>PVJL010002520.1:108409-194009 GCA_004026885.1 Lyroderma lyra | reverse complement strand
TGACCTAATGTGACTTCTCTTTCCATCACCTTATATTTAGCTTCCCCCCCTCCTCTCCCACCCCCTCCCCTTTCTCCCCTCCCTAACCCACTCGTCCCCAAATAAACATTAAACTATCAATTGTGTCCATGGGGTATTTGTTTGTTCATTTCTTTTTTTTCTTTGCTTTCAGTTTTATATTCCGCATATGAGTGAAATCATGCAGTTTAATCAGCGTTTTTTCTAAATAATCCACTCAGAACTTTTTATGAAAATGACAATAATAATAATTTTTTAATTCCCAGTTTAATCACCTACAGCCACATCAATTGCCCCAGCAATTAGTGTGTGTGTGTGTGTGTGTGTGTGTGTGTGTGTGTGTATATATATATATATATATATATATATATATATATATATATATGCTAAAATTCAAAGGAACCCTCATAGTCACCTTACTATAAGGAAGACGTAATAGAATTTTTAGACAGAAAATGAATTCCAGCTTTAGTTTCACATCACTTGAGTACATCCCTCTAAAATGATACACATTAGGTGGTGAACTTATACAACAAGTTGACAATGCACTGTAGAATTGTATGCCTGAAACCTATGTAATCCTTGCTAACAGATGTCACCCCAATAAGTCTAACAATAAAATTGAATTTAATAAATAAATAAATAAATAAATAAATAAATAAATAAATAAAATGATACTAATTTCAATAGTGTATGCACATTTAAAAGTAAAGGCAGAATTGTGAAGGCTTTACTTTTCTTTTCTTGAATTTCACTACCCATTCTAAGGATTAGTGTATCAAAAGCCAAATCTAGTTTCTCTCAAAAGATCCATAATGTTAAGGTTGAAAGCTGTCACAGTGGATAAAAAGACAACACAGGGAAATGGGTATCCCAGCTTCCCTTCCTCTCCCCACCTCTCTCCACTCCTCTATGACTAGTACACTCTAGTTAACGCTTGCCGGATGAATGGATGATCTAAAATTTTTTCAGAAATTTCAATTAAAAAAATCTCTGAGGATGAATCACCTGGTTGGTATGTATTGGTATCATAGTCAAAGGAACCATAGTAGGGTAACTGCAGAACTGTGCAGAAGCGGGCAAGTGTATTTGTGTTTTTGAGGAAAGGGATTAGCTGTTATAATATATCTAGAAAAAGAAAACTTACCTAAAGTCATTGCACGAGGTACCAGTTGTTGAATTTGATCCAAGCATTCTGCTAGAGGCTAGGATCACAAAGAAGAATACAGCTCTTGCTTTCAAGGAGTTCAAAATATGATGGGAGAAATTAACAAATAACTTAAAATAAATGTACATAAAAATAGGTATAAACTAAAAGCAACAAAGAAAAAACAAACAAACAAACAAAAACCCATGGACACAATCAATAGTTTAATGTTTATTTGGAGGCAAGTGGGGAGGGGGATGGGAGAAGAGGGAGAGGGAGCTAAATACATGGTGATGGAAAGAGAATTCACACTGGGTGGTGAACTTATAATGCAGCAAGTTGATGATGCATGGTAGAATTGTACACCTGGAACCTATGTAATTCTTGCTAACCAATGTCATCCCAATAAAGTATTTATTTTTTATTTTAAAAAGTAGGTATATATAAAATATAAATATATACATATACACATGCCTATAAAATACTATGGTAAATAGGAGCAGGAATGATCACTGGTGCTAGGGGAACAGGGTGTAGGCAGGAATGGGGAACATTGGGATAAGCCTGTGAGGGGACAGTTTAATTGGGTCTCAAAGACAGACCAGATGGTATCAGTCATAAAAGGTGGAAAGAACATTCCGGCAGCCAGGAGAGGATGTAGAACAGCAGAGAGGCCCCAAACAAAAGAGGCCAGATTAGAGAAAGGCAGGGGGATCAATGTGATGGAGAACAGATTGAAAGTGGATGTGAGGGCCAGGAAGATAAGATAAAAAGAGCCTTCTCGGTCATATGGAAGAATCTGCAGTTTATATTGCAGGCCAGTTGTTTCCAAATTAGAGAGTCCCTTCAGGCCCTGCTGGGAAATAATCCTTCTTAGCTTTTGTTGGTTTAGGCTTCCACTTAAGATTTCCTTTGTGAAAAAAGTTTCAAAACTTCTGTTACAGGTAATGAGCCTATGAAGGGGTTTTTTTTTATTGTTGTTTTGTTTTGTTTTGTTTTGTTTTGTTTTGTTTTGTTTTGTTTTGTTTTGTTTTAAGAGTAATGAGAACAGATTTACATTTTAAGATGTCACTGACAGGATCTTCAATAGCTGTAGAAGAAGCTCAAGATCAGATCTTGAGAATAATTAGACGGCCAAGGTCAAAGATCTGAGGAGCCTATTCCAAAATGGCAGCAGGTGGGATGGGCAGCAGGTGGGATGGGCAGCAGGTGGGATGGACATCAGGCCACTGGAACAGAAAGTCAGTGCTCTCCATAACTCTTCTCCACTTCCCAGGAGTAAAGAACTGGATTTAAGATTAAGAAGAAGCTGATCGATCATGATTACCCTTAGGCTTTAGCTTGGGTTTTTGCATATATAAACTTAATCTTCACCATGATTTGAAATAAAAGAGAAAGAGGAGGCTTGTGCACAAAAATATGGGTTGAATTTGAAGTACTGTAGTCCATGTAAATGAATATGAGTATTCAAGGGTTGGGCATAAAAGTGTGAGGCAAGAAGAAAGCAAGATCTAGACTGAAGATACAGCTTTGAGAACTGGTGGCATAGGAGTGTGTCTTTATAAGTCAGGGAATAAGTGAGTACATGAAAGGTCTAAAAATGTGGTTTACTTTATTTAAGGGATACGCAGAGAAAGATGTCTGAGTAAGGGAAAGAGAAACTAGGAGACTGTGGCATCATACACAGTAACAAAAGTTTCAAGGAGATGGTTAAACGCTGCAGAAAGATCAAGTAAGAGAAAAACTGAGAAGAACCTATTGAATTTGGTAATGTTTATCACCTTAGAGACCTCAGCTAAAGCAGACCCACTGGTGGAAGGGTGAAAAATACAAGTGGTAAGAAAGCTAGGAATTCATGGAATGTATAAAAGGTACTGGGGTTCCTTTATCAAACAGGGAACTTCAGGAGCAAAAATACTAATTTATGTGTGCAGAGTTTGTAAGTGACTTTAAGAAATCAGTATGGCTAAAGGGAAATAGAAGTATGTATAAAATTTCTACTTACCTATAAGAACAGGCATATCCAACCTGTGGCCCAGGACAGCTTTGAATGCAGTCCAATACAAAATTCTTAAAACATGAGTTTTTTCGTGATCTTTTTTTTAGCTCATCGGCCATCATCAGTATTAATGTATTTTATGTGTGGTCCAAGACAATTCTTCTCCAATGTGATAAAGGGAGGCCAAATGGTTGTATACCACTCTATAAAACCATATTATATTAAAGAGGTACTTGTTGTAAGGACCACAGTTTTTAAAGAAAATTAAGAAATAGTTTTGGAAAAACCATAAATGGATAGACTTCAAGTTTGATAACTGATTTGTAGCTTTTTCTATTACTTCTAGATTCAATTAATTATGTTTCCATGAATTTAGAAAATCATATCAAACTAATGAGGAATTCCAAAGTCAAAATACAACATAATGGCCGTAGCAAGGCAAGTTGGTGCCAGGACTCAGCAAATCTCTGTGTTCTTCTGTCTTGAAAGTAGAAGAAACACTGAAGCATTCTGAAGGCAATAAACCAGGACAAAGAACTTGTAAACAGCTCTTTCCCAACTAGGGAATAGATGAAGAACACCGTGGCCAGTCTAGCATTAACAATGTGATTTTTTTTAAGTTCAAGGGCTAACATATTTAGTTAATTTGTGAGGAAAGCAATGACCTACTTTCTATAACTATTTTCAGAGAGAGTAAGTGAAACTTATTTTTCAAGGACTCTTTTATTAAAAAAAAAAAAAGCTTACTCATAAAACATTCTTTTTCAAAAATAAAGAATATAATTGAAGGATTTATGTTTCCTTCAATTTTGATGATACTTTTATGACCTTTATGAGCTACTACATTTCTAGAGAAATAGCTTTTTTAAAAAATTCAATTCTTACAACTTTGTTTTATTTAACAGGTTGCTATCTACCCTACCCCAAATCTATAGTCCTATTGCTTGGTTTGTTGACAGTTGACTGATATAGGCAGAGAATGTCTGTAAGTTACTTGAATGAAGATGGCTATATCCCCAGGCCTCCAAAGATATTCAGTAAATTCTCACTAAAATAAATCAAGTCATATACAAAGTAATATTGGCCAAACATTTATTTATTCCCGTTGTGATGTCACCCTATTTTTAAAAAATACTCCTCTGCACTTAAAGAATTCAATTGCTATTAACCTTGAAAATGGATTTTCTTTGGATCCATTTGATTTATTGAAAAAAGTTATTATTTATACAAACAGGAATATTTTAGTCCATATAGCAAAAAATCAATGCCAAGAGAGCCAAGGAGATAACACAAAAGAAGGAAATGTGTGGGTGAAAGGGACTAGAGATGCTGGTACCTGAAAGGGGACAGGTAGGCTCTATACCACTCCAGGGTATTATACTGCATGGGCATCTGATCCCAGGTCACCTGATTTTTCAGATCTCAGAAATATTTATCTTGAGGCTAAATCTTCAATATATTTTATGGCAAAACATCATTTGATTGGGAAAGGTCAGATTTGTGTAATTCACACATGACATACTCATTCCACATGGCTGGACTGTAGGTATTATTATTGTTCCATCACATGAGAAACACATAAAGGCCCATTCCCTGGCCAAAGCACCCAGCAGTAGAAACACCACATGTGGTGCCAACTTTTGTCATACTTCAGTAAGGGGACTTAGAATAATTTACTTTGACTGTGGATAATTCCCTAACAGCGACTGTCAGTCTGTATCATGCAATACTTTCAAGTCTACATTTTAAAAATTATATGTTTAGGTGAGTGTATGTGAAAGAGAGAGGTGGTGCTTCTACCTCTAAATGCCCCATAGGCAGATAAAGCTGGATTAAAACCCCAGATCTGTCACTCATTAACTATGTAACTTTGGACTAATTGCAAGAATTTTATTGAGTAGCTTCCAAGTGTTAGGCACTATGCTAAGCACTGGGTATACAAAAGTGAACAAGATATAACTAGGCTGACCAGATGCACCATTTTAAATGGAACAGAAAACAACAGTACTGTCCCATTTCAAATGGTAGGTTAGATCAGCCTAGTCTCACTGGGCTAAATTCAAGCTGTTAGTAGATTGATCATATGTATCATTTGAAACAGGACAATACTGTTGTTTTCTGTGCCATTTAAAATGGGAAGCTAAATATAAGGGGATGGAAAGAGGGGTCACATTAGGTGGTGAACTTATTATGCATCAAGTTGACAATGCACTGTGGAATTGTATGCCTGAAACCTATGTAATCCTTGCTAACAGATGTCACCCCAATAAGTCTAACAATAAAAATGAATTAAAAAAAAAATAAATAAAATGGTACATCTGGTCAGCCTAGATATAACCCTTGTCTAAAGGAGCTTAAAATTTAATAGAATAGAATCAGAAACAAATAGGCAATTTCAACACAGAATTGTACGGATACAGCAAATGTAACCAGAGGGTATTTTGGGAGTATATATTGAAGAAGTAATATCTATCTCAACCTTAAGCTATAAGGTTTTCTGGAGGAAGTGATATCCTTGCTGATCTCTAGAGTAATGATTAGAGATGAGTAATCGAAAAGTGAGGCAAACAGCATTTTATAAGGAGGAATAACATATGCAATGGACAGAAATTGAAAGAAAGCCAGTACTTCTGAGGACCTGCTTGTGGTTTGTATGACTGCACAAAGGTACACAATGGAATGTTACCTGGAAATCCTCAATGTTTATCACCATGAAAAACAGTTTTAAGGGAAAGTAAGAAATTCAGCAACAACAAAAAGTTTGAAGGAAGAGTAAAAAATCCTACCTTACTACTATTCATTCATTTATTCCTCCTCTTAACAAATGGTTATTTCAATCTATTATGTGTAAGAAACTGTAGGTCGCCCAGTTTTGATCCCTTCTTACTACCTCCATTCCCAGTGGTATGGGAAATGTTTCAGTGTTTTAAAAACCTTCAGGAAGTTTCCTAAACTGCTCTTCCTATGTTTCAAGAAAAAGCTGCCTTAAAATGTGGGGAAAAGGACCACCTGGGGACAGAGGAGGAGAAGGGAAGTGCAGTAGTACCTGAAAGAATAAGGTCCAGGCAGCTGAGAAGATAATCTAGTCCCTATTCTTCCATCCTGACCAGGAGTGGATATCAAATCTTTAGCTTTTCAAAGTGAATTTGTTATTTAGAAACAGCCCAAAGAAAGGGGTTCCTTAACAAAGTTAAAGTTTCTTCTAGACGACCATTAAAGAATTCCCTCTCTCTTCCACCAACTCCTGATTTTGATAATATACATCCAAACTGTTTTTTTCTGAGGTCCTGTTGCTCCAGGATGGAAATCATCTTAGGATGGAGTACTATAGAAGACTTAAGAATGGAGAAATATGTCAGCAAGATGACAGTATACAAACTTCCAGTGTTTGTCCCCCTTCTTAAAACATCAATTTGAATAACTATCAGAGCATGAAGATTCCTCCACACGAGCGAAGAATTCCAGGTAAGGTATTACAGCAGGTGCATGAAGCAAAGATATAAGCTGCATTGAAGGGAGTAGGAAAGACAGTTTCACATTGCCTCCATCACCCTCTCCCAAGCCCAGGCAGTCCAGTACAAAGAAAGACATCATCTCCATATGGGAAGGAGAGTGAAATGAGCACCTGACTTGACCATGAACTACAGCACCCACCTACACCAGTGCCAGACTTACTCCTGCAGCCCCAGGCAGGTTACTGCAAACCCAGGCTCTATGATGATCTCAGTGCCAGATCAACTCCTCTGGCCTCAGGATCCTGACCCACCCAAATGTCAGACTGTGTTCTATAGTCCAAGCCTCCAAACTGGCCCCTGATGCCTCAGGCTACAGGCCAAGTGTCATGGTCCCAGACTTGCCTCAGCACTGGGGCAAATGCTGCAGGCACAGACATTAGACCACCAGTCAGTCCCTGAACCTAGTTGACTCCTGAGGACCCAGTTCTCAAGCCCATCATCACAGATTCAAGAGCCAGACACACCCCAGTGAAAACAGGCTCCAGGCACATGTAGACATAAGACCTCTACCAGGCTCCATGGGGCCCAATTACCAGGCCTACTCACAAGCTGACCCAGGTTCATAAGAGTTTGTCCCAAAACTCCAGCAGCAAGTTTGCCTAAAGAAAGCACCAGACATCTCACTCAGAATCTGTGGATGAAATCTCTGTCTTGTAAAGGGATTTCCCTGCCTAAGCCAGTTTGTAAAAACTGAAAGAGATGTCTATTTCCTCAAGTGCCCAGATACCAGTGCAAGACCACAAGGATTATAATTAATCAAGGAAACATTATACCATCAAAGGAAATAAATAAAGCTCCAGTGATTGACCCTAAGCAAATGGCAATCTGTCTGACAAAAACTTCAGAATAATCCTCTTAAAGAATTTCAGTGAAGTACAAGAAAACACAGACAACTAAATGAAATTAGGGGAAAAAAATGGATGGGGAGAAAGGGAAGGGGGTGGGAGAGGAGGGGGGGAAGCTAAATATAAGGGGATGGAAAGAGGGGTCACATTAGGTGGTGAACTTTTTATGCATCAAGTTGACAATGCACTGTGGAATTGTATGCCTGAAACCTATGTAATCCTTGCTAACAGATGTCACCCCAATAAGTCTAACAATAAAAATGAATTAAAAAAAAATGGATGAACAAAATTAGAGTTAAAGAAATAGAAAGCATTAAATAAAGAAGCAGAAATACTACAGTTGAAGAATATAATGATTGCACTGAAGAATTCTACAGGGAGCATCATAATAGACTCAATCTTAAGTGGAAGAAAGAATTAGTGAACTAGCGGACAAGTCATTTGAAATCATGTAGTCAGAGTAGGAAAAAGAAAAAAAGAATAAAAGAGTGAATTATGGGATACCATTAATATAAACAAGTATCCCTAAAGAATTCCATCCAATATTTAAAGACACTTCTCAAACTCTTCAAAAATATTGAAGAGAAGGAATTATTTTTTAATTCATTTTTTGAGGCCAGCATTACCCTGATACCAGAGCCAGATAAGGACACTACAAGAGAAGAGAAGAACAGTACAGGCCAATATACCTGATAAATATAGATGCAAAAATTCTCAGGTGTTAAAGCTCTTAAATGAATTCAGTAAAGTTATAGGATACAAAATCTACATGCAAAATATCACTTGCACTTGTATGCACTAACAATATGCTATTTGAAAAAGAAATGAAGAAACCAATTCCATTTTACAATAGCATCAAAACAAGAAAATATTAGAACTAAAATTAACAAAGAAGGTGAAAGATCTATATACTGAAAATTATAGCATTAATGAAAGGAAGTGAAGACACAGATAAATGGAAAACGATCTCATGTTCATGGATTAGAAGAATTAATATTGTTAAAATACCCATAATACCTAAAGCTATTCAATATGATCCCTATAAAAATTCCAACAACAGTTTTTACAATTACAAATATAGAAAAAAACAATCCTAAAATTCATATACAACCACTGAAGACTCTGAATAGCCAAAACAATCTTGAGAAAAAAACAACAAAGCTGGAACCATCACACTGATTTCAAATTAGACTACAAAGTGATAGTAATAAAAATAATATGGTACTGACATAAAAACAGACCCATAAACCAATGGAAGAGAATTAAGAACCTAGAAATAAATTCATGCATATATAAAATGATATTTGACAAGGTAGTCAAAAATCCTCAATGGGGAAAATAAAGTCTCTTCAATAAATAGTGTTGAGAAAATTGGATATCCATGTGCAAAGGATGGAACTGGATCCCTTCTTATACCACTCACAAAAACTAACTGAAAATGGGTAAGAACTGAAATATAAGACCTGAAACCATAAAACTCCTGAAAGAAATTAGGAAAAATCTCCTTGATACTGGATTTGACAATGATTTTTTTTGATATGACACCAAAATCACAAGCAGCAAAAGGAAAAATAAATAAGACTACATCAAACTAAATAAATAAATAAATACATCAGACTAAAATGCTTCTACACAGAAAAAAGAGACAATTAACAAAATGAAAAGGCAACCTATATAATGAGGGAAATATTTGTAAATCATATACCTGATAAGGGGTTAATAGCCAAAACAGATAATAAATTCATATAACTCAATAGCAAAATAAATAAATAAATAAACCACTCTGCTTTTAGAATGCTCAAAGAAAGAACCTGAATGAACATTTTCCCAAAGAAGACATATAAATGGCCAATAAATACATGAAAACATCTTCAATGTCACTAATCATCAGAGAAATGCAAATCAATACCATAGTGAGATATCACCTCACACCTATTATCAAAAAAACAATTGCTGGTGAGTATGTGGAGAAAAGAAAACCCATGTGTACTGTTGGCAGCAATGTAAACTGGTACAAGCACTAAGGAAAACAGCATGGAGTTTCCTCAGAAAAATTAAAAATAGAACTACCATATGACCCAGTAATTAATTCCACTTCTGAATATATATATATATATATATATATATATATATATATATGTGTGTGTGTGTGTGTGTATACATATATATATATATATATATATTCAAAAGAAATGAAATCACTTTCTCAAAGAGATATATTCATGTTCATTGTATAATAATATTATTCTCAAAACCAAGACATAAAAATAACTTAAGAAGAATGGATAAAGAAAATATGATTAGATAGAAATAGAGATAGAGATAGAGATATAAATAGAGATATACAATAGAATAGTATTTAACCTTAAAAAAGAACAAAATCACGCCTTTTGGGACAACATGGATGTCCTTGAGGACAATATGCTAAGTGAAATAAGTCAATAGAGAAAGACAAATACTGAAGAATCTCACTTATATGTGGGATCAAAAAAGTCTAACCTCATAGAAACAGATAATAGTATGGTGGTTGCCAGGGCCTGCAACTTGGAAGAAATAGGGAGCTGTTGGTTAAAGTATATAAACTTCCAATTATGAGTAAATTCTGGGGATCTTATTTGTAGCATGGAGACTATAGTTAACAATACTGTATTATGTATTATGTACTTGAAAGTTGCATAGAAAGTACATCCTAAATGTCTTCACCACCAAAAAATAAAAAAAAACAAACAAACACAAAAACAGTAATGATGTGAGGTGATGGAGGTGTTAAGTAATTTTATTGTGGTGATCATTTCATTACATATATACATATCACATTGAATCTACCTATATTATTTTAAATACCAGTTGTTATACTTCTATCATTTTATATGAAATAAACTGAATTTTCCAAACAAGACTAAGAAGAGACACAAGACATTTCCTTAATTGAATGCAAAAAAAAAAAAGTTCTTGGAAATTAAAAGGTCTCACGAGAAAAAACCACATGCATATTTAACTAAAAATCATGATGGTGTCAACATATCTTGACATCCAACCATATACTGATTGCCAAATCAGAATAATTATTCTTGCAGGTATATAGATAGAGTATTATGCAGAAATGTAGATGTTTGTTGAGTCTGCTTGGCCCAGTGCCATGACCTGTCAGGTACGAATAAGTAAGCCAAACAACGTATTATTTTCTCATTCAAAGGTTTGGAAGATGTGCTGCTACTTACAATTTTATGGGAAAATGTGTTAACATTTCTATGTTCACCTTTTTCATAATATATGCCTTTATTATTATGTTTTATTTTTCTTAGCATTTACTTTTTTGTTTTCAAACAATACTTATTATCTGCTTATTTAATATATTTCAATATATGCTCATTTACTTTATCTGTTATTTATTATAATTCTTTATTATCTGTGATAATAAATATCCAATTGGAAAAAAAGGATTCCCAGCAGAGGAATAATTCATAACATTATTCCTCATCATGCAAAATGTCATTTTAATATGTATTTTCAATAATTTTATAGAGCTGGAATCCCTGGAGCTTCAAGTCTATTTTGACATCTGCTTAACTCATCTGCTTAATAACCAAGTTATGATGAAACAGTTGTGCTGTCCAAGGATATGATCAGTGCTGAACTATTCTTAGTTGCATGGCCTTCTGTTTCTCACCTTCTAGACTTTCATAGAAATTTAAGTAACAAAAAACATAAACGAGCATTTGGAGTACAGGATCATCAAATGTCTTCTGAATTATTTGGCTGGTTATTTAGGTGTATTTTTTAAATGTTGAAAATTTGGACAAAATGAGAAAAGTTCAGTCTATGATCTCAGTGTTCCTTTTTATTTAAGCTAAATTTGTGCAAATACTTATCTATTTTTGGGCACAATTATTGAATGGTATACTATTATTAACATTCTATTTAATAAAGTTATACATTTTATGTGATTTTGAATAAATATTGGATTTAAAAATCAACTAACATGTATAGAGACCTACTGTGTACCACATGTCTATATACTTCAATTTGTAGTCTCATATAAACCTCCATATAAACCAATGTTATTACCATTAATATAACCTTATTTTACATAATGGACAATAAATTAAAGAGGTTCTGGAGCTTGCCCAAGGCACCAAGCTGATGAATGAAGTTTAGGGACTTAAGCTAAGATTAACTTTAAAACTAGTATTCTTAATCCCATGCTACATTTAATACAGCAAATAGCAACAAATATGGATATCAGATATTAGCATCCATTGTATGCCATGCACTTTTCCTGTTTGTCATGTCACAATCCAATGAAATCTGTATTTTTCAGATAATTTCAATGCTTAATATTAATTAAAAAGTTTAGGCTATTGCCCATAGTTACCCAGCAGGTGAAACTGAAGTTCAAATTTAAGACAGGCCACCTGATTTTAACATTTCGATTCTTCCTATGATAGCACACTGACTTCCAATTGTAATAGAAACTTGCAAAACTACCATTAAATCTATATGACATGATTAGAAGATGATTCAGGAGTTAATACTTCAAGGTCACCATTAAGGACTTCTTTTCTATTGCCTCATACTTCAATATGTAAGGTGCTGCTTTAATAGGTTTTTGTTTTTGTTTTTGCTTTTTTGTTTTGGTTTTGTTTTGGTTTGGTTTTTGGTTAATAGAGAGTCAATAAATTTAAATTGTTGATTCAATTTCTTTTTACTTATATCTGAATATTTGGCATTATCACTGTATTTTAAAAACTCTGGCAGGATGCATAGTTTTTCACACAATCAGAATAATAAAACATATTATAACTGTAATTCAGTCAGCAAAAGAAGATTAAACAAACATAAGAAAAGACTAAATAAATAAATAAATAAATATATATATAATTTCATTTGTGTAAAGTAATGTAGTCTCTAAGCAATCCTATAAATAAATTAATACATACTACCAACCATACATACATACTTATATATACATGATGAAATAGGCAGGAAGTTAAAAAAAATAAAGGTTGGGAATCTCTAGACATTAGAGACTTCATTATAAAGAATAAAATATTTTTAAGTCAATCTTATTCAGGAATAATTTATATAAACCATAATACCCCCATTTAAGTGTACAGTTCAATGAATTTTGACAATATATAAACCTGTGTAACTACCACCACAATGAAGATATAAAATATTTCTATTATCTAATATTTCACTTATGTCCCTATAAAGTTAATGAACCACTCATCTACTTTATGTCATTATAGATTAGTTTTGATTTTCTTTCACAATTCTAGAACTTCACATTAATAAAATCATACATTATCTGAACTCCTTTATCTTGTCTTCTTTTGCTCACCATAACACTTTTGAGACTTATCCATGTTGTTATATCAGCAGTTCATTCCTTTTTATTGCTGAGTGTTATAACATTCTATTATATGTATTAATAAATCTACTACAAATGGCTTACCTATTCACCAGTTGATGGACATGTGAATTGTTTCCAGATTTCAAATGTTTTGAATAAAGCTGATATAAACATTTGTGTAAGGTATATTTTCATTTCTCTTGGTAAATACCTAGAATACAATTGCAGGGTTGCGTAAGTACATGATAAGTGCATATGAAACTGTCAATTTTTCTTCAGATAGGTTACAGCCTTTTATATAGTTCCAGCATGAATGAGAGTTCCAGTTGCACCATATCCTACTCACATTTGGTATTGCTAGTTTTGTTAAATTTTAGTTGTTTCAGTGAGTGGTTAGTGGTTTATCACTCCAGTTTTAATTTGCATTTGGAAAACAGTTTATTTTTGAAAAGGACTGTGTTAGCAACTGAGAATCCAAGTTAAAAGGGTTGACTCTAGAATCAAACGTGGATCTAAACTTCAGATCTGGTATCTACTATATATGTGACTATGAAAAAATTATCTTAGCTTCTCTATGCTTCAATTTCCTCCTCTGTTAAGTTATAATAAAAATAGCACTTCCCTCAGATTTTGTTTTTAATTTGGAAGAGAAAATAAATGCAAAAACACTAAAGATAGACCCAGATCACAGTAAGTGTTCAATAAAATTTAACTAATATTACCATTCCTATTTCACAAAATGTTTAGGGTTATAAACTTTTAATACTTACATTAAGTTTACTTCTAATGACTATGCCAGTAATGCTATATCTTCATAGGATCTAACTTAATTAACACATGAGAATGCTTTTTATAAATAGATAAATCTAACTTTTTCAAAGTAAACCATAAAAAGACATATTACTCTGGAAGGTATCATTGTATCAAGTTCTTTTTTTCTAATGTTTGGATTTCTTTTTAAGTTGGTAATTGATCCCAAGAAAGTATGCAAATAGCATTACTCTATACGGCCTTAGTCCTAGAAAGTGGCAGTATTTAAAGCATCCTACCATAGGTCGTAAGCATCCCTCTTGCACTACCTCTTCTCTATCCACAAGCAATCGTCTCAGTCTCTATAACTCCCTAAAATTCCAACTTCCATCTCATCCTGGCACTAACATGTTTTCTTTCTCCTCACAAGGTCAAATTCCCCACCCAGCTGCTCCGATCCAGGGTGCAGGCAGTTCATTAGCACGCCTGTAACCACTCCTCGGTCCTGGCCTAGTGACACCATGGTCAGCTTCTCTTCTGCTTGTCCCAGTACTGAATTTCTCCCCAAACCTGGTATCTCTGCCAAATCATCGGCTTTTGCTTCTGTGTGGTCTGAGAGAGTTGGCACAGAGAGAAGCAGTGAATTCTGTAACTTACTGTTTGGTTTTCTTTCACAATTAGGAAAGAAGGTTAGGAGAAGCCAAAAGACATTTATTTTCGAAGAAAAGTGTCCTTCTGAGAAAAATAAAGAGATGCCTTACAACTCCGAAAAGTTAAAGAGTTTGAACTAATCGCTATTCAGTCATTGGCTCATTTGATGACCCTAATATGTTTACCACTTGAACACTCAGTTTTTATAAACTTATTGATATAGAATTTTCTAAAAATTAGTTTTATCTGTTAATATTACATATCAATCTAGAAATGTATGTGGTGATTTTGTTTTCCAGTCCTCTCATGTAAAATCTCACCTGAATGTCATGAACACTGTGAGTTTGAAAGTGTAACAGGGCATGCCACCACTACCACCATCAATACCAAAAATCAACAGCTTTGAGGGGTGACCTGAACTTACTGGGGAGAATTACAGTAAGAACTGAACAGAATCATGGCTCTAGATGTCACTGGAGTAGGGCGTTAGGCAAGAGAACAGGCAGAAGTCTGTTATTCGGCATTGAGAATGAATGCAGGGCAGGAAACAGTCAACCACCAGAGTACATAAGGGTACAACATCAGCGCTTCTCAACCTGTGAGTTGCGACCTGTTTTGGCGTTCGAATGACCCTTTCACAGGGGTCGCTTAAGACCATCGGAAAACACATGATGTACTTATGTGGACCAGTCACACATGTGTAGAGAGCAGCTACCAATAATTTTATGGCTGGGGGTCACCACAACATGAGGAACTGTATTAAAGGGTTGTGGCATTAGGAAGGTTGAGAACCACTGCAGATGTTTATCTGGATCACATTGGTCCTAAAAACTGGTAAGAAGGTCTGCCTTCAAGCAGGAGGCAAATGAATTCATGCCTCCAGACATGCGCTGCTGAGATAAAACAAGAAGAAGCCATTCACCATACTTATAGGTTTCTCCATTTTGTATATCTTATTCCTGATATTTTTTTTTCTCTCAGGTCCATCCATACTCAATCTAGCTCTACAACTAGACAAGAAGCAAATCTGGGTTCACTGCCTCCTTCAGCCTTTATTACCGTTAAATGTAAGCCAATGCTCATCATCCAAACTCCTTACATAGAACTGGATTTATTGAGAACTAGACTTCCCTCATGCTAGGTTACTTCTCCTTTCCTTAGCACAGCTTTCTGGACTTCACCTTGCCTGCCTGTGTAAGGCCTGCTATATGTCAGACCCTCTATATCTGACTAGAACTCAATGCCTATCTCCTCCTGGCTCAACCCAGTCCCTTGGACATCCACCTACTATATTTACAATCACTCTTGGCTTCCCCTCTCCAGCCGCTCAGGAGACAGGAGAGGATACCATTGCCGTGAACATTACTAAGGAATGGCCTCCATGAATAAGCAACATGCAAATCTTTTCAAGACTGAGAAGATGTGAGCTCTAAGAGATTCCACAAGCAGAGAAGTTTCTAAGGTATTTCCATAGACTACAATGTTGGCATCACCATTTTCTCACTTTGATTCCCACAAGCTCAGATGTAGCCTGCAAGATGCTAAGATCTCTTTTAAAATTCAAGTCTTTGCTACCCTGGCACACAGAAATTAATTTTAAAATTCCAAAGAAAAAACAAACAACAAAATTAGTTATAGAATATCCTAATAACTTTTAATTTTCCATATTTCTTGTTCCAAAACAATGAATTCTATTCTAAAAGGGCTGGCTCGTCTTCACAGCTCTCCTACCTATAAGACATATATGATTTTAACAAGTGTACATTCAGAATTCAAAAATACAATTTCATCTTATAACCATCTTGTTCTACTGACTCTAGGTGCCCCCTATCACAAAAGTCAGAATATACATTTTTGTCTTGTATTTAAGATTCTCTCATGCTTTAAATTCTTTCTATTCTCCATCCCAATAAAGTATCTGGGTGCAGAATGAAGATGGTATGTCTTTGGACATAGAGGTGGAGCATCCAGACATTACATCCTGCTTGGTCTCTGAGTTGGCTGTTTCTTCAGTGGCCAGTGAATGTCCTGAGTTGAGGTTGTTCTGCTTGGTATTTATAGAGCGCATCATGTCATCACTGCTGATGTCCAGGGACCTTGCCCTAGCCTCTACTCACAAGAAGCGCATATTCTACAACCTATATGGCTACAGTAGTCTGGCATGTAGCACTTAAGAATGGCCTTGAATTCCCAGCAAGGGAATTACCCACCCCCACAAAAAAAAGAACGGCCTTGGAGGCCTAAGATATTTTATTTGCTTTCTCTTCACCACACCAAAGTGAGATTTCACTCTGACTCTTTGATATCTCCTTCTACTATTGTTTTGTAAACATCCCTGGCATTTCAGATGCATGAAACTTCTTTGTGAAACTTTCATTTTCCAGGCTCTGCCAGGGTTTTTGGAATCCTCACAACTTACTTGGATGCTGTTTATTCCTTCTTTGGGACTCACCTGGGAAAATCAGGGCACTAGAGCCTGATCTTGGGTTCTTCTCTTTGACCAGAAGGGCTTTCCTCTTTTGTGCTAAGGAATGTCCTTGCAATGCATCCTTTCACTCGCATTTCGCAGTTCCCATATAGGCTGCCTGATCCTCATCAAGCTGAATGTTCAGAGAAAAATCATCTTCTTCGCAAGTAAGCCAGGCATTTTTAATAATCAAAAGTGCTTGCTTTCAGACTATGAAAAATATCCTATTTTTAAATTAAAAGCCAATGCATCCCTGTTTGTAACAGGGCTATGCCTTCTTCATTAACCAATGCTTGCTAGTGATTCAGTAGTTTGGATGGCAGGACACCTAGGAACTGAGGTGGCTGGGGCAAAAACACATTAAGTTGATGTCTCAAAATAAGTATTACTGTAATTCCTCCTATCCCCCCATCTGCCTCTCTGTAGCCTATGTTGCCCACCACATAAGTACAATTCCTGGACATACTTGGCCCCAGGGTAAGAACAAAGACTCAAACTGCCACCTACTCAGACCCTCTCTCTCAGTAAATGATTGGCAGAGTTATAGAGGTGCAGATCACAGCCTAGATCTCACCTAAAGTATGTGACCTTGTCTATTATAAGAGCACAGTTTTGTAATACTTTAATTGGGTAATAACCACAGCGAATAATTAACATATGATACATGTATATTAGTAAAAAGTACACATATAGAGGGTTATTCTGTTATATGCAGTAGGTGAAAATTAAAATAAAACTCATACTTGAATCATAATTATATAAAATGATAATGTAAACTTTTTATAGAAAAAGAAAAGTATACTAATCAAGAAATAATTACTATGGAGAGAAAAAAATGGTGGCATGAAAGGCACTCCCTAGAAAACCCCCTGGAGGTTACAACAATTAGAACAGCTATAATTCAATGAAGGATTCCCTATGCCATGTGTAAACATAGCTAAGAGACCCACCCATCACTTTGAAGAACCTGCAGGTGGGCAAAGAGGGGCAAACTGAGGAGGAAGGAAGGGGGAGTGAAGATGCAGGAAGCATATGGGTCCCTGCTTGGAAATCTACTGCTGGGAAGGGAAGAGGAAGAAGGTCTCACTTTGCCCCCAGGGAGGGTAGGCATCAGGGCCAAGAGACACCTCAACCCAACTTCACTCCAGTTTGAAAGGAGGGGGAGTGATAGGGGTGGTGAGGAGCTGTAGGTCATCGATCTCTCTTGGCCAAGGAAGGAGAAGGAGACAGGGTCTGCAGGCACACTTCTCTGCCCACAACCAGTTCCATCTGAGGGACCAGCATACAGGACAGCTGATCCTAAGGCTCAGGGCAGAGACCTCGAGGCAAACCAAGAACAGAAAGGTGTTAAGCCCGCACTGCCCATGCCCACAACTCCAGGCAAGAAACAGGCATGAACCCTGGTCATCCCCACCACTCTCCCTTCCAGGCTTTTTCCCTGCTACATCCTCCCAGTATTAGCAGTGAGCCCCAAAGAAACTGCAGCAGTGAGTGTGGGGTTAAGAACCAGAATATCTACAAACACAGAGGATGCCAGAATGAGGAAGCAAAGAAATGCAGCTCAAATGTGAACAGAAGAAAATCACAGTAAATGGGATGGAGGCAAACAACCTATCAGAGACAGAGCCCAAAATATTGGTTATAAGAATGATCAAGGAACTTTCTGAAGGTTTCAACAGAGAGAATCCAAGCATAAAAAAATAGGAACCATAAAAAAAGATCAGGCAGAGATAAAGATTACAATCACTGAAATGAAGAATGGAATAAAAGAGTCACCAGACTAGATGAAGCAGAGGTGCGGATCAGTGATTTGGAGGAAAAGGTAGCAGGCATCCAATCAGAACAATAAAAAGAAAAAAGAATCCAAAAAAAAGGTTTCTCTGAGACAACATCAAGTGTAACAACATTCCCATCATAGCATAAGGGCGTAATTTGGAAAAATCAATAATGTCCTTAGACTTGGCTAATATACAGTATGATTAACTTTATAAATTCTCAGCCACTGGCTTTCTCTGTTTCTCCCCCTCTTCGATGCTTGATTTAATGACTCTACCTTATTCCCTTCCCTGAGACTATACATACCCATTGGTCTGGTTAATCAACAGAACCTTGACCAGAAAAGAGTCATCTCTCCATCTCCAGGTGCCCAGACATTGGAACCCATGACTGTAACCCCCCGCAGTTTGGTGACTACTCAACAGCAATGCTGAAGCAATAACGCAGCCCCTCTGCCCTTGCCCCTGCCTACCTATAAAATTCCTTAATCAACTCTGGTTCAAGGAAGGTGGCTTTTTTCTCCAAGACGTTAGTCTGCCACCTTCCCTAGCTGCTAGCTTCTAGAATAAAGGGTGCTTTTCTCCTCACCAACCCTTGTCATTTGAGGTATTGGGTATGGGCACAAATGGCTAAACCTGAGTTCAGAAACAATAGGAGTACCAGAAAGGGAAGAGAAACAGCAAAGGATCAAGAACTTATTTTAAGAAATAATGACTGAAATTTTTCCTAACCTGGAGAAGAAAATAGACATGCAAGCCCAGGAAGCACACACACAGAGTCCCAAATAAGATGAACCCAAACAGGTCCAACCAAGACACATCATAATTAAAATGGCAAAAATTAAAAATGAAGAGATAATATTAAAAGCAGTAAGAGAAAGGCAAGTAGTTACTTATAAGAGAGCGTTCATATGACTGTCACTGGATTTCTTAATGAAACTTCACAGTCCAGAAGGGACTGGCAGAAAATATTGAATGTGATGAAAACCAAGGATCTACAACCAAGATGAATGTATCCGGCAAGGCTAGCATTCAAAACTGAAGAACAGATAAAGAGCTTCCCAGATGAGAAAAAGCTAAAGGAGTTCATCACCAAATCAATACTGCAAAGAATGTTAGAGAGATTTCTTTAAGATGGGGAAAAAAATAAAAGCAAAAATTATTAATAAAATGGCAACAGCTATGTGTCTATCAAGAGTTACAAGTGGAGTATCGAACAGAGGAAGGCAGGTGAAGCTGACGTCACGCACAGGTGACATCCAAAGAGGGAAATAAACAAGCAGAACGGTAGCCGACTCCTAGAAGGAGAAAGCATGTGGTTTGTTGTCAGATGGGAGGAGGGCTGGGGGAGGGGTGAAATAAGGAGAGGGGACTGGGACGTTCAGTCTGGTGGTTACAGTCATAGTTACAGGGATATAGGGTATGACATGGGGATATAGTCAGTCATGTTGCAATAACAATATGTAGTGTCAGATGGGTACTAGACATGTTGGGGTGATGGGAGGAGGGCTGGAGGGGAGGGTGAAAAAGTGGAAGAAATCAGGAAGTACAAGTTCATAGTCACAAACAGTCACAGCATAGGGCATACAGTCAATAACTAAGTATGGTGTCAGCAGGGAACCAGATGTATCAGAATGGGAATTTTGTAAGTTATGTAAATAGCTTACCTCTATGCTGTACACCTGAAACCAATATACCATTGTATGTCAAATGTAATTGAAAAGTTTTTAAAAATCCATATTGTAAAAACAAAAAGAAAAGAGAAGAAAAAATAATTACTGCATAAATTACTGGGCTAACCATGCAAGGAATAGATTTCCGCCTTTCTATTGTGAAAGAGCAAATAGATTTCAGAGGCGCCAAGGGTTAGGCCTGAAGTGCTTTACCTGATGAACCCTATGAATCTAAAGGAAGCCTCAAGGCTCCCATTAATGGATGCCTGCTAAGTGCCCTTGGTTGAATCTATGGTATCTTCTTTAGTTCTCACAAGCCTACAAAGAGAGCAAAACTTCATATCTAAAGGTGAAGAGATAAAGGTCTCAGTCACCAACAGAGCTACAACTGGGCTCGCTTCTGACAGAGGACAAAGCTTTCAAAGTGGGAATGAAGCAAGTTCATGGAATTGCTCCAAAGTCTTCCTGTGGTGGGGTGAGGAATCAAAATTCATTCCACCACCTCCAAATACAGTGCCAATATGAATTACACTTTCACTTCTAAATTTATTCTTTGAATTCAGCTTTCAGTTCCTGTTATTTGAGATTTATTATTGGTTGACTCCTATTCAAGTCAACTGAGGTTTCAGTCAGTTCATTAGTGAATAGACCAGCTTATAATAAAAAAGCAAGTCTCTTTAGAGAAAGTGCCTCAGCAGGACTTGAATGGGCACTAGGGAGGAGCACTCTCTTTTCAGCAGAATAAAGTTACTCAAGGTGACCCCTCTCCTCAGTGCTCAGGCAACCTTTGAAAGCAACTGAAGTTGAAAGCAAACCAAGAAGCAGAAAAAACTGGCAAAAACTGTGATACTCAGCAGTGGTCTTCTCTCCTTTTGGTCCCTCCTCTCCATGACATGTAATCGTACCTCTCTATCTCCTACTTCTCTAAAGTTCATTTTAAATACACTGTAGTAGCCTTTAGAATCTGTTTGGTTTTTGTGCTTTTAAGTGATTTAAAAGGTAGCACCAGAAAATGTTTCTCTGGGCCACGTTACTGTTGAAGATCCAATAGGAGTAAGGATAATATCTGCTTTTTATGTTTTGTTCTGTTTATTTTATTCAATCTCTTCGAAAGTGGGTGAAGGACAGGTTTTATTACTTTCACTTACAGGCTAGAGGTAGAGTAGAATTAGTTAGGTACTGAATGTCATACCAGAAGTACGTAGAAAAGACAGGAATATATGAGTTATGTCCACTAAGCCAGCACTTTTCAAAGAATTATCCATAGGTTACAAGAGGTAGCTTTGTAAAAATAGTTTTTTAGTCAAATATACTTGAGTAATCTCCCTAAAGGGCCTCCAGAGATAAACAGTTCACATGTTAAGGGTTCTGTGAAATCCTACAATTAAAAGCAATAACAAAAACCTTGTTTATTTAACATAGCATCATTTCCTATAGTACTTTTTGTTTGATTGTTTAGTAGGTATTTGTTTATTGTAATAAAATACATTTTGGGAAATGCTCCATTAAACCATACCTTCCTTTTTTACCTTATATTATAGTATAAGACCAAAAAACCAATCTTCTCAGACAGGGGCACATCTAAGTTATTGCCAAGAAGAGAGTGAAAGAGAAGGGGAGGGAGGGAGGGAGGGAGGAGAGAGGTCTCTTACTTGACTTTGACAGAAATAGGCAGTGCTTATTTTTAACTATATCATTTCTCCCCAGCCCATTCCCTCTGCTCAGTTGGTTTGATCTACCTCACTGTTTCCTAGTCTCACTAATTGGATTACAATCCTTCATTTAACAAACATCTAGGTAAATGACTAGGCACTGTGTTGGTCACAGAGAAACAGAAATGAAAGCACATTCTTGTCCCAGAGGAGCTCTCTACCTACTAAGAGAGGACCAGGGACAGTACAAAACAATTCAGGCTGACAAGATAAGCCCAGAGGCGGAGCGCCCACCACCAGGAAGAAATCTTGTTGCAGAAGGTGGAACATCGTTCTTTAGTGGTAACATTCTAGAAAACAATGCTTGCTGATACGGATGATAAATAGACATTAACAAAGCAAACTGTGGAGGATTAGAGAACCTAAAGAGAATAATATCTACCAGTGCAAGTAGGTGAGGAAAGCAGAGTTCACTTGGAATATGGCATGAACAGATCTTAGAACACATCTGAGGTCAGACAACTAATTTCGCAAACTCATCCTAGAGAAAGTGCTACATAACTCACTGCTGTATATCTATGGTCACCTTCAAAGTACTCCCCTCGGGAAGCTCTGCACTGATGCCAGCACCTAGTCCACCCTTAAAGCAATTTTAGAACTCTTTTTCTGGAATGGTCATCAGAGCTGTCATTGTCCCCAAAATCTGACAATTAAGTTTGTGAACTTGTCACTTTGACAAGGTTATGACACCTTACTGGGTTGTTTGTACAGTGCTGCCAACGTAAGTGTACAGTGGCAAGTTCGTGAACTTAATTGACAGATTTGGGTCATGATGACAACTCTGATGGCCATTCCAGAAAAAGAGTTCCAAAATTGCTTTGAAAGGTGAACTAGGCACTGACATCAGTGCATAGTTTCCCAAGGGGAGTACTTCGAAGGTATTCAGCAATGAGGTATGTAGCACTTTCTCCAGGATGAGTCTGCAAAATTAATTGTCCAACCTCATATATGGGGATACCAGCTGAAGAGCCATGGAGGTAGATGTAGACATGATAGATGTAGATGTAGATGTAACATGATAAGGAGTTTGAAGTGCATCCTGAAGAGAATATAGTTACTGATTATATATCATTTTTAGCCATTCTAAGTCCCTTTAAATCCCTAAAGATTCTTCTACCTTTTACAACTGCTTGTTCTCAAACCTTGAAAATCCTCTCTCTTTCTTTGGACATGTCCAAAGTCCATACATCCAAGCCAAAATATTTAAGCTATAACTTCCCTGACTGCCTCAATGCAGATATCATCCTCTTGTGAACTTTTCTACTATTTATTGACTGTATGATTCATGTACTGCCTTAGAAGTTACTCTTCTATAAATAAGGGTGCTTTCTACAGATGCATATGGCAAACACCTCAAAAGCAAGGAACCATCTCAAACATCCTAGGGACCCTGTGGTGGTTTCCAGGGATCCCCACCTCCTACTGTTTGTTCCCTTGTATAAATCTCTTCCCTTGAGCTTGGGCTGGACCTAGTGACTTGCTTCTTACAAATAGAATATGGTAAAAGTAACAAGGTATTGTTTCTAAGAACAAGTTACAAAAAGAATCTGGCTTCTGTCTTTCTCTCCCTCTCTTTGTCTCTTTGAGGGAAGCCACCTGCCATGTTGTATACTGCCATATGGAAGGTCCTGTGGCAAGGAACTAATAGCTCCCATATAGTCATGGCTATTTCCATGGAATGATGAGAACATCCACCAGAAAGGCACTTACAGACTCAGTATGATTAGATCCTACTGTGCAAGTAGGAAAGCAGGGCATCCATTTAAGGAAACAGGCAGGATGTACCACTGTTTCTACAAATGGTAACCATAAAATGCTCTGTCGCTTGAAAGATTTCTCACACGTTCCCTTAAGCCAGGGGTCCCCAAGTGCCAAGCCACAGACCAGTAGCAGTCCATGGCCTATTAGGAACAGGACTGCACAGCAGGAGGTGAGCAGCAGATGGGAGCAAGCAAAGCTTCATCTGTATTTACAGCTGGTCCCCACCACTTGCATTACCACCTCCTGTCAGATGGGTGGTGGCACTACATTCTCATAGGAGCACAAACCCTATTGTGAACTGCACATGTGAGGGATCTAGGTTGCGTGCTCCTTATGAGAATATAATGAATGCCTGGTGATCTGAAGTGGAGCTGAGGTGGTGATGCTAGCATCAGGGAGTGGCTGCAAATACAGATTAACGTTAGCAGAGAGGATTGACTGCACAGAGACCATAATAAATCAATTGCTTGCACAGTCATGTGAAAACCCTATCAGTGAGTGGCAAGTGACAATTAAGCTGCATCTGGTGGCAGACTTCATAGTGGCAAGTGAGTCATATAATTATTTTATTATATATTACAATGTAATAATAATAGAAATAAAGTGCACAATAAAGGTAATGCACCTGAATCATCCCCAAACCATTCTGCACACATCACCAGGTCTGTGGAAAAACTGTCTTCCAGGAAACTGGTCCCTGGCACCAAAATGATTGGAGATCGCTGCCTTAAGCTATCAAGTTCTTGAACCACAGGGGAATTCCACCTAAATGCCTTTCCTGGGGCTCCTTATTGTAGTAAAGAAAGAATGAATCTGCTGAATACTGCTATCCATACTCCAGTGGGTTGTTTTGTTTAATTTTTCAAGTATACCGTTATTTAATGAAATAAGTTAATAGTTGAGTGACTTGCTAAGGCAGAGGAAAGTTTTTTAATTTAAATTGTTCCACTACTAAGAACTAATTGTACATAGAGGAAATAAAAAGGTGAAAGATGCATTTTCTGAAAAGATAATTTCAAAAAAATAGAAAAAAGTTTCAGCAGCTATTGGTATGGTGCTGGTCAAAGCAAGTCTGCTTTTCCAATATCTCTTACTTCCATTTTGTCCGCAAAGTATTGGTAGTAGGATTCAGAGAAACTTGAAGAGAAAGTATTCAGTGCAAGCTAGTTCATTGAGTGAGGGGTTATGAAGCCTCAAAAAAATGGGGGGAAGAGATTAGTAATTAAACAATTTCAATGAATCATTCTGAATTAGTCCTCTAATCAGAGCAATGACTGAACTGTCAATCAGTGAATAAAGAATGATTTTTAGGTTGCTAAATATTCCAGTTTTTCATAGCTGAATTAATCCTTGAATAAGTATTCATTATTCAATCAATTTTAGCTACATGAATAATCATCTTCATATCTTATATTAATAAATATTCTAACTTCTGATAGTGTACTGTGGTTATGCAAGATATTACCACTGGAAGAAACTAGCTAACAAGCACATGGGATGACCTTCCTTAACCTTTTTTTTGGCAACTTCCTGTGAATCTATAATAATTTCAAATTAAAAAGTTTTTAAAAATGGTGATGATAGACAGACAGATAGATATTCCAAGGCTCTTACTCAGTAAATTTGGAGTGGGATCCAATAACCCTACTTTTTATTCGGCACTTTGGATGATTCTCACATGCGGTAGTGTTTGGCGACCATTGGATTCCATGATACAATACTTTTACAGCAGTCAGATGAAGTTTTCAAGTAATTACTTTTTGATAAAGTATTATTCAAATACTGTGATATTTCTGGGTGTGGTGAGAGTTAGGGGAACACCAATTATCTGCCCATCTCCGACCTCACGCCCACTTGCCCACCAAGGCATGACTGAATACAATTACCAGTATCTTCCAATCTTCTATTCACCTCCACATCCTATCTCTATCCTGGATGTGGTCAGTTTTTATAGAGATCCCATCAACACCTTAGACTCACAGCTTGTGGATCTGCTCCACACCAGCATCCTCCATCATTATTCCACTGGTCTATGTAAATCTGTATTGCTGTGAATGTAAATGAACATCTCAAATATTGCTTTCATCAGCCCAGTGTGAAGTCCAATTTCATAGCACTCTGAGCTTAAGGACTTCAGCCTCCAAGGCTAAAGGAGTCTATAGCAAACCCTCATGCAAGGGCTCCAAGGACCCTAATAACAAAGGTTTAAATGTCCAGGTTCATACCTTGTTCTAGTCTATATTGGAACCAAGGGAAAATGGCTTCTAGGTCTAGAAATTTCTACATCAAAATGCAAATATCTATTGGGGACAACACTATAAACTGCTATTAACCAGGCCACTAGGTTAGTATGGTAGAAAAATTATTAATATTAGAAATGCAGGTTCCTGGATCCCAGCTCTCCAAGGATTCATTAAATCTAGAATACAATCCAGGAACCGACGTTTTGACACATTGTACACTCACCATATTCAAAGAAATTTTAACTTAAAGGCTTAAATGCAGATAAATTGGTTTCTCACCAAGAACAGATATTACATTTTAAGTAGCACCTGACATTTGGACAAATAGGAGAATATGTGAAAATTGTCGCCTAAATATTAGGTTTCTGAAAAGGTCCTAACTGGGAAGTCTCTAGGGGATAAAGTGACGAATTGGGAAGAATGCAGCTCAAATCAGAAAAGGAGAAGAAAGAGAATCAAGAAAACTTCAGTCTATGTGACTAAGTTCCTCAGGACTGACTTTGCTTCTGGGTGGGGGTTGGCCTAGAGATGAAGCTTTGGGAAACATCCTTCACTCCTAACTGCAGGTTTGTCTCTGTTTTCCTGCATATATAAAGCAGAAGAGGAGGGAGAAAGTCAGAACATTTCCCATGGAATGTTAAGAATAAATCTGACTAATATGTGAAAGAACTGAGATTATAAACAGAACAAAAAACTGAAACTAGGAAACTTCACTTTTATGCCCTTACTTGCTTTCTCTAGGAGGCTGAAAGAACTGAGTGTTTTCTCTGCCCCATCATTATTGTTAACATTAATAATTCCCAGAGGCAGTCTCATATACCAAAGGGATCATGTTCAGAAATCGAATACAGTTCCATAATTTCATGTTAAGGCTCACCCGAAAGTCTATTCAATCCCTGGGCTCTTTGTACTTGAAGAACTTAATCTGTCTACCAGAGAAAATGTTTGGTCTTACTTCTCTGTTGCATTAGTTATGTTCCAATCAGAAGACAGAAACCACACAGTAATTTAAACAAGGAAAATTTAGTATAAAGAAATAGCAAAAGAAGATTGGAATGATAGGGGATCAGCTAAGGATAGCAGGTGACTCTAGGGATATGCAAGCGCTACTGAGGGAGAGTACTCAGGAAGGAAGACTCAGAGAAAGCGCGTCCTTCCCAAAGCGGGGACTCGTCACTGGAGAGGGTACAGTTGAAGCCCACTGGATGTTAGAAAAGATCCCTGAGTTGTTCTAGGCCAGAGAGGGTCCCCAGTTGCCAGGCCAACTGAGAACTGCCTTGTTATTGATTTGCTAGAAAGCCAGTGTGGGCACCATCAGGACTCACAGAAAACCACTTGGAAGTGGCAGGGGTGTGAGAAGGGACTGGCGTTGACTCATTGGAAAACAAGCTGGTAAATCCATAGAACTTAGCTGCCTTGTGGCTGGGAACCACCGCAGTGGGAGTTTGTGCTGGGGGAAGCTGGAGAGGGACCACTTGCTCTTGATGCCAGGACACTGCCGGAAGAAACCACTCACGCTGCAGGGGCTCAACTCAGTGAGCACACCTGAACTGGAAAGAAAACACTCTCTCCTCTAGTCTCCCTCCAACGCCCTGTACTAAAATGTTTAGCAAGGCCCACCTGTGTTATCACAGAGCAGGAAAAAGGTGGGTTTGCAGCTGAGAGGCAATGCACTGATAACTGGTACATCTGCTTACTAACTAGATAAAAGCTTTTCTTTTCAAAAATATATTTCTTTTCAAATATATATTCTCCTATACGTATATCATCAATCTATGTAATAATATCATTTTCTTGAGAATGAAGTGAAGAAAATGTTAAAATGTTATCTGAGTCAGCAAAGGAACAATTTTGTACTTTCTCTTGTTTATTCAACAGTGTTTCAGTTTTTAATGTGGACAAATATTTGCACTATTAGAAAACAATTAGTTCCTCTTAGTGGCCAACTGACATTGCTGCAAAAGTCTAATTAATTAAAAATAAACTGGAAATGATTGAAAAAATCTTTACTCATTTTAATCTTAATTTTGAGAATGAGTAGCTAGGAAGGCTCATCCTACCAAGAAGATGGCAACTGTGTGTCATCATTTGGTGAACAGGTTCGTTTATCTCAACCCCATTGTTTCTCCTCACTCCTTCTATGCTGACTTTCCATTTTTAGGGTCTTTTTTTGGATTAATTAACTATGTATAGAAATCTTCTTTTAATGTATATAATCCTTTAAAAAGAAAAACACAATAGTCATTAGTAGTTATTAATGCACTAGCAGAGGTGAATAAGGAAATGGTATCTATTGATGGCAACACAAAGGAAGACATTTTTTGCTCATGTACAGCAAAGGTCAGCAAACATTTCCTGTAAAGGGCCAAATAGTAAATATTTTAGGCACTGTAGGCTATGTGGCCTTGATTGTGACTACTCAATTCTGCCCTTGTAGCATGAAAGTAACCATCAGTAATGTTTCTATGAAACTTCATTTAGAGAAACAGGTAACAGCCAGGATTTGGCCTAATTGATGTAGTTTGCTAACTCCTGCTACAGAGCAGCAGGAGGAGAATTGGGTGAAGAGGCCACAGTAAGAGGGAAAAGCAAGCAGCATGATAGCTCTTGACATTCTGGGGAAGAAGCCTACAGAAATAAGAAGCTTTGGCTCACTACTCAGTTCTGGAATTTTGTCTAAGGACGATGTAGTAGAAAAAGCATGGACTATGGAGAGATTCCAACCTGAGAGCTGCTTCCTGAGAGCTAAGCCTCAGTTTTCACATTTTAAAAAATAGAGAAATAATAATACCTTAATCATCTAGTTTTTGTGAGAAACAAATAATATAAAGCTACCTTGTAGGGCTCAATAATTTATTACACTCCAAGAGTCTCAATTTCCTTATCTTTTATTGAGGGGCTCGCATTAGTTGAGTTCTAAGTTCCTTTTCAATTTATAAATCAATATAATAAACATCAGAGTTTTGAAGTGTTCAACAAGGGCTCTGTGTCACAGTTTAACCTTGTAGGGAGGCCTTCATTGTCCACCACAGCTTCATGAGAATGTTGCTTGTTCTAGTACAAAAGAATCACATGGGGAAATTTCCAAACCCTTCTACTAAACTGTCTAAATGGAGGTTTTTCATGGGAAAAGGGGGCTACAAGGGTTTTTATTCCCTAAAGGATGATTTTCGTATGCCCCTAAGATTGGGGAAGCTATTGGAATTTAGTGGGCAGGAACCAGGGATGCTAGACTTCCTGGAATATATGGAACAGTCAATAAATACTCATTCTGTGTTCTATATAAATCTTTATTTTCCCACCGGATATTCATGTGAATTTAAACTTGCTTGTAATTTTCTGAGCTGAAAATCTAATAAATTTTACATATAAATGCAAGGAATTTTAGTGTTTTAATATACAATTGTTTTCTAGAAATGGAAATATTATGCAAATTGATAAATATTATACTTTGTTTCCATCAGGACTTTCTCAAGAATAAAAGAAAATAATGTCAAGGCAGGCAAAAGTTCTTGGGGCTTCCGGTCAAGATGGTAGAGTAGGTAAACTCTGTTCTTGCCTCCTCTCATGACCACATCAAAATTATAACTAAGCAACAGAATAACTATCATTGAGAACCACCTGAAGTCTAGCTGAACAAAAGTCCTATAATTAAGGACATACAGAAAAAGCCACATGGAGACAAGTAAGAGAGCCAGAGACACAGAGTGGATTGGTGTGGTGATTAAAAATAGGGAGGGATATCTCAGCTGTGGAGGTACCCCCTGAGGGGTCCCAACCCCACTCTGGTCTTCCCAGCCCAGGGTTCCAGCACCAAGAAGAGAAGTCCCACAACTTCTGTTTGTAAAAACCAGTAGAGATAATGGCTGAATGAGACAGAGGACTGCTGGAGTCCCAGGCATTCCTCTTAAAGGGCCCACACAGTCTAGAGGAGAAAGACAGTAGAAGGAAAGGGAAATGAATTTTCATTCATTCATTCATTCATTCCCTAAACAATTTGCAGAATGCCACATATGCAAAAAACTTAGGGTCACATTTCTCAAAAGGTGGTAAGAGAATGAATACAGGTTGACCAGGACATTTACTTAAGATGCAGATTTGGTTAAGCCACCTTGGAATTGATACATTAGGTTCATTGAAGATAAGACCTGGGTAATCACATGGTTATCAGTTCTACTGGTGATTCATATTCATTTGTTTCGGAAGACCTGTTCTAGAACAAAATTATAACAGGGATGGTATACATGGGCTGTCTGGGAAGTATCCAGCCATGTAATATGAAAAATAGACATATTTATGGCTGGATTTTTTCCAAACAGCTCTCATGTGTATGTAAGTATGTATGCATATATGGTCAGGCCAGTCTCATTGGGCTAAATTCAAGATGTCAGTAGTCTGACCACACATACCATTTGAAACAGGACAGTACCGTTGTTTTCTGTTCTATTTAAAATGGTACGTCTGGTCAGCCTACTGTGCAGAGACAACTTGTTCTTATTGTTGGCTATTTTTGTTTCATTTCCAACACAATATAGATCAAGTCATACCACTTGGACTAAGGAAAGGATGACTTCATAACAGGTTCTTGTCCAAGCTTCTGTTGTTGATGTGTGTGTGTGTGTGTGTGTGTGTGCATGTTGATAACACCAAGTCAAGACATTTTGGACATGTAACACAGTTGGATATCAAGAACAACGGGGCAATAGCATTCTCTGAAGTAGAAATAAATTTATGTGTTTTGGGAGTCAAAATAACCTACTAGAGAATCCTAAAATAGTCTAAGAGCTCTTGTCTTCTAACAATCTAAAAGAGGCCCATAAAGATAAATAATTCTGTAAGTATACACACATAAATATTTACATTTCTCTTTAAATATGCATTTCTCCAGATCGAGGTTTCTCAATCTCGTCACTATTAACATATTGGACCAGATAATTCTTTGCTGTACATGTGTCAGGATTGGGGAGATATCCTGTGGGTCACAGGATGTTCTCAGCATCCTTGGCCTCTGCCAGTAATACCTTCTCAGGTATGATAACTAAAAATTTCTTCAGATACTGCCAAATAGCTCACATGAGCAAAATTGCCCCAGTTGAGAACCACTGTCCTTGATAGACATAAGAATAAAGTATAGGGGCATATTGTGCTATAGAGACATAAATTTCTGTCAAGTTATGGAAAGGGAGCAGACAGTGTTTCTGTGGGTCATTATTGACCTTGTGATGCAGTGCTTAAGAACAGCTGGAATCACAATGACCAACTGCAAATTTCAATTATACCACATACCAGCTGTGAGATCTTTAAAACAGAGGCAACAATAGGATTTCAAAGAGTTATGCTCATTTAGAGAGATAAAGCATTTAAAGCACTTGGCATATTGCTTAGCACTGAATAAGTACTCAGCAACCGTTGTCTTATTATTTTAGAATGGCTGTGTCCAAACTATTGGTTTCTCTGGGCCACACTGGAAGTAGAATTGTCTTGGGCCACACATAAAATATACTAATACTAATGATAGCTGATGAGCTAAAAATAAAAAATTGAAAAAGGTCATAAAAAAAAATCTCACAATGGGGACTTCCCTGATGGTGTAGTGGCTTAAGGCTTTGGTGCTGGCACTGTCACCACTGCGGCCTGGGTTTGATTCCCAGCCAGGGAACTATCCACATACTACAAAAAAAAAAAAAAAAGAAAAGAAAAAAAGAAAATCTCACAATGTTTTAAGAATTTATGTTGGGCCACATTCGAAGCCATACTGGGCAGGTTGGACATGCTTGTTTTAGAAGATCCTGCTAATACAATTTTCTTGTTTTTTTTGTTTTTTTTTTTTTTTTGCTTTTTGGTATGTGGGTAGCTCCCTGACTGGGAATCGAACCCAGACCGCAGCGCTGACAGCGCCAACGCTGAAGCCTTAAGCCACTACACCATCAGGGAACTCCCCCAATTTTCTTTTTGTCTCTCCATGATTCCGTTACTCTCTGTATTACATATAGATACTCATACACATTATAAAAGCATTTGCATATGTAGTTGTACTTGTATATACATGCATGTGTAAATGCAACATAGGTAAAACATACCAATGGCATGTGTGAGTTCTTAAGTCTGTGTGTATTGGGGGTAGAGGCCCAGAAGGAGAGTCAGGCACACCATAATGCAAAGCAGATGTTACTCTGTTCTATATATATATTTTTTGGCAGGTTAAAAAAAAAGAGGAGTTAAGTAAACTTTATCTGGCATGTTTGAAGAATAAGGTAATCAAATGCTATAATTAATAGAGTGTTAGCACATAAAGTCAAACATGGATTATCAATTTTAAAACATTTAAAATACACCAAAATGCATTTAACACTAAAACTTACTAACATGATTAATTCATTTTTATTTCAACAATTATTTATAAATAACTTACTCTTTTCTTAGATCTCTGCAAAGCACTGATTTATTTTTTGATGAAATTTTAGAAACTTTCAAATTTTCAAGGTAATGGTTTTAAATATCTTTTTTCTTTAGAGGTTTAAAAGATGTAAGAGTTTATACTAACTGCATATATCACGATCTGAAGGTGCTCTGGAAAACACTGATACTACTGACATTCACTAATTTCCATTGCATTTGCCTCTTTCATATCCATGTAGAACACAGAGTGTAATGTAAGAGGGCTGCCTTTCTTCTCCACTGATTAAACTCTCATGTCAAAAGGTAGAAAGCTCTTTTGTAAATTTAAGTGGATTTTTTTCTTTTCTATCATTATGGGAGCTTATAAGATATCTAATTCTTTCTACCACATCTTTAATAAAAAGTAATTATGCTTTAGCATCTGGTAAAGAAGTATTTATTTGTCATAATTTGTAATAGTTCACAAAGTAACTGTCATAACTTTGGGCAGCTGAGATGCTGGAAAATTCTTCCATATGTTGAACTAATGCCTGCCTCAAATTTATCTACACTGTATTGATTATCTAATCTCTGAAAACAATGGAAAATAAGTTTAGTGTTTTTCATATAACAATTTATATATACTTGATATCACTTCCTAAACCTCATATATACAAGGGCTGTCCAGAAAAAATCCAGTCATTGTCAATATAATGAGAATGGTTATATAGCTGCATACTTTCCAGACAGCCCTCATATGTACATACGCACACATGTGCATATACACATGTATACACAGAAAATATATACAATATATGCAGAGAGGAGAGAGAGAGTAATAAAGAAATAGAGCAAAACATAAACAAACAACATGTAAATCTTGTGCTATTGTCACAAATTTTTGTAAGCTTGAAAACTATATATAAATTAAAAGTTTTATAAAAAAATAAAGTCACATGCTGGGAAAACCCAAAATCTTGCCCCGCCCCCAATCAAGTTGTGTTATAACAAAGACTTACTATACTAAACTGAATGTGAATCAAACATGAAGTCATAATGCTAGGAACTTTAAACCTACAAATATGCAACCATGAGTTATTTATAGTGATAGTTATATCAATGGCATTTTCTTCCCAACATTTTAGTTCAAAGGGAAAAACATCTTAAGAAATGATACTCTAGTTAAGCATAGGGAATTTTTAGTTAGAATAATTGTGTTTATGTGAATACTTAGGAATGTGTCTTTATATCTGCCAAATGAATACAAAACAGACAATATTTATCAGTTTCAAGGACTGTGTATCAGACTGAAAAAATATTTTGAAACCTGAAACAAGAATAAATTCAACTAATTTGAGGTCAAAAATACACTTGCAGAATGTCCCTGAAACTTCTAACAAATTAGAAAAATGCATTTTTGATTTTTTAATTTTTTTGGCCAGGTCATACTATATATGGTGGTTTCATTTTTCTTCTGTGGTGGGTTAATCATCTTAGTTGCCATTTCTGTTTTTAGATGAAACTTCACAGTCCTACTAAGAATCCTCACTTTCATATTATTTTTGAAATCAGACTTTCATGATGAAGTCACAAAACAACTCAGCAACAATACACATTAAAGAAACATGCTGTTTTGAATTTATATTTACAGGGGTTGGCAAAGAAGCCATAATAATCTGACAAATCAGAAGCAGTTTAGCAGACTAAATCTAAAACTGCATCTAAACTCAGACTGCTCATCCATCTGCAAACTCACTGATCTCTCAGCTTTATTCCTTCATTCCTCCCTCGCTCCCTCCCTTCTGTTTTTCTTTTGTTCTTAATTGAGTCTTGCAAACTAGCATGTAGGCCAGAGCTGGGCAGTTGATTTCTCAGAACCATATGGTGGAAGCAGAGAATAAATGCTATAGTCAACCCCACAATCAGGAATTTTGTCATTTGAAGTCATAAGCAGAACTTGGCAACCTGGAGCAGTTAGTCACCATTACAAACACAAGAAAACTTCATGTATATCCACAAACAGTCCATTGGTGTAGAGTTAGGAGAATAACACCCCAGGTATTCCCCAGGTGGGAAGGGACACTCCCTTGGGAGTGGGTGAATTCCCACTGGATGTCCCCATTTCTGTTGGGGATCTCAGTTCACATTCCCTGCATGGGGAGCCCCATGGGTTTCTTAACTGCTTTTTCAGGGATGGGAGCAGAATTGAGAACACTGCCATACTGGGGAAATCTAGAAAGTTCATCTTGCTTAGCATAATATAGGATAAACTAAAGATTGAGGCATCTCAAGGACACTTCCTTTTATGACTTCAATCCCCCTACTCATGTAAATGACAAAATTTTAATCTTGTTCTATTGAAGAGACATAGGAATTATCACCACGGTATTTCCAGTAGATACCTGGTAAGTAAAACAAGGTACTTATTCATTCCTGTCTTCTCTTCTTTAGATATATCTTCAACAGTTGGTATTTATTGATTGTACATGTTTATAATAAGGAAATACTTACATAGTAACAAGCTAACACATATATATGTACATGTGTATATGTGTCTATATATGTATATACATACACACACCCACCATCACCATATAAAATTTAACTGACTTTTTGTCATACTGTCTTTTAATTCAAAAATAGCCTCTTTCAGAATATAATTGACAATAGGTAGTCTTTTTCAACAATCGGTGCTGGAACAACTAACTGGACATCCTCATGCCAAAACCTGAATCTGACACGGTCCTTACATCCTGCACAAAAATTAACACAAATGGATTGCAGAGCTAAATGTAAAACACAAAACTATAGAAATCTTTGGAAATAACATAAGCAAAAATCTAGATGACCTTGGGTTTGATGCTGACTTTTTGGATACAACACTAAAGGAAGGCCTGATACGTGAAAGAAAGAACTGTTAAGCAGGACTTCATTAAAATTAAAACTTTCTGCTCTGCAAAAGGCACTGTCAAAAGAAAAAAAAAGCCACAGACTGGAAAAAAAATTTCTTTCAATTCTATGGGTTGGTTTTTTGCTCTAAATGTTGACTGGGATCACGCATGTGGCCTACGTTCAGCTGGGAATTCAACGAGGCTTAGAACATTCAAGACAGCTTCATTCACATCTTTGGCAATTGGTGCTGGCTGTCTGCTAAAATCCCTCCTTTCTCTTCTCTGTGGCCTTTTATCCTCCAGGCCTTCTTTCCACATACCCTTTCCAATAGAGCAGCTTTCAAATAAGTGAAACAGAATCTGCAAGGCCCCTTAAGTACTAGGCTTAGAAGTTGCATTCTATTGGTCAAAACAAATGATGAAATCAAATTCAAGGAAAGAGGAAATAACTCCATCTCTTGATGGATAAGAGGGCAAAGTCACACTGCAAAACAGGACATGGAGTAGAAAGCATTGCTAGTTGGTCATTGTGAGAAACTATCTTGCCTGTAAATACTTTTCCATGCAACTTATTTTAGAGTTATATTGTTTCTGAGATTTTTAAGAAATTGCAAATTGTAATACTCAAGTGTTCTGTGGAATTTTCTTTATAGAATGAAGGTTTGACTTTAAATCCTAAACTTTTTGCTAAAATTGCAAAAATATCATCATATATATACTCCATTTGCATTCCTCTCCCAAAAACCACCTTTTGACAATTCTGAGAGCTCCCATCAGGTAGTGGGTATGGATTATATGTCCTGATGAACTAGTTGGTTTATTTTCTAATAATAATGGAAGTATATGTAACCCATTATACTTCAATCTTTGCCTTGACTACCAAGAAGCATTTCGTTGTATCATTGGTAACGACATTTAAAAACATAATGATTCTTTTATTACTTGATTGTTTCTTTTATTCTATATTAATGTGTTTTCAGATATATTTTGCCCTGCTTCTTTTTTGCTTTAACTGTAAACCACTTAATTTTTTAAGAAGTAAAAAAGAAACAGATTTTAAATAATCAGTATCATGTTAATATCTAAAAAAAGAACACAAGAATGATGGATAATGAGGTTATTATCTTACAGATCAAGAAGCCAGAATTATGAAAAGTAACACCTCTCACCAAAGGCTTCTCATCACCTCCAATACAAATATCAGGAAGCAGAGGATGGAACTCACATTGACTCTCAAAATCCAAACTAGTTTCATTCTTATCATAGAGTAAAAATCTTCAAAATGACTCAAGTTAGTAAATTGAAGTCTAAGGCACAGATACAGTCTTTCTTTTCAAGATTAATAAATAACACATTTTTCTGCTCTGTGTTTATTAATTATGCATGGACTTAATCTTTCTCATAAACACACATATTCTTTTTAAAATAACCAACAACATTTTATCAAAAGATGTTTGAACACATAGTGGAGTAATCTTAGGGAAAATCCAGGGGCCAAATCTAATTTATTCCAAGAAAAAGATAGAAAATCAAATCAGTAAATAAACTATTTGTGTAATTGAAGTATTGTTGGTTTTGTGCATAGTTTGCTTACTTGTGATATAGAGGCATGTTTCCTAAAATTAGTGTTAAAATTTTCTACCTGTTCTAATTACATTTGTTTTAAGAGGTGTAATTTTTGCTTTTCCAGATTCTAGAAAATTCCCATTGCATTTTATATGTTTCAGTATGTACAATTTTATAAAACAGAACATATAATTGAAGGATGAATGGATCTCACAGCCCTATAAGTGACCCAATTCTATTTTGATGGGTAAAATTGGAAAACAATCAAAGAGCAATAAAAAGTATGACATCACTTGTGGATTGTCATAATATTGAGGCTTGATTTTATTTTTGGCTCAGTTGATTATTGTTTTCTGTTTTAATAAAACACTCCTTCTCCAATATCAAATTTACAAAACATTTTACTTCAGTATTTAGCAAGGTATAGGCTTAAATTACATTGCTTTATTTTAATATGTAAGACTGGTTGTGTTTGTCATCTTGAGCTCTTAGCAAGTAATACTATGACTGGCACAGGATAATCTAAATCTTTGCTCCTGACAAGGTCCCTTTATTTGAAAGAAGCAAACCTTATTCAAACTAACAAAATAAAAGAGGGGTTCATTAGAGATATAAAATATCTCAGAATACTAAAACAGAAAATGAAGCGTAGTTGGGATTCTTGTGACCTGGGACTACAAGATTGGAAACCAAAATTACTCAGTCTTTTGCAAACTGCCTAGCCTGTTTCTGTTTTACTCTATGAATATATTTAATCTGTAATATTTTTTATCATCTTCCTCCATCTTTACCACAGCCCAACATGGCTATAATACCAACTGTGTTACTTACTACCAATAAGTTCTAAGGCTGAATTCTGAATGACTCAGGCTCCTCAATACCTTGATTTCAAATTTCTAAAGAAGCTGTATGATTATTCCCCTCTTTATTGTTTATATAGCTTCTATTACTGCACATCATCATAAACATCTGATCAACCTATAGGTTCATTTAGCTGTGACTGTTGACCAACTGGAACTGTGGGGAGGCAAACAACAATTAACATGTCCATTGCAACTTACTAAATATATAACTTGGAATAATAAAATGTAAGAATCTCTGTTTCCTCATGTGCAAAAAACAAAAATGTTTACTCAATATTTAACTTGCTTACCCTTAAGTTCCATCCATAGGAACAAATGAGTTAATAAAAAGAAAGCATATGGGCAATCATAAAACATTGGAATGCAGCCAATAATAACACTTATTTCTACTATCAAGCAAATTGCTGATGAGGAAACATACAATAGATAAAAATCAGTCTCTTGATTGTATGCCACTATAATTGAATAAAAAATAATCAGTCAAGATGTAGGGGACTTCGAAGAGCTCATTTTCAATTGTAAGTTAAATGAAATCAAGAGTGTAATATAACTCAAGTTTGTTTTTTTACTTCCCTCCCCGATCATTCAAGTCATGGTGCTTTTCTAAAGAAACTAAAAAGATGACTCTCTCACCTTGATATACATAATATGGAGATATGCATTGATTTTAAATCTTGTTTAAATTTTCCTATTATTGCAGGTATGCTTATTCGGTGCGGAATTTGGATGCTTTCTTTGACTCTTCCTTGCTTCCTCATTTCTATTTGATTTTCCTTTAGCTGCTGCCAGTTCTGGTGGTTTACTTTCTATATTCCAGAAATCTAGCAGTGGTAAGGACTTAAAGATAATAGACTAGAGAAGAAAGAGAGCACTATAAAGTCCAAGCCCTGAAACCAAATGGGATTCATCCAATAGTTTGTAAAACCATATGATGCTTTATTGAAAAATAACTTACAGAGACAAATGCTTGGAATCTACACATATTTCATCTTATCATTCATTTTAGGATGAATGCTCTATTCTTTGTAGATTCAAAATGTTCTCAGAATCCCAAGGGTGTTATGAGCCCTAGCAAGGACATAACTAAGCCTTTGTTAGTAGTAGAGAGATCTTTTTATTCATTAATTATAATAATCCACTGACTTGACCTTTTAGAATTTTGTATTTATGAATTATCATCATTCTCTAAATTTAGTTACAATTGTCTATGGGAGATATTGTTTTGACCAATCAGAACAGAATGTAGAACTAGCTGGGATTTTAAAAATACATAAAGCCTACGAAGCCAAATCAGCAAAACTGTAAATTCAGCCTTTTTCTTGTTGTTCTGTGGAAATGTTCAACACATTGTCCACAAGTGAAATGCTTGGCATTAATAAAGCCCTTATGATAAATAACAGAAAAAATGAGATAATTTTAAAAGGAAAGTTGATTTTTAAAATATTTATTGAGCACCTATTTGAATAAAGCATAACATTTATAACAATAAAAACTTAAAAAAATTCTAAAAGCAGATTTGCTTCTTGAAACAGAAATTCTTTGGGAGCGATAGGCATATAGACCTGAAAAAGTTACTGAGGTTAAGTAGTCAGTATAAGCATGACAAATAACAAATAAGCAAAAATGGTATACTAGTTCAGGTGAGAGAACAATAATTGATTGCAAGAAGAGTAGCTATGGATATCATTTCTTGAAGGAAGCTAAATTGATATGGACCTTAAAGATAGGAAATATTTGGAAAAACAATACAGCATTTTAGCCAGTGGGGTAAAGCTCAAGCAAATACTCAGAGATGAAGTTCCACAGTTCGCAACAGGAGAATTAGCTCAAGAGTGATGGGAAATCTCTTTGGGGATGCTTTGGATTTCTGTCACTACATACCTTTCTCACCAACTCACACTAAAATAACAAAAAGAAAGAAGTTATAAGATTAAAACCACAAAGAAAAGGATGTCAGCAGCACACCAAAAATTTTGAGGGATTTCTGTGAATAGAAAGTAGGTAGGATAAAATTGACAAAGAAACCAAAACAGAGAAACTCAGTCTACAGGAAAAAAAAGAAAAAAAAAAAAAAAACTAAGGTGAGTACTGTCTCACTTCCTATCCAAGGCCCAGAAAAACTCGTAGCTCAAGCTGAATGAACACAGGGAGAAGTGAATTAATTATCCAATTAATCACATTAATTTATAACCAATTATATATTTACAAATTATCTAATTGATTAAAGATAATTTAATTGAAGATATCTTTATAAGGTAGCCAAGGCAAAACTGCCTCTCCCTATCCCCATCATACTGGGCTACCAGCCGTGGTTGTCTGCTACTAAGATAGTGTTCGTAATCTGCTTGAAAAATAAAATGCAAGATCTTTTCTGATAGAACTCATGGGTGGGATACAAATGCCAGTTAGAGAAATCCTGAAAAACAAATGGGGAAAGTTTACAATGGATAAGGAGAACATTACTTTTAAAAGGAAAGACATCTTTGCTTGGGAGTAATATATACAAATACTGAAGGTCTGTACCCTCAGATTAAACTCCTTTTTTCTTTTCTTTCTTTATTCTTTTTTCTTTCTATTTACCAAATGTAAGACCCTCAAGATTGCCTGTCTACTTTATGTCTACCAATTCTGAAAAGAAGTCTGTAAGGCTGTACTCTCCTTTGCTAACATAGCACCTGCTATAGCCCCATCAGGCAAGCAGCCCCTTGGGGAAATACAGAACTTTAGAGAAAAGTCCAATAAAGTCATCCAATGAAAAACAGAAAGAGGTCATGAAGGATCACAAATACTTAAGAAAAAACAAGAACATGATCAAGATGAATAAACTAGGTTCTCAGAGCCAATTCCAACGTGCATGCGTGTGCGTGTGTGTGCGTGTGCGTGTGTGTGTAGGTTTCCTCACCCCAACAAGCAATCTCTGGATAGCAGCAGGGTGTCTGAGAATTCAGCTTGAATCATACACTATCTACCCAGATATAGAATCAGACTCCACACGTAAAGAGAGCTCAGTCCCGTAAGAACATCCTCCACTTCATATACCATTGGAAGCCCAACTGACAAATTCGAGGTTCCAATGACTCCCTCCAACTGAGGATGCCAATTGCAAGTCCAGTATGGTAATCTCCCTTATCAATGGTTTTGCTTTCCATGGTCAACCTTGGTCTAAAAATATTAAAAATTCCAGAAATAAATAATTCTTAAGTTTTAAACTGCACACTGTTCTGAGTAGTATGATGAAATCTCCAGCCATCCTCCTTCCTTCATTATCAGCTATTTTAGAGAGACCACATTTATATAACTTTTCTTATAGTATATTATTGTTGTGAAACTCATACAGTGCCTAATTTATAAATTAAATTTTATCATAGGGTATGCATAGGAAAAAAACATTGTATATACAGGATTTGGTACTATCTGTATTTTCAGGTTTCATTGAGTTGAATTTATTTTCTTAAGGGGTTCCCAAAACTCAGAAACCCATTTACTCATTAGATTACTAATTTATTACAAAGGATATTAAAGGATACAAGGCAATAGCCATATTAAAGAGATACATAGGGTGAGGTCCTGAACAGCGGAGCATCTGTACCCCCTGGAGCTTGGGGCTCCACAACATGGCACATGGAAGCATTCTAGTTCCCTAATGTGAAAGCTCCCCAAATCTCCTTTTGGGTTTTTATGAAGATTTCATTATATAGGCATGATTGATTAACTCATTGGCCACTGGTGATTGATTCAATCTCTAGCCCCTCTCCTCTTCCCAGAGAACTGAAAGTTGCAACCCTCTAATCACATGGATGGCTCCAAAGTAACCAGCTCCCACACTTGTGAGCTTTCCAAAAGTCACCTCATTAACAAACAAGATACCTTTACCATTCTCAACATTTAGGAAATTCCAAGGATTTGGGGGAGCTGTGAGCCAGGAACTGTGGAAGGAGAATTATATATGAGAAACATATTTCGGTCATCTGAATGACCAAATATGTATTTTTCCTAAATCACAGTATCACAATGAGTAACTAGTAACATCTAACAGATGTTAGATGAATTAAATAAACACGTAAACACCTAACTCTGGAGGCAATGTCTACAGACATTCTTAGCTGTCACAATTGAGTAGGGGATCTACTGGAATCTACTGAGTATAGGCCAAAGATGTTAGCAAAACTCCTGCAATGCACAGGGCAGTCCTCCACAACAAAAATTATCCAACTTAAAATTTTAAAAGTGCAGAACTTGAAAAACTATGCCAAACAATTTCTGTGCCTGCCCCTGAGTTTTTAACAGCATTCTGAAAATACTTTTCTAATCCTGCTCAGTATACGAGGGCCGTCCAGAAAGTACCCATGTACTATGAAAAATAGAAGCATTTATGACTAGATTTTTTCCGGGCAGCCCTTGTATGCTTCTAGAATATCCTCCTTCCTTCTCGACCCCCAGGAAATTCTCATTATTTTTATAAAGGTGTCCTCCCAGAATGTTGAGATCCCGAGAGTAGACACCATCTTGTTCTTCTTGACTATGAGTTTAGCATTTCTGTAAGATGTATTGGGAAAATGCATCTCCCTTTACCAGTACTTACCTGGAGAATGGTTTTACTTGTGTGCTTGTTCTAGTTTCTCCTTGAAATTAAGTGCAAATCCTTTCTAACTTGCAGAAAGTTTTGACTGTTGGCTCTTTTTTTAAATGTCCTACAGCAGTTATGAATTTATTACTTGTTTCTTTTTTGTCATTTCAATAGCCTTTAGGGAAAGAGGAGAGGTAAGCACATATTTTTAGCTTGCCATTTTTAACTGAAAGTTGTTGGTTATTTTTGAAAATTTACATCCACAAAATTTAGAGTACAAAGAATTACCAGTAATTAAAATTTGTGATTATTTTCAGATTTTTTAGTATAAACATCAGTGAAACTATTTTCTATGTGCTTTTGAAAGTTTAACTTTAACACTGATATTTTTACTAGAGAAACAATTTCTTCCTATGGTCATTCTTTAACCCTTGAGCTGTGATGTTCAGATATATCTGAATGAATATTTTCATCCGCTGACTGTGGTGCTCAAGTTCAACCACGTGAGCCCAAAAAAACACATACATTTTTCTATATTTTTTGTGTTTTTCAAGAACGAATAACAATAGGAAATGTCTATACTTTAATGTAATCATTTATTTAAATAAAATGTACCACCTTAACTGTATTTATTTAAAAATATAAATCCTGTAATTATTATAAAATTGTTATTCTGTATAAAACTGTTTCAAGGATTTATCTCCATTTACAAGATTGTTTAATATATTTTCCTGTGGCTTGCACTGTCAAAAACAAAGATTTTTTTTGCCATATTGTGTAACATTTTGTCATACATTTTTTATGTCATCAATGCCATTAGATTCTAATTTATCTATACTTAAATCTAATTCATGTCACTTAGTATGTTTTGAGTATTTTTTGCTGAAATTCAATATAATGGTAAATTTATTACCATATAACTACAATTTAAAATAAAAATAATACCATTTATATTATTTATACACACAGCATCTCAAGATGTTATTATTAAATTCATAAAATAGTCAAAATATCAACTTTTATATTTCTGTGGCTTTCTGACACATTTTGAAAAGAAAACTTCAAGTCAAAAGTCAATTAAACAGTGAAAGGGTTAAAGTGGAGAGTTATTTTAAAGCCAGACATTTATAAATATTATTATAACAATACTTTATATTTTTATACTTCAGATATGAAGTGCTTTCATAAGCATGTTACCCTGTTTGAATCTCACAACCCCAGGAGTAGACATGGTTTTTCTCTCTTAACTGTGAGAAAACTAAAGTTTTGAGAGGCTAGGTGACTTTTAAGTGAAGTCACACAGTTGAGTCTAAGTCTTCTAACTCTGTATTTAATACACCTGCTGGTTTACCCCACTGCTTTCTTAATTAGAGGAAGCAGAGTATTTACTGTGACATTCTATCAGTTGCTCCATTCCATAATGGAGAGGAATTCTATGATCCAAGAAGAGGGTCTTGGATTAGACCCTCTCTCCTCAAACTGCTCAGCAGGTGCCAGCTGCAGACCCCTATTAACACGAGTGTACTTCTAGCGTATTGTAGAAAATACATATATGTGTATATGTATACTCGTATAACATAAAAATCAATAAATAAATGACAGTACTCATAATTTAGGAAAAAACCTTCTAAGGAACTTGGAGTATCAGGCCAAAGGAAAAAAATATACATTTTTAAAGGAATTTTCCCAGTCATGTGCATCTCAGTATATAAAACCTCACCTTTGTGCCTTCCATTTCATTATTTGATTCTACATTCATTCAAAACTTGAGAAGTTAGAAAAATGTCTTTTACTCTCAGTTTACCTAATCTGTAGAAAGCCAAAGTCAACTCATTGATCTACTGAAATCCAGGCAAGTACTGTGATTTATCTTCAAGGATGTGGACCAGGAAGTGTTTTCTTCCTCTTTCTTCCTTACTGGTCCCTGTATTTAGCTCAAAGGAAAATACAATAGATTCTCTGTTAACCAGAACTCAAGCATTTGGCACTCTCAAGAATCTGGCAACATGTATTTGCTGGTTGCTTGAGAGTGCCAGTTGCTTGAGTTCTGGTTTACAGAGAGTCTACTTACATTTATCCAGTATCTACCAATCCTCATGGGTGCTGGTTAACTGAAAGTCTACTGTATTGCTTTTTGTTGTTGGCCATAATTAGTGTTCCTGGGGAAGAGGAGCTTTTCCATAATTTAATACATATCCTCACTTAGGAGCATCGCAGGGACAACAGAAACATTATTTGTATGAACCTCCCACTAGAGGACAAAGATTTCTGTCCTTACTTCTCTTTAGAACTGAATTAGAGATGATTTTTTTAAATAGCTAAAATTTATTCAATGTTTAATATGTCACATATTATTTTTACAAATAAGTATTTTGCATTATTTAATAGTCCTCATAAAACCCCAGTGAAGATAGTCCTATTTTTACTGATCTTACAGCGATAAAAAGGAGAGCAAGAGAAACGAAGTTTACCTAGCAAATGGTTAAAGCCTCAACTCAATTCAAATCTCGTCTGTCCAACTGTAACATTTGCTCCTAAATTATATGATTTATTTCCATTAACTTTACTTTTCAGGAATATAGGAGTTTTTCAATACAACATGCACTCTCATTTTCTCCATTTCTGACGTTTTTTCATGGTGAGCAAATATACCACTGACTTTTCACATATGTGAGTCACCGTGGTGGATAGAAATATCAACATGACATAAATAAAATTTTTATTTTATTTGCAGCTAAAAATAATTTTTCACACCCCATCCAGTGGTTTTTATTAGTGTTGCTAAAGTGTTCACATTCTTTGACAGAAAATTGTAACTTGGATAGATAATGGTTGTCATCTGTCCTTTCATTTTCATTTGTCTTATTCCTGGTAAGCTCCCTTTCACATTCTCAAAGGGACTGTCCCAAACCTCCAGCATAGTCTCAGGATCATGACTTTCATTCTCATCTCTCAGCCAAGACCTCTGCTTCCTGTTTCACAGACAACCATAGGCCATTGAAAATGAATGCCTTCAAGTTTCCCTCTCCGCACCTCCAACCTGCGAGTCATGATACCCATTCTCATGGGCTTGTAACCTACCTTGGAGGAAAGGACACTCTTTACCCCAACAGGCTAATCTGTGCTCTAAACTAGTTCTAATTTTTTTTTTGACTAGCAATTTATTCTGTCATCTCTGTTTTCAATATCCATCTCTCCAGAGACTGCTTTCCCTCATCCTACAAACATGCTTTAAGTCTTTGTATTAAAAAAAAGAGAAAATCCTTCCTCCTACAAACTTACTACTACCTTTTCTTGAGTTACATAATTTATATGCATGACTTCCTTAGATTTATTTATTTCCCAATCCACTGAGTTTGACTTTTGTCACTGTCCTTCCTAAAGTCATCTTCTTTAGCTCACCAATGATCTGTGACACTATACCTACACTCAGTTTTCAAATTCCATCTTCTTTAACTTGTACAACATTGACAATGTTTAAAATACCCACTTCTTGAAGGTCTCATTCTTTGTTTTATTTGGGAAAGAAGAAAGGTTACCATTTCTTTCGAAAAAATATATTGGCTTAGTATAAAGATTCTTATATGTAAATATACAATATATATTATAAATATAGGTATAAATGCAGATATTAACCCTTTCACTGTGTTGACTTCAAGTTTTTTAAATGTGTCAAAAAACCACAAAAAATAAAAAGTTGATATTTTGACTATTTTAATGCATTTAGTAATAACATTTCGAGCTGCTTTGTATATATATATATAAATGACATTTTTATTTTAAATTTTTGTTATATGGTAACAAATTTAACATTATATTGAATTTTAGCAAAAAATACTCAAAACGTACTAAGTGGCATCAACTAGATTTAAGTATAAATAAAGTAGAATCTAATGGCATTGATGACATAAAGAATGTATTACAAAATGTTACACAATATGGCATACAAAACATCTTTGTTGTTGATAGTGCAAGCCACAGGAAAACATATTTTAAATTCTTATAAGTGGAGAAAAGCCCTTGAAACAGTTTCACACGGAAAAACAATTTTATAATAATTATAGTATTTATATTTTTAAGTAAATACAGTTAAGGTGGAACATTTTGTTAAAATGAATGATTACATTGAAGTATAGACATTTCCTATTGTTATTTATTCTTGAAAAACACAAAAATATAGAAAAAGGTACATATAGTAGAGGGAAAAGTTTTTTTGAGCTCCTGGGGTAAACTTGAACGCTGCAGTCAGCAGATGGAAATACTCATTTGGCTATATTCAAATGTCACAGCAAAAGCATCAATATGTAGATACAGCCTAAGCTATAGTGATACATAGATATCTTACAGAATCTCTGTAATCGGACGTTTTTGAAATTTAATTTGCATAAATGAACTAAGTACATATTTTAAAAGGGTAAGTTTTAGCCAGAAATTCTGTGTCCTATTTGTTTTACTTAGCTTACTAGACTAGACTAAGACCATCTCCTTCGGGTTTGCCTGCTACTAGTGCCCTGTAGTTTTCTTCCTTTCTCTCTGGCAATTCTTTCTTACAAATTTGCATAAGCACCTCTTCCTCAAATGGCTTGTGAAAACCTTGTGTCCTGTTCTGGCCTCTCATTGTGCTTCCTTTCTTTAGGTGATCCATTAATAATTCATATTTATGGCTTCAATTATCATCTATTCAATGACTCCAAGACACTATATGTCTAACCTACAACTCACCATTTTTCAGTATACAGTTCAGTATCATTAAGTACATTCATATTTCTGTGCAACTATCACCACCATCCATCTCCAGAACTATTTTCATATTATGAAACAATAACTCCCCATTCCCCACTTATCTAGCCCTCCTAGCAACCACCTTTCTACTTTCTTTCTCTATGATTTTGACCACTTTAAGTAACTCACATAAGTGAATAATACCGTATTTATCTTCTTGTGATTGGTTTACTTTACTCAGCATATTATCCTCAAGGTTCATTCATTTGCAGCATATCAAAAAATTTCATTACATTTTGAAGTTCAGTAATATTCCATTGTATGTATATACCACATTTTGCTTATCCATTCACCCATAATGGGACTTTCAGGTTGCTTCCATGTTTTAGCTATTATAAATAATGTTGCTATGAACATGGGTGTACAGATATTTCTTTGAGACTCTGTTTTCATTTCTTTGGGATATATACCCAGAAGAGCAATTGGTGAATCACATAGTAATTCTCCATATTATTTTTTGAGAAACCACCATACTGATTTCCACAGAGGCCACACCGTTTTACATCCCCACCAACAGTGCACAAAAGTTCTAATTTCTTCAACACATTATTTTTCTAATTTTTTTAGTTTTTGTTTGTTGTTATTGTTTCTTAATAATAGCCATCCTAAAGTGTGTGAGGTAGTATTTTATTATAGTTGGATTTGCATTTCCCTAGTGATTAGTGATAATGAACCTTTTTTCACTTGCTCATTGGTCAGCCATTTATACATCTTCTTCAGAGAAATGTCTATTTGAGTCCTTTGCCCATTTTTGAATCAGGTTGTACATTTTTGTTGTTGTTATTTTTAGAGTTTCTCTATATATCCTAAATACTGATCTCTCACAAGGTATATAATTTGCAAATATTTTCTCCCTTTCTGTGGATTGACTTTTTACTTTTTGATGCACAGATAGTTTTAATTTTCATTAAATCTAATTTGTCTTTTTTCTCTTTTGTGGATTGTGTCTTCAGTGTCACATTCAAAAATCACTGCCAAATTCAGTGTTATGAATCTTTTACTCTATGCTTTCTTTCTTCTATGAGTTTTATAGGTTTAGATCCTTTGTTTAGGTCTTTGGTACATTTTGAGTTCGTTTTTCTATATAGTGTTAGGTAAAGTTCCTACTTTTCTACTCTAATGATTATTATTTTCTTTCTTTCTTTACCTTTGAGATTTCTTCTTTTTCTAGTTGCTTAAGTTGTAAAAATAGCTTGTTGATTGAGATCTTTCTTCTTTTTAATATAAACTTTTTTTTTTTTTGCTGTAATTTCCCCCTTAGAACTGCTTTCATTGTGTCCCATAAGTTTTGGTATATTGTGGTTTCATTTTCATTCAACTCTAAGTATTTTCTAATTTCCCTTGTGATTTTTTTTATTTGCTGCATTGGTTGTTAAGGACCATGTTTAACTTCAACAAACATGTGAATTTTTCAATTTTCTGTGTTATTCATTTCTAACTTCACCCCATTGTGATTGAAAAGATATTTTGTATGACATCTATCTTTTTAAGTCTATTGAGATTTACTTTATGACCTAATACATGAAATGTCCCATGTGCACTTGAAAAGAATGTGTATATTGTTGTTCGGTAGCATGTTCTTTATGTATCTGTTAAATCTAGTTGGCTTCTTTGCTTAAGACCTGTCTGGTTGTTCTGTTCATTATTGTGATGAAATATCTAAGTCTCCAACTACTATTTAGAACTGTTTTTCAATTTTGTTTCATGCATTTTGACATTCTGTTATTAGGTACATAATGTTTGTAATTGTTATCTTTTGCTGTATTGAATCTTTTATTAACATGTAATGTCCTTCCTTGTCTCTTGTAAACGTTTTTTATATAGACTCTATATTGTCTTTATTAGCAGAGCCACCCCGGCTTTCTTTTGGTTACTATTTGCATGGAATGTCTTTTTGTATCCTTTCACTTTCAACCTATCTGTGTTTTTGCATCTAAAATGAGTCTCTTGTAGATAGCATATAGTCATTTCATGTTTTTAATTTTTTAATCCATTCTGTCAATCTCTGCCTTTTAATTGGAGAGTTTAATCCATTTACATTTAAAGTAATTATTGATGAGTAATTACTCCTGTCATTTGCTCTTTCTTTTCTATCTGCTTTGTGACTTTTCTGTCTCTCATTTCCTAAATTACTGTTTTCTTGTGTGTTCAGTAAATTTTTTAGTGAAATGTTTTAATTCCCTTCTGATTTCCTTTTGTGTTTGCACCTCATGACCAGAAGCAGCAATAAACAATCACAATTATATGTGAAGCACAAGATCTTTATTTCCATTCTGGCTCCTGCAAGTTATGCATGAGCTGCTTCAGGACCATGTGCACAGTGGCTTGACATTGAGCTGGGGACTGGGGAGTGGGTAGCTGAGAAGTGCTAAAATTAATCACAACTTACTATCCAAGCATTCTCCTGGAAGTAATGTTTTCAATAAACTGCAGAGATCCAAAATAGTTATCAGACAAATTTTGCCAGTGTAACTGTTGTCTAGGTGGAAAGATGTATTCCTGGTATTCCCTACTGTACCATTTTCTCAGAATCTTCTCATGCTTTCTAAGGGTCATCAATAACTTCGTATAATTGCAATGAATACAATGACTCATCAAAATGAGAATATAATTTTCTTAAAATAATTTCTGAATTGAGTATGAAATATGATGCTAGGATCATTGTCCTATTGCCTTCTCAGTACATTTTTACAATTTTGAGTCTTTTTTTTTTCAGTTGTTCTAAAATATACTCTAGTAGATATGTTGAATAGTTTATATTGAGGATTCTTCATAATTTCCATCTTCAACATTCTTTCTCATGGATTATTCTACCTAGTGACTCTCCAACTCAAACACAAAAGAAGTGTACTTCCCTTTTGGGTTCCATAAATGCTTATTGACAGAAATTATATTCCTTGTCTAATAATAGTGCCAATTGCCTACAGTATCTAAATTATTTGTTTTCACAGTCCTGACTTAGATTCCGGGAAAGAGCAAGAAGTAAAAAAGCAAAAAGTAAATACCATCTAACTCATCTTTTAAAGAAAACGACATGTCCACATAACTTTTTTAAAAGAACATAATCTGTTAGATAAGAATAAAACAATGCACCAAACTACAATAAGATATAAATATCTAGATGTAGTTCTGAAGTGACAGGGTATGAAGTATGAAAATGCATGCTTTGACCTAAGGAATTTTGTTCTTTTTTTATTATTATGAACAATGCTAGGCCTGAGATAGGGGATTCTCCTTTCCCCTGGAAAATCCCTACTTCTTCCCTCTTAGAACTGAAAGGAGTTAACTCCATGTTTTGAGGCTACTGGGGGATTTCAGCTAACTCCTGTGGGGAAAGAGATGGAAACAAGCATTCCTCAACAACCCCACCAATCAACCACAGGTTTTTCATAAGCATCTCTCAAATTCCCATAGGTCCCACTGATGAATAAGTGGTCAAAATGGAATCATCACATTTAGTATTCCTTACTATACTGACTACGATTAACTGTAACAATTATTCATTTCACCTGAAACATGGACCCATCAAGCACATTCTAGAGGGTATGAAGCCACAGGAGACTTTAATAGTCATCCTCACTTCCTGGCAAGCTGGATCAGCTCAGTACCAATAGGGAACAGAATATATATGAAATCAGATAGCCAGACACTTGGATCCATGGCACTACCAAAATTATTTTTAATTTCCACTAATTAGTACATGGAATCACATTTGTGTCACTTAAGGCTAATCCACAACTTCCTACCTCTCTATCCACCTTAGTCACCATAGATTGAGCTCATTAATTCTAGTGTCCCATCTTCTCTCTGCCCCTTTCCCTCTGAATGCTTCCACTTGTGCTCTCATTCTGACCCTTCCAGAGGTCTTTGGAATCTTCCATTCTGAAAAACAAACAAGCAAACCCAGATCCTCCACATCCTTAAGTCATTAAACTCTCCCAGGGCACCTCCTGCATCCCCTTTTTTAACAGAAACCTAACTTTGATGAGAGGTCCAGTCCTCTCATGTTGACTTCTCCAGTCTGCCCACTCTCCCATAAGCAACATGAATATCTCAGCCCTTGAGGCAGGGTTGGCATCCTCCTACTCCCTACTGCCCCTTCCTGTTTATTACACATTTATTTTGATTCAAGAAGGCTCTTCTTTTAAACTCATGCTGTCTGGCTCTACATCCGTTTACCTGAACTTGCTGCTTTTGTCTTCTAATCTTCAAATAATTCTTGGACATTTAATGAAAACATTGTCATATGACCCACAGCCTTCATCCTCACTCATCCAACATTCTGCCCTACATACCAGCCACTCAATTGATCTCCTCTAGCCCAAAGATCTCTACCTCCATTCAGCTTCATCCACAGTGTAATTCCAAATTCATACCATGGGTCTAGTTGACCTCTGAAATTAATTTACCTTCAGAATCTTAAACTCTGACTACAAACCACTATCCTACCTCTTTTATCTCATTAAAAAAACAGGGAGTTCCCTGTTGGTGTAGTGGCTTGGGGCTTTGGCATTGGCGCTGTCAGCGCTGCGGCCTGGGTTCAATTTCCAGTCAGGGAGCTATCCACATACCAAAAAGCAAAATAAACAAACAAACAAACAAAAAAAAAAAAAAGAGAAAAAAAAGAAGACGGGAAGGAGGAAGGGAGAAATGGAGGAAGAGGAAGGAAAATCTGCATTTCCTTTTCTTTCTTTCACAGCCACATTCCTTAAAGAAATTATCTGCCCTCACTATCTCTAGCCAATTTCCCATTTGCCCTGAGAATACTCCACAGGAGGCACTTGCAGCTGCAATGTATACCCTGAGATAACTCACAGATTACAGTCCTAATCTTACCCCCAGAGTTTGCCACATGGAAACAATTATTAAATATTGATCATCATATACATTTCTGTTACATTAGGATTAGAGACAAGTTCTGTTTAGAAATTACTCCAAGAAGTGTTTATATTTTATTTTCACAGTGAAAACCAGTCAGATTTGCTTCAGCCTCAAAGAGTATGTGCATGGAAAATTAAATGAACATGGCAGCGAGCTGTACTTTTTTTTTCTAAACAGGAAATGGACTAATTCTTCACTTCACATTGTCTCTTCAGCCTGCTGCAGGGCAGCTTCTGCCCCAATTTGGAAACTATTGCTACTGAAGTCAACATTGTCTTCCTATTCATTTGGTACGACCTCACCTTTGAAACTCTTTTCTTGTTTGGCTTTCCTGACTCTATTCTCTTCTCAAAGTGACTCCCAGTCACTTCTTTAAGTATTCTTCAACATACCTCTTAATTATTAGTGGCTCCCAGGGTACCATCTATGTTTACTCTCCTTCTGTACACTCTTTTTTCTAAAATGCCTCTTCACTGCCATTATTCCATGTTTACTCTCCTTCTGTACATTCTTCTTTTTTAAAATCCCTCTCCACTGCCATAATTTCAAAACCTACCATTGGTGTACAATGACTGTCCAGTCTATAAACATCAACTCACAGCACTCCCTAGTTTCAAACAAGATTTTCCCTTGCCCTTCAAATTATTTCCACATTAGTGAACTATAGATACATCAATATTAAATGCTCTTTCTCTGTTTATTTATGGAGTACATTATGGCACACAAGCAAGAAGCAGATGAGGCTGCCAGACTAAATATCACAGGACTCAAAGCTCTCTTTTCCATTTCTACGGCTGCTTACTTAAACACTAATTGTTTCTCATTTGAATTATTGCAATCACCATCCTGGTTGTATAGTCAATCTGTCTCTTTACATCTTTATATTTTATATCCATACCTCTTTTCCTTCTGACTATTCAATATTTGAAAACAAAATGACATAATATAATTTTTTTGACATAATATAATATTTAAGAGGGTAGTATCTCCTTTTAAAATGACAATAAATTTCAGTGCTGTTCATATTGGTTAATAAAAACCACGATTGTGACATAAGCCTCCATATATTATTCTAGTCTAAAGGGAAACCATTTGAGCAAAGGTCATTAGAAAATCATTTTAGAAGCCACTAGATCATTAGCACAGTTTTTCCAAAAATAAATTCAAGAATGTCATAATATTGATTTATCTAACTAAATTGGAATTCTAACAATAGAAAAAGTATTTCCAAAATAATGGTCAAGCCTTTGATTGAGTTAGTGGTATGAGCAAAACATCTCCTATTGGTCCTCTAGATCTATTATCCATTTTTCTCCACTCTGTTCCATCCTGGGAGGGTATTAGGCCAAAGGAAGAAGAGAAGGAAGAGAAAGAAGTTGGACTACTTCTCCAATTCTTTTCCAGTGATTGTTAATTTTATGCGTCAGTTTGGCTGGGCCACAGGGCCCCGATAAGTGGTCAGTTTTCTGGATATTTCAGTGAGAGGGATTTTTAGGTGAAATTAATTTTTAAATGGTGGACTTTGAGTAAAGCAGACTGTCCTTTATAATGGAGTGGGCTTCCTCCAACCAGTTGAAGGCTTGACTAGAATAAAAGGTTGACCTCTCCCAAATTAGAAGGAATTCTGCTGATAGGCAGCCGTGAGACTTGAATTGCAACATAGGCTCTTCCTGAGCCTCCAGCCTGCAGACCCACTCTGCAGAATTTAGACCAACCTCCATCATCACATGAGTCAATTCTTTAAAATAAATTGTTCTCTTCTTCTTCTCCTCCTTTTCCTTCTCCTTCTCTATCTCCCTCCCTTCCTCCTAACCTCCTTCCCTCCCACCTTGCCCCACTAACAAATAGACCCTTCAGAATTGTCTGGAAGTAGCTTTATTCCCCTAATTCTACAGCTCTGGTAAATGGCCTCTTCTCCAATTCTCCACTGCTCTGGTTGTCATGGGTCAATCCATTGTCTCCTTTGTTCTCTGGCCATAAGGGTGGTACTATCTCCCCCCATTTCTAGTCTCTGGTGTCTTACCTCCCTTATTTCTTAACTGTGCCCACACATCTGAAAGTAGTTCTTTCATTTGAATCATCTGAGATAAATTTTGTTTTCAACCACAACCCAAAACAATATACTGTTATCTAAAATCCTCTTCAATAAATTCCTCTCCAAGTTTAAAGAAAAAAAAAATGTTTCTTGAAATCCTACAAGCATTCATTACCTGTATTTTTTAAATAATTATTTTCTATACTGCCAAAGAATTATTTTACTTCTAAGATTGACTATTTTATTTCTCTCTCATTCTTTCCAAATATTCCAATTCATTCATTTGTGCTCAAAAACTTGTCTCCCATCTACCATTCTTGCCTTCTTTTTTAACCTTCCCTCCAAGTTCTTATAGAATAATCTTTCTAGAAATATCTGACCATATTGCTCCATTATGCAAATTTAAAATTTCTATCAACAAAGGTCTATGGCCTCTATGGTAAGTTGAAACTTCTTGGTGAGGCATTAAATCCTCTCTACACTCATCACAATCTGACATTCTCAAGCACCTCCCACCACCCCTACCTTACATCCTGCACTCTATCAAACTATTGTGTGTTCCTTTGTCTTCCCTTTTCCCTTCAAACCTCCTCTTCATAGTAACAAAGATAATTTTTCCTGCCTGAAACTCTCCTCTGCTCTTCAGCAGCCTGATACTTCTATCCTTCAAGATTCAATGCAGATGTCACCTCCTCAATGAAGATGTTTCTAATCCTTCTATAAGTCTCAATAAAGTATAACTTATATTAGTTAGTGCTTTGAGGACTTGGGGAGATTTCCTGAAGGAAGGGACTTATAAACTGGAACTGGAAAACAAAGTGAAGGGGCAAGGGATGGAGACATGAGAAACCAAGACTCAGATGGCTTACATCAGGGATGTCCAATTTTCTGGCTTCCCTGAGCCACAATGGAAGAATTGTCATGGGTATTGTCTTATTTGATATTTTCCATATAACACATAAAATATACTAACACTAATGGTAACTGATGAGCTAAAAAAATAGCAAAACAATATCATAATATTTTTTAAATGTTTATGAATTTGTGTTGGGCCACATCCAAAGTAATACTGGGCCACATATGGCCCACTGGCCATAGGTTGGACAAGGCTTACATAAAAGCCCAGAGATGAGACAGCAGCCACAGCAGACATGTGATGAACTGCAAATATGCATATGTCTGTATGGATAAACAAAGAAAACTAATAATGAGCTTTGTAGGGAGTTTTGTTTTAATCCTAATAGCAATGGAGTGTACAACTTTATAAACATTCACAAATCCATTGAAGATAAACTAGAAGAGAGAAAGATTAGAGACAAAGAGACCACTGGAAGGCCATCATGGAAACCCAGAAGTTCCTCACCTGAGGTAGGTCAGTGGCAGTGAAAAAGAAGGCACATGCCATGTTCTATATTATCCTTAATTATAAAAATTATGTATTGACCATCCAGATCTGTTAAGACTCTGGGGGGGAGAATGAACACTTCTCAGATTCTTTTGATGTATTTAAGTGTTATATGAAAATGTACATTCCTTTAAAAATTAGTGAAGTATGTTGAATGGCATATATGTAATAAATCAATTACCATTAGCCATAGCATTAAAAGTCAACCATTTCTTAGTTTTTCTTCAAAAGTCACCCTGTGCAACAGCTTTTTCTCATTCCACTACTTTTTTTTTTCTATTAGACAGCCTTGCTGGTCATTTGAGTATATTTGTCTTTATAGGCACATATACAAGTCTTGACAAATCTTTTGTCAATGTATAAAATGGATTTTTTCCATGAATATGGCAAAAAAATAAATATCATTGAAATGTTTAATTACTAGCTCTGCTGCTGTCATGATAGGAGAATATAATTAGACCTACGGCATAACTCAGAGTTAGAACTCTATTAAAGAATTTTGGTTTATATATGGAAACTATATTTACTACAAAAATTTTAAGAACTTAACATTCCTATTTCAAAATAATTCTAGTAAAGATATTACATCATAGGGTGTTGTATATCCACTAACATGAACCATAACACTCTACATACTGATGGCTGAAATGGCACGCAGCCAATGTATAAAGTAAATGTCACTTGAGACACTCATACACAGAGACCCAAATGAGTTTTCATTCAAACCATCCATTTGAGTTTGATGTGCCAAATCCTCCCTGTGGGGATTATTATTATAGCTGTAAATTTCTCAGGGTTTACTTTTTTAGGTCCCTATTGCTTCCATTCCTGTATCCATGAAACCTGGTGGCTTGGCATGGATCTACACATGTCACTTTTCTTGGATCTGTAAAAACCCGCTAACAACACACATTCCATGAGTCTAGTAACTTCAGTGGTAGGCTGACCAGACCTCCCATTTTTAACGGGACAGAAAACAACGGTGCTGTCCCATTTCAAATGCTGCGTATGGTCAGCCTACTGACACCTTGAATTTAGCCCAGTGAGACTAGGCTGACCATATGTACCATTTGAAAAGTGACAGTACCATTGTTTTTTGTCCTATTTAAAATGGGACATCTAGTCAGCCTATTCAGTGGTTATGAGGAAAGTAATATCATCCATTGAACAGCTGTCTTCCATCTCCTTTTGCCTCTTCTTTGTTCTCATTCTCATCCCTCTCACCCCTTAATTCTGTCTTCCTCTGGTCCCTTGTATACAAACAACCTTACCTCTGCATCACAGACACAATTTCCAAACCCCTAATGAGTTCAACACCATACCTGCGAAAACTTACCTCATCTAAGAACTTATCAAGAGCTTTTCAAATAAATTGTATTCTCCATCTACTAAAGAAATAAAAGTTGCTCTATCTCATCATATATAATACATGTGAATCTGGAAGATAATCTTACCTAATGGGGTCTGCTATTTTACTCAGATTATAATTTATTTGGTATTTGCCACTGTCATTACCTATCATCACCTATCACTCATCTTCATTGATTTTAACACATCATGTTCTATCAAGAAATGAATGACATTGAAAAGAAAAACACTTTCTTTCTCTTATAAGGAAGGAAAGAGAGATGAGATGGGGAATTTGGAAAAATAAACTATATGCTAGGTGACTGTATGTTATTTGATGCATTTTACAAATAAAGCCACATTCAATAGCTTTTCAGTTGAGTCTTCACAACAAAGAAATGAAGGAGGTGTTATAATCCTGAGGCTGAAAAAGACTGAGTAACTTTCTCAAGGTCATAACCAGTATTAAGTAGAGTAGGTGGATTCCACATTTATTCTGCTAAAATGCTGAATCAAAGATTGGAATAGATGTATAAGTTTTCTTTACCATCTCTTTTTATAGCTGTGACATTACTCTTCAACCTCAATTCTTGTTCCTGTGTGTGTAACTGACCAAAATTAAGCAAGGAGGCTGGGCCTCAATAAGAATTTAGGGTCATTACATACCCATGGAAGGGAATTTCAGAAACATAAGGCTTAGGATATCACCTGTTTCTACTAGGGACAGTAACAGGAAATAAAGTTAAATTATTACCTACTAAAGCAGTCATTCTTTCATTAACTTATCTTAATACCATCAACTTAAAGTCAAGATGAAATGTGAAACTGAACTTCAATACTGTACTCTAACAAATCTGTGACCTTAATAGTCACCCTCCACCCCAGACAGAGGAAATGACTCATCTTTTTTAAAAACCGGAAGTGCTAAAGCAATATAAAAATATTGCTTTAAATATGCTATAGGAAGTATGTATTCATGTTTTTATAAGTCTAACCCATTTGCTGGCCTTTAATTCTTGGGTACCTATGTCAAAACTTCATTAATAGTAAGCCTATAATTGAAAGACAAATGGATCATGAGCAGAAAGAAGAACCTATTCTTGAGTTTAATTATGCAGATAAATTTCATATAAAATTTTAAAACTCATTTTAAGAAGTGCATCTGTTACTATACCCCCAAATGTAATAAAATTTCCAAAAATATTAAAAATGAGAAACCATGAAGTATTTCATTTGATTACAAATAGCCTATGATGAATTGAAAATATGACTGTGCTAATTTTTTACTTAAAGATTCAGCTATTTTAAGACACAATTTGAAGGAATCCATTGAAATTAAAAGGCTGACTGACCTCACCACAGACATTTAGCAAGGAAAAGCCATCTTCAAGGAGGTGGTACCCAGTATATAGCATATATCTTCTGATATGAGAGAGCACAGCATTTCAGAAGACAGAGAGAATAGTTTCAGATGCATGCCTCAAAGAGAAGCTCAAAAGGGAAAAAGTCTATTTCAAAAGGAAAAAAGCAAAGGTTTAATGTCTTGCTCAAAAAAGAGAGATTTTGCTTTAAATTACTTCAGAAAAGGAAGATATCTGGCTGATATCCAGAGATAAAGAAAGCTTTGGCATTCTTAACCTTCGCTACTGTAATACATGATAAACAAAAAGCCATATATTGCAAAGTCCCGTCACTTAGCCCCCATGCAAGAGGGAGGAATAATCCTGTGAGAGAGGGGGGGTGTATATAAGACAACCTTCTGTTGGAGGGGTGCTGGTGCCAGGATCTGAGACACAGGGGTCCAAAGCTTGATTGGATAGAGTATTCCAGGAGTGCCCAGAATAAAAGCAGTGAAATAAAGACCAAAGAAACCCCTGAAATTAAAGCCAAGATCAAAGTACATTAGGAACCAAAGACATAAGCTACAGTCAATGCCCAGCAGAGGAACTTGAGCATGATGTAGGTGAAGAAAACCAGTGAGAAGTCAGGTTTTGCAAATAGGGTTTCCGGTTTTTTTGGCTGTATAGTAGGGAATCTGAAGGTGTGTTGGGTATGATCTTAAAGTAATGGGACCTTGGAAGACAACAGGTCTAAATAAACTTTGCTGGACATTCAGTAGTAATTGACAAGTCATTTCTTACTCTTGGTTTTATTTTCCTTTCCTTCACTCTGGCTATATTCCTGTAACTCCTGTCTCAGTTAATGACACTACCTTTCCCCTCTTTGAGCAAAGCAAAAGAAAGGGAGTCATCTTGACTGTTCCTTCTGCTGCTGTGTTTAGTAGCTGCCTTTAATTAGACTCAGCATTATTTAAACTTAAATAAATGTATTTAAAAGGAAATCTTCATATTATTAATTAAAATGAAAAACTATCAGTTATGATAAAAGAAATATATTTTTAAATTCAATAAAAATAAAGCAATTCCATTAAATTCTAGCAGAAATCCACTCCCTCTTTGCTAAAAAGGTTGATTAGCAAACACCATTTAAGACACAGATTAGTATCAACCAAAGACTTTCTCCCTAAACTAAAGGGAATAAACAATTAATGGAAATTATTTTTCTTGCATGAGTTAGTTGTGATTTAAAGCTGCATCTTTGTACCATCAAAATGTTATCTGTAGATGATTCCCACCTTTGGCAAGCACTAGACTAAGAGTCAAAATCCAAACTCGATAGCCTGGTATGATCTTACTCCTGAACACCTTTCAGTCTCATTTCCTGCCACCCCACAAGCCACATACCCTGAGTATATTTGGCCCCATTAATTTCCCTATCATGTCTGCTAGGAAAACTCAAGCCTTTCACAAGAGGTTTTGAATGCGAAGGGACCTCCCAGGTACATTTCTCCGTAGCATTGACAAAGATTCCTCTTTGACCAAACTCTAGTTAGGTTCCTCCCATGTCTCTTCTTAACTAGGCTTCAACTTCAGCCCATAAAGACATCAGTAAACATTAATATAGTTTCTAACAGCTCCCATCCCTATGATGACCTTAAACCCCCTTAAAGGATAGGCTCAAGAAAACTCAAGGCTGCTGAAATAATTCAGTTTATTCAAGCCAACACCTGAAGATAAGGCCCCTGTCTCCCAGCTCCTTTAGGAGGCAAGGAGCCTAACTTTGATATGCACCAGTTAGCAAACCCAGATGGATTTCACAAGGACCAAATTCTTTTTTCCTTCCTTGAGAAAATGTATTGAACCTTCACTGGCTCCCTTCCCTATTCCCTCATTCTCCCTTTAAAACACCCAGTCACCTTTGTACAAATCAAATTAAGTTCAGTTCACCTTGACTCTTTTCTGTATTGCAGTAGTTATTATGATTAAAAGCTATCTTCACCACATTAAGTACTGTCTGCCTTTGTTTATCTTTGATGACACTTCATATCTGCTCCTAATTCACCACATTGCAATTACTGAACATCTCTCTTATTTGCTACACTGTGCTCATTTTTGTACCCCAAGTGCCCAGATAAACACCTGTACAATGTCTCCCGTATTTGAAATAATAAACTTTTCTTACTCACAGGTTAGTAAAGTAAAATGATGAAACAATGATTTGTCAGATAGATATCTATACTATATGTGTAGTCTGTATGAAATAACTGAACTGTATTTTGTCACATAGATACCTACCACAGAGGTGGTAAATAACTGTAAACAGAAAGAGGAACTAAATTATCTGACTGCTGTGAACAGGGCCATGTGGAGAAGATCCAACACGTTGCTTTGGCTTTTATTCCAGCTTACAAATCATAAAAAGAACATCACACATTGCATTACATTTTACAGCTTAAAATATTTTTAAATCTTTATCAGATTATTTTCTTTCTTTCTGAACTTTGTCAGTATCTTTTTTTTTAATTCCAATGTTTCCTTTAACCTCACATCTTCCTCTTTTGAATGTTCACTTCCTTTTAAATAACAATGTCCTTTGTTTTATGTTAGTAAGAACATTTTTATAATGATAGCATGGGGAATTTACATGCAAGTTATGGGAGACACTGGGTTTTTACCTCAGAATTTGTTTTATTTGCTTCTAATTTATAGGTGAAAAATGCTCCTTTATGTAGAGGCCCATTTTATTCCATAAAATTAAATGAACCATAACACCAAAGTGCAATGTGACACACACAGTATGACCATGTTATTTCAGAAAGCTGAAGTGTGCCCAGTCAGTGATCTCAGACTTCATGAACCACAGTGCAGCTCAAATTGGATTCCTGCAGTAGCTTTGAGCTTCTGTTGAACTGCAGGACTCTGAAAACACAAGGTAGGAGATGGCACCTAGACACTTTTTTATGTTAACTTTTTTAACTAAAGTTGATGTTGTTACTTTTATTGAAGGGGTTGGTGTCATATCATACATTTTTCTTACGTAAAGATAATACACAAAAATTGTTAGGCTAGCACACACAATTGAACTGTAAAACTGAAGGTGGAGCCTGTGTGAGTGTCCTTATTTTGCCAATGAACTGCAAATGCTTCTGCCTCCATACAATTGTACTAACATTAGACAATAGTGTAGAATTCTTATTGTGGGTTGGATCTTTGGCACATCAAATCTCTTTCTTGTTTTCAGGTACTGCTTATATTAGTATCACCCTGTTGTCTAAAACCTTGTTTCAGTCTCTGCCCCACCCCCTCTCCAAGTCCATCCAAATGCAACCAGGCCATGTCCACAGTCATAAAATGGAGCCTGGCATTACCCACACATTCCTGGGTGCAGAATTCAGAGTGCCTGTGGAGTGGCCCGAGCATTCATGCACCCAGCAAACAGCAGCCACTCTCTCACCCAACAATTCTGTTGCCCTCGTTGTAGGAGGCCTGTTCACTCCCAATGCTGCAGGTGGTATCCCAGACAAAATCACCACTCGTTCAGACTAGAACGTGCCCTGGCACCTCACACTTGTACCCAGACACTAGTGGGAGCTCTGCTTTCAACTGCATGCACTTTCCTTTCCTTGCCCAGAGCTGAACTAGGGCTGTCAGGAATTCCTGTTGTCATATGCCCCCCGACCAGATCCCAACCCTTCATAAATCACTCAAGGCCAGTCCCACTTCCCTCAGATACTGTGATTGTAAATGCTGGTCACTCACCCACCTTGGTCCCAGAGCCCTTTGTCCTGCTTACTTCTCTTCCTGACCTGAATCCCAGCATACCCCACAATAGGTGTATGAATGCATAGAAGGATAATGTCAGTGTGCAGAGAGCACTCATCACATAAAGGAAATCTCGAAGGCATCTTTTTTATTCAATGCAAATTATCACCACAATCTGCTTGGTGGTTTCTATTTTTAATGAAAAACAAACCTTTACACTTTTTATAATGAGAAAACAGTCTTATTGTTCCAAAATTTGATCAGCCATATGATCAAGTTATTCTTTTCAAGATGCTGTAACTTTTAGGTGTTTGAAAGCCCAGATAGTAGTAGTTAATTTGGTGTTACAAGCTTGATTCTTTCTATAAAGCTTTCTGTACTGTCTATATTTTGTGCTACTCAGTTTCCATGGCAACATATTTGTTCCCATGGAGAAACAAAAATGAACACCTGAACAGAGTTAAACTTGAAGATGTAAAACTTCACTCAATGAACAGTTTGCTTAAAGCCTATTAAAGGGCAAAACAACAAGATAGAAAAGCAGAAAGCATGTCTAGGGTTCAAGTTGCAGCTCAAAACTCAGAAAGTACTTCAGATTTCTTTTGACCTGGTAAGTAACAAATCATTCTTGGTGTCTTTAATAACAACTTTAAATAGACTTATTTCTTCCACAAAAGCAGTTTTTAACTTACTACCTAGGCAAAGGCCTTTTTAATGGTGATTTGATGGTTTGTTTTATTTTAGCAATTTGGTTCTCATAGTGGCAATTTGTATTTACATATTTCAAGAATTATTGGGATTGTCATGACACTGCGTAAGTTTAAGTCAATTGGTTTGGAAAAGAAAACCTATACACTAAAGTAATGAGAATGAGCAAATATTATTTTTTTAATAAAAACAGATTCTGTTTCTTTCTTTCTTTAATGTCCAAAAATTTCCAAGTCTACCTATTGTCAATTATGCCACTTGACTAGAGCTTTCACACTGCAAATGGATGGAATTTCGGCTGCTTTAAATAAATATGAAGGGAGGTTGGAGCCTTAGTTAAGGTTCACACTACAATGCCAAATTCCTGATTCTATTCCAGCAGGACTTTGAATGGTCCCAGTAAAATAATTCACACCCATGTGCAAGCTGCACTCAAGGGGTATAAACGCCACTTGCAAAAGACAAAGCAAAATCATTTCGCTGCAGTGGCGTTTTCCTCTGCGACCTCCCTCCCCCTGCCTGCCTACTTCCCCACCCCCACCCCCTCTTTAGACTCCAGATACTGCTCCCTCTCCATGTCTCCATGTGTGTCCCACTCCATTGTCTGCTGTTCTCCATCCTTGTTTGTACATTTTTTGACCTTAAGTCCCATTCTGTTCTGGTGATCTTATTCTACATTTCCCTCATTTTTTTCTGGCTTGACCCTTGTTTTATACTCTCTCCTTTCTTCAATCTTTAGCTTTACTTGTCTTATACTTATTTTCAGTGTCCTTCCCTGCTTTTAGTTTATTTTCATTCTTGCCAGTTTCTTCCTCTCTTTGCACCTCCTTCTTCTCCCTGGAAATGTGTGTACTTTGTTGTATCTTTTAAAGAAAAATAGTATATATTGCTTTCGGATGAATTCTTTTTCTCTGTCCTTCCATGCACTGTTTTTCCCTGATTATTTGAATCCCAATCCCACTGACTTTGTGCAAAAGATGGTGATTGGAGCGATTTAAAGTATTTCTTTAATATAATAAATGTGAGAAAAAAATTAGCCTTAGAAAACAGAATCTTAAACTATAAACTGCCTTTTTAAAAATCAATCTCTTTGTTCCTCGTATAGGTTCACAGTAAATAGAATCAGTGAGATTTGCCATCTTCAATATTAGTCTAAATCAGGCATTATTCACTAATCAGGTAGTGAAGAGCAGGATTCTGAAATCAGCAAGTCCAGCAATGCTGAGTTGTTGCCACTCCGGATAAAATAACTTTTGTACATTACGCAGTCAACTGACAAGCAGCAAGGTAAAGATGTGGTCCTGGATTTATGGTAGTTTTTGAAGCAATAATTATAAGAAACATACACGGAAACAGGATACAAAGGTTTTTCTCCTACTTTTTTTTTTTTGGTATGGTGTTTGGGGTAGGGGCATTTCTATCATTTAATATTGTTTATTTCATATAGCAAATAGAATAATAACATTTTCTTAAATACAGAGCTTTCTTCTGGTCCCCTATCATCAGATGGACACGCATACATACATTTTGAGTGGCTTTTTTTTTTATCATTTTGAGAATTGGATATTCATCTTTCTTTTATAGACTTTCACCTAATTTCCAAAAACATGCAGTAGTGGATTGGATTTAAAGACAAATGGTCCACTCAGGTTTAAGTGCATTGCTTTGAACTATGAGATATATACCCTAAGATCCTATTTATTCATCACCATACAGTTATATAAATTAAATGAGAGAGCTATATATATAACTAAACCATTAACATAATGGCAGATTATTTTTTAAGCTTTGGCATACTTGCAATGAAACTTCAATGTAGATTATATTTGTTAAGAACCTAAAAGTCACATGCATTCAATGATAAATTTTCTTATATCCAGGAGAAAATATTATTGCACCATAACTGGTTTTATAGCACTCACAGTCTTGGTCACTCATTTTCACCCACCTTTCTATTTTTCTCAGTTTCTTGTTTTTGCACTTAGGTTTTATCTTGCTTGAAGCCTCACATTCTAAAAATAGACAATGCCTTGGAAACTAAACCACTATTATATAAAATTTCTAGTACAGAGGAATTTTTCATATCTGCTTGTCTTTACTTCTGATCTAATTATAGAGCCAATACATACAGTGATGCAAGATGAGCATTGCACAATGCTAGGTAGTCATTCTTAAACTATGTGTGGGGCCCTGTATGGAATTAGATTAGTTTTGCAATTCTTAGTGAAACCATGCCATGCTCTTTCTCATCAGATAGACAAAATTTTTACTTTGATAATGCTGAATTATGTTTTGTTTTATTCTCTGAAAATCTTGAAATTAACATTTTAGAGTTAGGAAACTTAGAGGTGATCTAGTTCTCCTCTTTCATGCTACAAGAAGGAAGATGCTTCTAGAGAAATGATGAAAAGGGCTACCTAGTCTTACCATATTTTGCTTTATAGTGCTTCACAGATACTGCATTTTTACAAACTGAAGGCTTGTGGCAAACCTGTGTTGAGTAAATGTATTGGTGCCATTTTTCCAATGGTATTAGCTCATTTCATGTCTCTGTATCACATTTTGTTGATTTGCACAATATTTCAAAATTCCCATTATTATATTTGCTATAGTGATCTGTAATCAGTGTCCTTTAATGCTACTATTGTCATTGTTTTGGGGCTCCACGAACCACACCCTTATAAGACAGTGCGTTTAATCTATAAATGTTCTGTGTGTTCTGACCACTCCATTGACCAGCCATTCCCCATCTCTCTCCTTCTCCTCAAGCTTCCCTATTCCCTGAGACACAACCATATTGAAATTAGGCCAATTATTGATTTAGTGGTCTGTAAAGAAGAACAAACCAAGCACAACACTCCTTTAATCCAAAGCCTAATTCAGGGCAAAGCCCTAGCTTCTCTTCAATTCTTTGAAGGCTGAAAGAGGTGAGGAAGCCACAGAAGAAAAGTTTAAAGCTAGCAGAATCGCTGGTTCATGAAGTATAAGGAAAGAATCCATTTCCATAACAAAAAGTACAAGGTGAAGCAGCAAATGCTGATGCAAAAGCTACAAGTTATCCAGCTCTAGCTAAGATACTTAATGAAGGTGGCTTCACTGAACAGATTCGTTATGTAGATGAAACAGTCTTATATTGGAAGAACATGTCATCTAGGACTTTCATAGCTGGAGAAGAGAAGTAAATGCCTGCCTTCAAAGCTTCAAAGAACAGGCTGCCTTTCTTGTTAGGGGATAATGCAGCTGGTGACTTTAAGTTAAAGCCAATTTTCATTTACCATTCTGAAAATCTTAGGGCCCTTAAATTATGCTCAATCTATTCTTCCTGTGCTCTATAAATGCGGAGGGGGGGGCGTTACAGCATGGTTTACTGAATATTTTAAGTGTACTGTTGAGACCTACAGCTCAGAAAAAAAATTATTTCAAAATATTACTGCTCATTGACAATAAAACCTGGTCATCCAGGAGTTCTGATGGAGCTGTACAATGAGATTGATATTTTTATGCCTGCTAACAACATCCATTTTGCAGCCCATGGGTCAAGTAGTAATTTTAACTTGAAAGTATTATTATTTAGAAAATACATTTCATAAGGCTATTATTGCTGCTGTAAATAGTGATTCATCAGATGGGCAAAGTAAATTGAAAATGCTTCAGAAAGAATTCACCATTCTAGATGCCATTAAGAACATCTGTGATTCATGGGAGGTGGTCAAAATATTAACAGGAGTTTGGAAGAAGTTGATTCCAACCTTCATAGATGACTTTTGAGGGGTTCAGAATTTCCATGGAGGAACTAACTGAAAGTGTGGTGGAAGTAGCAAAAGACCTAAAATTTGAAGTGGAGCCTGAAGATGAGACTGACTTGCTGCAATGTCATAATAAAAGTTTAACAGCTGAGAAGTTGTTTCTGATGGATGAGCAAAGAAAGCGATTTCTAGAGATGGAATCTACTGCTGGTGAGAATGCTATGAAGACTGCTGAAACAACAACAAAGGATTTAGAATATTACATAAATTTAGTTGATAAAGCAGCATCAGAGTTTGAGAGGATTGACTCCAATTTTGTAAGTTCTACAATAGGTAAACGCTATCAAAGAGCATCACATGCTACAAACTGTTCATGAACGGAAGTTATCCAGCGTGGCAAACTTCATTGTCTTATTTTAAGAAACTGCCACAACCATACAAGCCTTCTGCAACCACTACCCTCATCAGTCAACACCCATCAAAATCGAGGCAAGATCCTCAAGACCCTCCACTAGCAAAAATATTATAACTTGCTGAAGGCTCAAATAATGGTTCATCAACAAAATATTTTTAATTAAGGTATGTACAATTTAGATGTAATGATTTTCATACTTAGTAGACTACAGTATACTATAAACATAATTTTCATATGCACTAGGAAACCAAAAAATTTATGTGACTTACTTTATTGTGATATTTGATTTATTGCAGGAGTCTGGAACTGAAACCACAATATCTTCACTACCCCTACCACAATTTTATCATCATGTATGTCATCAGGGTTAGGATTAGGGTCAGCTCTCCTGATTCCTAGCCTTGGGAATATCATTTTGAAGACATTCACGGTGACATAGAAAATATTACATTTCTACAACATAAATCCCATATGTACAACTTTCTAGAGTTTTAGCTTAACTTTACTCCTAGAATATTTTATATTGTAAACTGCTAGATTTTTGGCTAATTCTCTTTGTGCAGTTTGCTCTATAATCCAGCAGCATACTAAATGGTTTTTTGAGAAAGGATGTATGTCACCATCTCCATTGACTAACATAGTGGAGAGTATTTAGAAAAAGAACTGTTTAATGCTACTGTTTCTTTTATATCACCACAGTATAATTTTGGGATATTAACACTGACTAATTGAAATAGAACTTCTTAGGAATTAAAATATTTACTTTCCCAAAAAAGTATTGGGAAACCACCAGTATATTTATCTTCTCTATGGAACTTTTTTCTATTAATATCAACCCACACTTTTCCTTATCTTCCTTTTTCATTATTCAACAATAATGTGTGGTTTTGCTACAGTATTTTAATGTGTTTCTGTTCTCTTGTTGCACTTACGAAGCTTTTTAATTCCAACAGTACTGAGTTTGTCTTTTGTTTGTCTTCTCTTCTCCATGATCCTGGATGTGCATAAAGTTGAGGTTAAATATGTGCTATTTAAGTAGACAAGAATGGAACTAGAGAAACTTTATCACAGAAGTCTCAATTGGAAGCAAATATCCAAATTTAGTCTATGTTGCAAAAAATGTTGTCAAAATGGTACATCACGACTCTAAACACAAACAGAATTAATCATTAATGAAAAAAACTTTTGAATCAAAATTACTATAAAGCACTAATAGTGATAATTAAAATTGTTACTCTTCTAGTAGACTAATGAATATTAATGAAAAGAACAAGCAAGGAGGAAAAACTAGTGCATACCATCATAAAAACATGATACAGTACTTGAAAAAAAATTCCATCTTTCCCTTTTTTTGAACTAAAAGATATATGATGGATCTAATCACAAACTTTCATTTGAGAGAGCAATGAAAGAAGAGAAGAAAAACACATTAGTATTCCAAGAAGACATAGCTCCTGGCAGATGTTGCAAGAATGAGTTAGATCATTGACCTTTTTTTCTGGGGCTTTGTGTCAACTTTGAGTGGAGTTTCCAATTGCACAATGAGCATCTGGACAGTTTTGACATCTTTATTACCCTCCCTGAGGTCTTAAAATGCTACCATTTTGTTTAAAGACAGTTTCTTTCAAGATTAACATAATGATCTAACTGCCAAGAGTAATTAATCCTATCCTATGGCTCAATACCAAACAATTATCTTTCCAGATCCAGTTTCCTAACTAATATTCATAGTCAGAATACCTGTTATTTAATCAAAATTAAGATTTGATTGATTAATGATATTAACATTCAAATGCTTCTCTTTCTAGGCCTATTTCTGTTTCTTGTATTTGCTTTGTACTGAATTATTGTGGTTTTAATAGCCTGTTTAACATGACCACTTTCAAACAAGATCATAAATTCTCATAAAAGCAGACTTAGGAATTCATAATCATAGCTCTTGGCCGCCACCTAAAGGTTTCTTTCATTTTATTTTAGCTAACATCTACTGTACATTCTTTTTGTAATAATACAATTGTTGCCTGCATTGTCACATGTTTCTACATTACGTATAGGGTAAAGAGATTTATTTCAATATGTTTTATATATTTAAATTAGCAGCCTATATAATTATATCCACTTTTCAATCTATTCCATACACAAAAGCAATTTAAACTAGATCCTCTAAGCGGTCAGAAAAGTTTGTACTCATTCATGAAATAGTGTATCCTTATTACATATCACCACCCCCACTCCTAGGCCCATCTTGGAAATAGAAAAATGTTTAAGTCACAGTCTCTGGCTTCAAGAAGCATGAGCCAGTGACTGATTTTATAAGAAACTGATTCCTCTTTTGTCATAATCTGCATTAGGATTATCTATAATTAATTGGACCCCAAGGAATAAATCTAGGAGAAGCCTGAACAAAGAGAAATGTTTCTCATTTCCAACTTTCCAAGGTAAGTTCAATCAAACTCATATTTATTGAACCGCTACAGAATATAATGTATATGCCAAATTCTTCAAACTTCATGGAGAACATTAATGACCAGTGTCATCTCTTGATTATACTTGAGGGTAAATGGAAGACCAGAATTAATAACCCCTTGCTCTATATCCTATCTGTATTCCCTCTATTCTCCTCCTAAGAAACACTTGCTTGAATCAAACCAAGTATCCCCAACCTCCTATTTGGATTCTGTCTGATAAAGTCACATTTGGAGAATGAAATCAATGCAATCCATGATATAATAGTACAAAGTTAGATAGGAAACCCTACAAACTTCTCATTTCAAAATCCATATAGATATGAAATACCCAAACTATTCTTAAACATATAAACACGTTTTATTAGCACAAACCCTTTTCATTATCGATTTCATTTATTTTAGCTCTTAATTTTCTTATAGACTACTATTCATTTATTCATTAATTCAAAAAAATATTTATTAGGTACCTACTATGTGCCAGGCATTCACCATTATCTGTTCATTAAAACAGACTGGTCTTTGCCTTCATGAGACTTGTAAGGGAAATAATATATAAATAAATAAAATATATGATACAAACTACAAAGAAACTTAACACACTGTACTGTGATGGAGAATAATGTTGAGGAGAAACAGGCTTACATTGGGCAGGGTAAGCAAGAAAGGCCTCTTGGAGGAGGAAATTCTCAAACAGACGGAGGAATAAGAACCTAGCTCTGCCAAGAATGTGAAGAGGCAGAGGGCAAAGGCCAAAATATTAAAGGAGGGCCAAGGGATCTAGAGTAGAGTGAGCAAAGGGGTGTTTTATGAGATGGGATGGAAAAGTAAGAAGGAACCCAAATGTGCAGGGCCTTGTAAGCCAGGGTAAGGACTCTGGGTTTCATAGCAGATTAGTAACTTGAACTGACCCCTGTATTGAGAAGGGATTGGAGGTAGCCAAGAGAAGGTGGAGACAAAAGTGTCGTGTGGAAATGCAGATGGGAGAGCTGATGGTGACATGGACAACGGCACTAGCAGTAGAATCAAAGAGAAGTGAACATATTTGAGATGAATTTTGGAGCTTGACTCAATAGGACTTGGTGGTAGGTCAGACGACCCCCTGGTTCTGCCATTCCTTCTCAGCTTGTTAGTATTTGCTGATATAAATATAGCTTTGAAACACTCATATAGTTTTCCATATTAGATTTAAGTATCTAGTTACATTTTATGTCACACCCAAGCTTTCAATTTAGTAAAAAGTAATTTTAAGAAAAGATCTTAATAGAATGACCTATCTGTATATCAATAAACACTTATCTAACATCTGTAAATGAAGCAATTTATAGAAAAAATTGTGGATAATGGTAATTTGTGTATTGAAAGCACCAAATCTTATTTCATTTTAACCACTAAGAAGGATTTTTTTCTATAACTGGTAAATATTTCCTTAATCTCTAAAACAGAATATATTTAAAAACAGTTAAACTTTTAAAAAAACTTACGCTCACCATGATAAAAAACAGTTGCTGTACTTCTATAATATAGGGGTGCTCCTAAAAATAGTGAGAAAATAAGGGGCTTCCCCTATTCTGGAAAGCTGAAAACTACTCTGCTTTGAAATAATTCCATTTTTTGTTGATGCTTCAGTAGCTCCTAGTTCTCACCATGCCAGAATGCAGCCATCCACTTCTGACCCATGCGAACATTATGTTTATCCTTTGCTGTAAACTGGAAACACTGTTATCAGATTTTCATGCAAATTAATAGTATATAGATTCCAAGTAAAGCATGAACTTTCGCATTCTATATTGATTGCACATAGGGTTTTTTTTACATGCTGTTTTCTCAAGAATATTTTAGGTAATTGATGTTGCTGAGTCAGCAAAATTCAAATCAGGGAACTATCCTACAGTAGTGTTTTATTTCCCACGTTTTTCATGATGCTCCTTGAAAGTGGAGTTCACATTACCATATACATTATAATTTTAAGTTTCTACAAAAAAAAAATCTGTCCTTAAGATACAACTTCATCATTATAAATGCTGATTTTTCATTTGATGTCTAAAGCATAGTTTTCAAATGTAACATAAAGTGGATGAAATTTGACCATAAAACTACACTAAAGAAAAATTCCTAGTTTCTTGACTTGTACTACGACATTATCTCTTTCCTTTTTTTATTTTGACATGCATGGAAACAAAAACAAATCAAATGTCCACAAAACCCCAATCAGCAGCACAACTTTCAAAGTGTCTTTTGACAAGCAACATGTGCATATTACAAACCCAAAGGCATGTTTGCAGCAGCTCTCCCTAATAACTACATTCCTCAAAGCTCTCTCTGTGTCACCACCTTGTTTCATGGAAGAAAATGCATAAATATGTAATGGAAATGTGTAAATGATTAAAGCAACTGTATAAACAAAGAACAGTCTTAACGTGAATAAGAATTATTTTGAGGACTTCTTGGAAAACCAGATACCAGATGCCTAAAGCTGACCTGCCAAGAATCTTTAAGAGAGAAATCCAGAAATTGACATTTGAAACAAGTATTCCCCAGCTTATTGATGTAGGTGGTCCTTAGAACAACCTTTAGCTAGTACTGTTGTAGACTCCAGGTAAGCAGTCCTAAATGATCTGCCTTTTCGACTTAATGGAAGATTGTATTTTCCAAAGATGACTGTACCAATACATACCATTGACATCTTTCCATCAAAAGATGGGGTTTATGCTCCCTCTCCTTGAGTCTGGGCTGACTTTGACTATAGGGCAAGTGATGTTACATGACTTCCAAGACCGATGAGTGAAATGCAATAAAACTTTGACCTGGTTCTCTGGAAACACTTGCCCTTTGTATCCAGCCACCAAGCTGGGAGAAGGCCAAGCAGCGACAAAGAAAGGCCACATGTGGGTCTTATATCTATAGCTCCCACTGAAGCCCCCACCAACAGCCAGCCACCAGACATGTAAATGAGCTTCTAGATCATTCTAGCTGCTAGCATTTGGGCAAACCCCAGTAAAGCAAAAACAAGCTGTCTCACTTGATTATGGCCAAATTTCAGATTTGTGAATAAAATTAATGTTGTCACTATTCTAATCCACGAAATTTGAAATGTTTTAAGTAATAAACAACTAGAACAAATTCCAAAGACTTCTGTGGCTTTTTTGGATGAAACATAAAGTCCCAGATAAACTTTCATGCATTCCAGTTTGCATTTAAGGATTTCTAATTCTATTCAGCCACATCTACCCCAGACCCATTTGCTAGATCTTGCTTTAGTTTATTGCCCAGATCTGTGGTTCTCAACCAGGAGTGATTTTGTCCTGCCGGGGTATATTTGGCAATGTCTGAGACATTTAATGATTGTCACAACTGAAACGCATTTGACATCTAGTAGGTAGAAGCTAGGGATGCTGGTAAATACCCTGCAATGCACAGCACAGCCCCTTCCCCCAACAGCAAAGAATTATGAAGCCTAAATAGTGCAGAGGTTGAGAAACTTAAACTTAAATCTGATTTAGCAGTGAGGTGCTTCATTGTTACCCCTGATTCTCTTCACCACCATATAGGTTTAGAGTTCTCAACCAGAAGTTGAGAAAATGGTGGTGAGTGGGGAGTTAGAATATCAGAATTATCTATAAGGATTTTAAACCTAAGCAAGTATACTGTGGTGCTCAACCTGAGCCAAAAATTAGAATAATTTGTCAAATTTTAATTTTTTTCCAAAATATTTTTTACCAAAATAGTTTGGTATTTTTTCAAATACCAATTCTATTTATATACCAGCTCTATCCCCAACTCTAGAGATTCTGATTTAAAAAAAAAAAATACTGATACCAATAGGTTTTAAAAGTACCTAGGTGAGTCTACTGAATAACGAACTAACATGAGAACCAGAGATGCCAGCCCCTTTACCCAGAGGTGGTGACTCTTAACCTGGGGAGAAGTGTTGGTGGAAGCTAGAAAGAAAACTTGGAAAATCCTATTGGATGACTCTCTTGGCACCGCCACTGAGAACCCTGTCCTGCATGCTCCTCTGCACTTAGTTTGCCATGTTCCAGAAAGAAAAGAATCTGTACCAGACTCTTCCTTTGTTCTTCCGCACTTACTTAGGAAGGAAGCAAACCCTGAGGTTTAGTTCATTCTTCTTGGGCCAAAAAGCAGCACCATTTAGTAAATGCTGAACAGCCAATTCTTGGATGATGGGCTCAGTCTGCTATGCACCTCTCCACCAATAAAATCAGCTCTATTTACTAAACTTCCCAGTAATTACTTAAGGTGGGTAGGACATCATCAGTCACTATTCCTAGAATTTCACTACTGGAGTGTCAAGCTAAATCAAATAATTTATACGATTTATGTAGCTCAACATGCTGACAAAAGTTGTCGATAGGATGTTATCCTATTGGGGTTCATCTCTTACTGAATAGGGCCTGTCTTGCTGCCCTCCCTCTCCTCCCCAACAGAAAGGCAAATGCATTGTCATATGCTTCAGATACTAATGAATGTCTGCTCATTATAAAAAATGACTTGGATGGAAAAGCAAAAATGTGAAATAGCCAATAATTACCTTGGCAAAAATGTGTTATTTCATCATGACAATAAGCTTTCCTGAATATGTTATTATTATATTACATTTGGGGGGGAGCACTACGTTTTTATTTTCAAAATACATTTGTTGAAGGAAAACACCAATTTAATAAATTAAATTTCTCAATAATTATTGAGTTGCAACTTTTCTGCTTTTAAATCTTTCCTGTTAAAGCCCAAACCAGAACTTTAATGTCATAATTATGCTTCCCACCTATAAGAGAAAACTGAAAATTCTCTAGTGGTTTTGAGTGCTATGTATACAGTGCATATGACCATATCAGCTAGAGGATGGTCATGATTAAGACCAGTAGCTCTTAAATCACATTGCTTAGGCTTAAATTCCAACGCCAGTGTAATCTTGGGCATGTCATTTTATCTCTTGTGACTCAGTTCCTCTTTTGCAAAATGTTAATAATAGTAGTACCAAGGTCATAATTGCCTTTGAAGATTAAAAGGTAAAATAAATTGAGAGTGCCTAGCATCATGCTTGGCATATAAGATGTACTTAATGAATGAAAATTAAATCTAATTATCAAATTTAATGAATCCTGGCTCTGTCACTAATTAGTTGAGCAACTTTAGGTCACTTTACCATTCTAGTATTCAATTTCTCATTTGTATTAATAAAGTCTTAATTCCTAAAATCAAATTAAACAATTATCCATTGTGGCAGGTTCATTCTATCTCTGAATTTCTAAGACTCTGGTCTCTAAAGCAGGTTTGGACCTACTCTCCCATATCAGAGTGTCTAATCTATGCAAACACAAGATACATTTTGTCTGTTAAAATAACTAGTGTAGTACAAAGTCAATTTCCAAAGATTGGTTTCATTTCTTATGGCATCAAGTTAAGTATTTTTTGAAACATTGGGGTGTTTAAATTTCCCCATCAAGTGTTATACATATTACTTAATTCCTTTAGAGTGAAATCTGAAAGTCCTATTCACAGGTAGGTAAGTTGCCCACAAGTAAACTGTCTTATCAATGACATAGCCCATGTTGAAATGCCAAGCAAAATTTTCCATACTGATCTTACAAAAATATGAAATATGGCAGCATTCTCTAAGGTGACTCTCTGAACTCTTTCATTCTCTTCTCATCTCAACATCTCAAAAGATGTCTCCAATATGTTCATGCGCTGCAGTATGGCTTCTAACATGCCCCTCATGGAGGATGCGCTCCCTGGTGGTTCCAATCCAGTAGGAAATTGGAAGTTCTTGTAATTAAACTTCCTGTAGCATTTGATCTTCTAATCACTCCTTGTTAGAAAGCTTTCTTGGTTTCTATCAGGGAGTCTCTACTATCTTTGTTCTCTTGCTTCACTAACCATCCTGTCTCAGCCTTCAATTGTTATATTTCCCAGATCCCTCTTCTTGGCTGTATTCCATAATTCTTCTATATATTCCCTCATGGAATGATCATGACTTTATGTATCACCTAGAATATTTTTATTCCCAAATCTATAATAATAGTTCATACTTTTCTTTTAAGCTTCAAGCCTATATTTCCAACTGCCTTCAGAATATCTCCATCTGAAATTCCTGCAGGCCATTTCTAAATGATCTTGTGCAGTCTAAATTAGTTTTCTTCTTATATTTCTTAACCTATAATCACTAAATACATCCTCTTTTTACCTCCTAAACATCTCTTGACTCATTACCTTCTCTCTATCACCAAATACCATGTTCTTGGTCCAGATCATTTCCACCTCTCACCTAAGCCTGCTCCAATCTCACCTTTTCACATTCATTCTCCACACTAACAGCAGAGAGGTGTACCCCAAATGTCACTCTAACCAAATCATCTGCCTGTTTAGAACTTCTCAATGACTCTTCATCATATACAGGAGAGAATCTAAGTCCTTGGCCAACAGATTACTTCTACCCTAGCCTTGTCATTGGCTACTTCCTTCCACAGTCAAACCCACTACAAATGTAATTCTGTTTCCTTCTCTTAAGTATTCAAGTATCCATTCACTCATTCTTCAAAAGCCCAGGCTTTTCTCATGTAAAGTCTTTCCTGATTCCCAGACACTGTAAATTTCTCACTCCCTTATACTACCCCACATGTTTCAAACAAATTGCTATTATTGATTAGATAATTCCTATATTGTTATTTTTTTAAATGACTGTCTCCCTCAATATGCTATGAAGTCCTAGGACATAGATCCTATGCCTTAGTCATCATTGTATCCTAGCACCAAGGAGAAAGATGGGTACATACCATAGCTCCGTATATGTTTCTTGAATTATTAATAGAATAAGAATATAAATTAGTTCAGTAATGACTTAACTAAGTATATAATGTATAAAGGCCTAAGATAAATATTGCATATAGTTAAAACAATTTTTTAACTTTCATCTTTATTGTGGTATATATTTATGATGTTATTTATTATTTATTTATTTTATATTATATAATAGATTTAAAGTGAACATCATGGTGATTTCTATAGATATAAGAGGGCTGTCTAGAAAAAAATCCAACCATAAGTGCCTCTATTTTTCATATTACCTGGCTGGATACTTTCTGGAATACCCTCGTACATTGTGAAGGGACTGCCCCATCTAGTTAATTAACACATTTATCACCTCAAATACAAGGTCAGACAATTAATTATTTGAACTCATCTTAGAAAAAGTGCTACATACCTCACTGCTGACTATCACTACGGTCACCTTCGAAATACTCCCCTTGGGAAGCTATGCACCAATGCCAGGATCCAGTCTACCCTTCAAAGCAATTTTGGCACTCTTTTTCTGGAATGGCCATCAGTGCTGTCTTTGTCTTCAAAATCTGCCAATTAAGTTCGTGATCTTGTCACCTTAGCAAGGTTATAACACCTTACCAAGTTGTTGTTACAATACTGTCAATGTAAGAGCACAGTGGCAAGTTCGCGAACTTAATTGTCAGATTTTGGGGATGACGATGGCACTGATGGCCATTCCAGAGAAAGAGTTCCAAAACTGCTTTGAAGGTTAGACTAGGTGCTGGTATCAGTGCATGGCTTCCCAAGGGGAGTCCTTTGAAGGTGACCGTAGTGATATTCAGCAATAAGGTAGGTAGCACTTTTCTAGGATGAGTTCACAAAATTAATTGTCCAACCTTGTATATATACAAAACAGAGTTATCAACTATAATCAGCATGTTATACATCCTCAGACTTTATTCATCTCATTAAAACTCTTAATTTTTGTCCTTCAGCTTTTCACTCACCCCTGGACTCTGTCCCACATTCATGCCCCCTCCATTCTGATATCACTCTTGATCCTCCGGACCCTGTTCTCTTCGCTACTCCAGATTCTTTTAGGCCTCAGGGCTATAAAGTTCTGAGAGAACTTTGTGTATTATACTCAAAAGACTTTAATAACTTACTTAATCTAATATGTCTTACAAAGAACTTGATCACTTTGACTTCTGCTTAGCCTTAAGAATCTGGTTCCTGTTTAGCAAAAATGATTTTTCACCTTCATCAAAACATAAATGTAGGTTTATTCTAATACATTCTTTAATCGTCTTTCTTAGGGTCTAAAATAGATTAAGAAAAAAGCAATACACATTAAGGCTTTTGGAATGATTTTTCAAGCTCTGTTGTCCTGAAGTTCAGTCATATGGCAATTATGCTTTGAATTGCTATTACTCTCCCCTCTCTAGAGACATATTTTTTGAAATCTGGGTGAAATAATTAAAATGAACTTTTAAGTTCTTCAAAATCTTGTTCTCTTTTATCCTTTTTAATACTCTAAAGAGTATTTATAAATAGTTTCTGAATGGTAGCTAGGCCTAGTGTACTGAACAATTCATGTAAATAATAAAACCTGATGCCACCCAGTTGCATGTACATCTTCATTTGAGCATCTCTCTAATACTGTCTTCAGTGTCCAAGATGGAGACCCATATTATCATATAGTTTCAGAAACTGAAACCAACTGGACAGAGTCTAGTTTCATAAAAGTAAATCTGTTTTAATGGGAGAAAAGCTGCTATAATTCTAAATGACTTTCTGCAGGCCAAATAAAACACACAGAGAAGAGGCACAAAGAAAAGTGGTGAGGGCCAGAACACAGAACATAGAACAGGTAAAAGGAATTGTGAAAAGACTGTGTAATGTTACTTATGCCACATCCCATTGGCCATCACACAGTTCCTGCTGCATTGATATGAAATGTTCAGTTGATCCCAAGGAAACAAAGAATCACAGGCTGGGCACTGCCTACTTTGTCCATGAGCCCCTAGTGCAGAGATCACAAACTTAAAATATCTACAGGACTCTGATATGAGTAACACATATGAGTGAATCCCACCTAGGCATAAGAAAACTGGTAACGGATTGCAGTGAAACATGGTGACTGACTCTCAAGAAATACAATAGGGAGTGGTGAGAATGATGGCCAACTGGAGAGCCTGACCTCCTGCTTAGGTGGCAGCAGACACGCAACTCCAGCTCAACGCCTTGCGGAAATGTAGGCCCTAGTGTGTCTAATGTTGTGATTGTTCAAGAGAAGCTGAAAATAGAATTCTATAAAATGTGATTTTAAAATATATGGCAAAAAACTCCAACAATTTTTAAAATCACTCTACAGGCAGATCACGTGAGGGTCAAACAAAACATGTGTTCATATTTGATTCCAAAATTTATGTTTAATAGTCAATCAAGTAGATGCAGGAAAGCCAAGCAAACAATTAGAGGTATATCTGAGAGGAAAGAAAGCTTAGCTAATATAGCTGCAATACATGAAATAATTAGGCAAAAATGTGAAATTTAGACTAAGGAGCAATTTTTATGTCTCTTTTGCTAATTTTACCGAGATAGATTATGACTATCTAAAACAAGCCAATCTCCTTTCCCTTGGCCTTTGATCTCCTTTAAAGCCAAATGTGTTGGATATTTTCCACTTGTGCATCCAGTTCCCTTCTCTACCCTCTTAGCATCCTGGGAAGCTGGCCAGTGTAGTTTGCATTAAAAGGTCACTTTATCTCCAGCTTCCATTGGGTTTGGCCCATCTGGGACATTGGCAAGAGTTTGGAGGACAGGAAAAAATTGATGTCAGGGTTTTATTGGCCCTGCTTTTTCCCTACTGGCTCACTGATTGGCTCTCTTCTGCCTATCTGGAGGCCCTGCTTATATAATAGTTCCCCCAGCTCTTCCTCCTCCACCCCTGCCATATAATAGTTCCCCCAGCTCCTCCTCCTCCACCCCTGCCTTTCTGTGTTTGTGTTCTTGAAACTATGCCTCTTCCCGACCCTTCAAGCCAAAGGTGCTGAAGATTCCCTGATGTTATAAGCCTCAGAGGACTACACCATCATTTGTTCCCCTCCATAAAACCTGCCCTATAGGCTTCATTTACCCATTTTCTCTTTCCTGCTGGCAGCCTGCCTTAGATGTCATCTCCAAGGACACAATCATTCCCCAGGGTTGGGATCTTAACTGGGCAAAGTTTCTCATCACATCCTTTAATTCTTATTTTTCTGGATCCTTTGGAAAAGTAAAGTTATTGGGCAGGAAGTATCAGAAGCATTGACAATGTATCTAATCTTTGACTCAATAACTTCATCTTGCAAATTTTTCCTAAGGAAAGCATCTTAAATATTCAAGAACTTGAATAAAGATTTATGCAAACATGTTTATTATTAAAATGGTCAAAAAACTATAAACAACCCACAACCCATCCTAGAAGTATGCCAGGTGTCTTTTATTTGCCCCACCAGCATCCCACTTCACCTTGCTTTCCTTTGGCCCTGAAGGGCCAGATTTCCTGGACTCCAGCTCCAGCTCCACTACCTCTGGCTTAGAGAAGGTCTTTGCCAATGATATTTCTTGATAGGAAGTCAGAAAAGGGGAAAAGAATGCAATAGGGGTAGTTATTCTTTCTGTCCCTTCCCTCCAGATGACCTCAGGCTGGCTGTGACTCTTGAACAAATGTGAGAGAGCTTGTCAGGTGATATCCACACACTCAGTATATATGGGGTTCAGTAATGCACCCTTCTTTTGCCCTTTGTAGCCTAAGAATATTGACGCATCTCCCCACTGTTTCTAACCCAAGGATGCAACATTGTCCCTGACACCCTATGCCCCTGTTGATAAATAGTTCTTTATTAACAAATTCTCCTCAAATTAGCCAGACTGAGTATGCCATCTGTTTCACTGCCAAGAATCTGGTGGAAACCAGGAGCATATTTAAGTAAACTGTACAATAAACTCACTAGGGAATAGTACAGAACATAGAAAGATACTCATAAAGAATGTATTTTAACAAAAATGGTAAATTCAGTATGAATAAAGCTGCACAAAAATAAAGCAATTAACATTCACCATGAAAATGCAATATATGCTTCAAGTTTTCTATAATAACAACACATTATTCTTTAATGAAGACTTTTTTTATTCTAAGATTACTTAAGAGTGAAAGGCACTGTAGATTATGCCTAGAAGAATTCAGAAATACTTTAGAGAAGTGGTATTATAAATGATTCTTGACAATCAAGCAGGACAAATGAAAAGGGAAGGGGGAAAAACACGATCAGTTGAGGACAAGCCTGTGAAAAGGCAAGTGAGAGTGCTTGTAGAAAATCAGGATTCTGTTCTGCAGAGCCTATGGTACATGGAGTGAGCAAGAGGGAAGGGAGTTGACATAGAAAATGGCACCGGCAATGTAATGTGGGGCCGGAGTAATCAAGGTTTCATAGCTCATGCTAGGTCTACTTCATGGTCTGGAGAAAGGTAGGGCAATGGCATAAGATGAACCATAGAAGGTTTTTTTAAAAGGGTAAGTTTAGATTTGTGGTTCAGAAGGAAAACTCTCACTGCACTATGGGGATGAGATGACAGAGTTTAAGAGAAGGAAAAGGCAGCAATAAAGGCATTAAATAGAAAAGGAAAAGAGCAGATACTTCACTAAGATGGGATTGATACAGGGTCCAGCTGAATCAATGCCTTTTTAAAAGTAGTTATGTTAATGTGGTTATGATATTGTTACGTTACAGAATTACGTGCTTATGATTTTATAAATAAAAAGGGTGCGTTATTTGTGCTTGACCCTGTACTTTTGTTAACTAAAGAAAGACAGGGGGTTAAGCAGCATACATATCTGTGAGAGAACAATAATACTTGGGACACACTACTTAAAAACTTGATAATCTTCTCTCTTATTTCAGTTTGAAAAGGGTTCGAATGACTGAAAACATCATTTGCTTTTTTGTTGTTGTGATTATATATTACATTGAAATGTGCATCTTTATAAACAATTTTCTTATATTTCTGAATCTTTAGAGAACTAACTTCCCAGGCATAAGATTAGTGTTTCAAAGATTTTATTCCATGTTGTCAACTGATTGCAAAAAAATTTACCGTTCTACCATATATGAGTTCCTATTTCTTTTTTGGGGGGTGGGGTGGGTAGTTCCCTGGCTGGGAGTGAAACTCAGGCCACGGTGAGTTCATTAATTATTGTCATTTTGAAAAGCCTTTTAGCATTTTATGGGTAAAAATGGCATCTTTGTTTTTTATTTTTTGATAACCAATGAAGTTGAATTTTCCCCATGTTTTAAGCATTTACACTCCCTATTCTTGAATCATGTGCTGATGCTCTTTGAACATTTATCTATTACAGACTAACTACTATGATTTATTTGTATGAACATATTCTATAGTATATATTTTTACCCATTTCTGAAATATTTATAAACACCCAAGTTTTAAAGAAATCATCATCAAATTTGTTGGCTTTTCTTTTAAAATTGGATAATTTTTTTTTACATTTAGAAAAATCTTTTATTACTAATACTAGAAAAAGTGGTATATATAGTTTTGTAATTTTTGTACTAAGCCCTTTAAGCCATTGTAGATGTATTTTGGTATGAAGTAGATTTCTAAATTAATGCTGTTTTCTTCTAAATATCTAACAATTGTCCCAACACCATTTATTAAATTATATGTTCCCTCTCTATTGATTTCAAAGTATATTTTGTGTTATATTTAATTTTCTGGTATTAGTATATATTTTTGAGTAGTTATTTACTAACTCAGTCATCTTTTTTTATTAGTACATATTATTACCAATCAGATTACAGTATCTTTGAGAAAAGAATTAGGTTTTACTGATGTTTGTATTTTCCACAAGACCTATCACTTTACACATACTAAATGTTCAATAAATATTTATATATTAAATGTATATTTAAATTGAATATCCTGTGCCTAATTTACAAAGAATTTCCTCACTATGTTAAAAGGTCACATTCTTCAAGGTGAAACATGAAGTAATTTTGAAATTGGAGAAGGGGTCTGAGAATGAAAGCATTCCAAGTATAAAAATGCCATGTGAATTTGATTAGAATAATTTAAATTTTGTAGTGATTTCATTCTCTAGAGGCAATGTGATCATGAGAAAATGCTGAAAGGGAAAATTTTAGTCGTGGGCTCACTCTGAGTTACTGAAGTTCAGAAAGGCCTTTAGCTATGTAATGATGTGCCAACCAGTCCACATACCACTGTGGCTCAACAGACAAACTATGTCAACAGTGAAATGTTGTCTTTATCATGTCTGCTGATACCTGCTGATATTTGGGACAACCAGCGATGGACCTCTAACATTACTATATATTTAGAGTACTAAGAAATAAAGCAATAATAATGTATTACATATTCATTCAGCCTACTAATGACATATAAGTTTAAACATGTTAAATTTTAAATAAAAGGCATTATTAAGTATATTGTTCCTGTCATGAACAAATAAGTAAAGACTTTCAGATAGTTTTAAGTCAAACTATACAAGGATGACATCAGGCTGAAAATATTGTGGAACAATTTTGTTTGATTAAGAAGACATAAAACTAGACTGTCATAAAAAATGCTAAGATTATAGGCTTCTATATAAAGATATGCTCACTATATCTATTAATGTGGGTAAAGAATTGTATAGTTACCAGAAAAGGAAAGTTATGTATTCAGCCAAACCAAAGATATTTGATGTTATTTTTATGACAATATGCAAGTCTTGAAATAAGTACTTGTGTATTTTCAATGTTATTTATATTGTGAAATTAAAATAATCTAAACTACCCTTGCAAATCCCTTGGGATAATATATGGTGATTTCTAAAATGTTTCATTCATGATCTCTCCTTGGATTCTCAAAATAATCTTATTTGGTAGTTTGTGTGTGTGTGTGTGTTAGTTACAGACTTTATTTTTCAGAGTAGTTTTAAGTTCATAGTGAAAATGAATGAGAAATAGAGGGATCCTAGATGTCCCTATTCCCCCACAACACACACCTCCTTCACTGTCAAAGTACCTACAAACAGTACACTTGTAACAAGAGATGAACCTACATTAACAATTATCATCCAAAAGCCATGGTTTACATCCGAGTTCAGCCTCGGTGTTGTACATTCTATACGTTTTGACAAATGTACAATTACATCAATCCACCACTGTAGTAGTGTGGAGTCGTTTCACTGCTCTAAAAATTCCTAATGCTCCATCAATTTATCCTTCCCTTCCCTCTTGCCCTGGTAACCATCTCTTTACTGTCTCCATGCTTCTGCCTTTTCCAGAATGACATATAACTGGAATCATTTAGCATGTAGGCTTTTCATAATGGGTTCTTTTCCTTAGTAATATACTTTTAAGTTTCCTCCATGTCTTTTTGTGGCTTGATAATTCATTTCTTTTTAATGCTGAATAATATTTCATTTTCTGGATGTACCCCAGTTTATTTATCCATTCCCTTATAGAAGGTTATCTTGGTTGTTTCCAAATTTTGGCAATTATGAATAAAGCTGCTATACATCCAATGTACAGGTTTTTGTGTGGGTATAAGTTTTCAATTCCTTTGGGTAAGTACCAAGGAGAGCACTTGCTAGATTATATGATAAGAGTGTTTAGTTTTATAAGAAACCACCAAACTCTTCCAAAGGGACTGTACCATGTTGCATTCCCACCAGCAATGAATGAGGGTTCCTGTTGTTCCACATTCTTGTCAGCATTTGGTGCTGTCAGTATTTTGAATTTTGGTCATTCTAATAGAGGTGTAGTGGTATCTTGTTGTTTAATATGCAATTTTGATAGTTATTTTCATTTCATTCTTGCACAAATGAATAAACTGAGCTCAAGGAAGTTAAGTAACTTGCCCATGATTCTATAGATTCTAAGTACCAGATTCAATTTAGATTTTTCAGACTCCAAGGCCCTAGTGCTCATTTATTACCATATTTTGCCATGTATAATGCACACCCATGTTTTGGGCCCAAAATTTCAGGGAAAAAAATCTTTTAATTTTTTAATTCAACTTTTTATAAGTTTATATTTAGGTACTTGTGTTTTGTATTATAAAGGAATTTTAGCATTTAACCCACTGTGGTAAAAGAAATTTTATATAACAAATAATTACAAAACACAAGAACAGATACAAGGTACAAAAAATTTTATTAAAAAAAGATTATTATATTCCAGGGTATTATTTTGCATATGGATAACATTATTGATTTCTAGAGTTACACTTTAACTCAAAAGCATAAATAAAAGAATTAAAAACACTTATATTGATATGGAATTAGTACCACCCATGTATAATGCATATCCTTATTTTTCCCTCACAAATTTGGGCAAAAAAATGTGTTATTCATGGAAAAATATGGTACTTCTCTTAGTTTATCTTCCTGAAGAAGAGGACCCTGAGACAAGAAAATACTAGGGAGCAAGGAGATATGAGTGAAGAAAAGGTGGCCAATGAAGGATATGTCTGAATACAGTTATCACTTTGGGCAACTGCACTTCCCCTACAGGGAACCTGGGGAAGAGCTGTTCAAAGTTATTCAAAATGTGATGTATGGCAGTGCCAGTCCTTGAGCTGTCTGAGACAGAGTCAGGATAAAGAATGTATACAAAGTAAAAGTATTTAGAAATTTTTATAATGATTTGTCATTTTTGTGACATCCATTTTTTAACAATTTATTACATTTTTTAAGGCACCAATCCAAGATGGATTGAAAATTAAAAAAAAAAAAAAGGTCCAAAAATAGTTTGGGAAGCACCAGTGAGAACACAAGGCCCAAAGTGATTCCATACATGGAGCAAGAGAGCTAAGGTATTTATACCTCACTTCCCATCAGGTCAGTCCTTAGCTGAGGAGAAGTGTTCATTCCCCAGCACTTCTGTGTGGAATGAAGCAGTGCATCTGGAGGGACACAGGAAGGCCAAAACAAAGCATCTGCTACAGACTTGGTCAGTAAAGAACTTCATAAAGCTAAGAAATTAATTCAAACACCACATCTGTATAACCACTTTCATGATGTGTTAAAGGCTAAAGAAGCATTAGTTTGCTGCACACTATAGAGGATAACAGAAAGCTAGGATGAAACTATGCACAGATAAAACGTTTCATTCAAAAGTACCCATGAAGACAATTAATACTGTCAACCAAAGCATTGGTTAGTGGGCAGGGGAGTTACATTAAAGTTTCATCATTACCCAAAATTCAACTGCAGTGAAAAGCAGTAGCCCATGGAAGTCAGGATATGCGAGTAATCAGCACCAGTCACTTCATCAGCCTAAGACAACTTTATGTCATCTTCTTGGGAAACAATATTAGATGTTCCGCAGAGGCAGTCAAAGGCAAAAGCTCCTCCTCGTCTCTCTCCAGCCCCAGAAAGCCAGGGGACTGACATGTGAATAAAGTTCTGAAAATTAGACATTCCCAAACAGGATTCTAAATCTTGAGAAAGTGGTCCAAAGATAAAGGGATGATTCGAGAGTATTATTTGTTGGCCACTTACTGCTACGGCCTAATGCCTCCCAGGGTTTCTGGCCTATTCAATCCTGGTCTCTCAGCCTCATGGTGATCCTGTAAGCTCTTGATTTCCTGCTAATAATTTCCTTTTTTTACTTATGGCAGTCACAGTCTGACTCTGTTACTTGACACCAAAAGTCATCACTGATTGCGGGGGGGGGGGGGGGGGGGG
>PVJL010002520.1:0-108309 GCA_004026885.1 Lyroderma lyra | reverse complement strand
TATTTAAGGTTTTGGAAAATCCTCCAGTAAAGAATTTAATTTTAATCCAGCAGTTCCCAAACTTAATTGTGGAAGTCTTATATCTGAAAAATTAACATTTTATAGAATTAAGCACCCGTCATGATACCTTAGGGAAGAGACATTGGCTCCAGCAGTTCATTTTCCTTTGACTTTACACCTGATACTGGAGTTTGTCAACAAGCACACAGGAGGCCTTTGAGGAATCTCTGTATTAATTTATGATAGTAGGGGTTCCCAAACCTCAGTGCATAAAGTCCCATTTGAGAAACCTGTAATAATGCACATTGCTAGGCACCACACCAGATCTACGAATTCAGAATCTCCTGCAATAGAGCTAAGGAATCACTTTACAGTCAATTACGTTGGAGGCAGTCTTCAGTCCATAGGGTGAGGAACACAGCCTTAGAAAATATTTCAGTGAAAAATAATGTTCTTTATAATTGGAAGAAGCTGGATGTCATAGTCATGATAATATATCCCACTGGCTGGGCCATTCATCATCTCTTAAGAGCTGTGGATAAAGGATGCTTACAGAAAACTTGTGAACATCTGCTTAAAAACCTACTGATTATCTCCATTACCAACTTCAGAAAGATATACGGATGGTCACAACTTACAATGGTATGACTTAGAATTGTTTTACTTTACAATGGTGTAAAAGCAATATGAATTCAGGAGAAACTGTACTGAATTCATATTGCTTTCACACTGTCGTAAATTTTGAACCTTGATCTTTTCCTTAGCTAATGATATGTGATATGATACTCACTTGTGATGCTGGGCAGTGGCAGTGATCCTCAACTCTCAGTCAGCCATGGGATCACGGTAAACAACTGGTTCTCTACAGTGTATCCATTGTGTTAGAATTAGATGGTATTACACAACTGTAGGCCAACGTAAATTTTCTGAGCACATTTAAAACAGGCTAGGGTGAGCTACAATGTTCGGCAGGTTGAGTATGTGAAATGCATTTTGGATTTAGAGTATTTTTAACTTACGATGGTTTTATCAAGACATAACCTGATCATAAACTGAGGAGCATCTGTGATATTAAAATGTGAGTATGGTTTTAGCTGTAACTATGACATCGGTAATTTGGACAAAATCTAGTTAAAAGACTGAATTCACACAGAGAAGAGCAGTCTCTCAAATGTCTCTCTCGCTCTTGTTATCTGTCTATAGCTTATTCATTTCTCACTATAAACTGAGTTAGTGAGAAATTAAGGTTAAAGGAGTACGGAAAAAAACTTAATTTATCTAATTCTGTGACTTATTAGCAACTAAAAATCTCTGATGATAAGAAGGCTGGAATGAATACCTAAAATATTTTTAGACTATCTGTGAATTTCATTTGCTCTCATTACCACAAATAATGAAAAATTAGCTGTCAGAAAATTCAAAGCAAGACAGCAGAACATGATAAAAACTGAAATTTGTCAAGTCACCATTTTCAGTAACATTTTTTTCCCTGTAAGAATTCTTCATGTAGTATGAGGAAGATAATACCACATTTCTTTACACTATACTGTACATTTCCTTACAAGAAAAAGAATGAGCTGTGATGACCAATGACATTTATCGGAAACAAGGAAACTTTTTGTTCCTAAGCCACTAATTATATTTACTGTAAGAAAACCCTACAGATAATTTGCAGGGTTCAAGAGATTCACTTTTATCTTTATAGCCCAAAATGTACAGATACCTTGTTTGTAAATAACTTACAAGGATCACAGAGTCACAGCTGGGATATTCTATCTTATGTTATCTTGATAACCAGAATTATAACCTCTTTGCCATTGGGAGTGGTGATAAATGGTGCTGTGCTTATTCTTCAACAAGTCCACAAAACTGGTGTCCTGACACATCAGCCTGGGCTCCATAAGACAAATGTGGAAGTCTTTCTTTACATCCATCCTTATACGCATTATGGATTGACTTTTCCCCTTTACTGTAGCATGGCACTTTCTCAAGAGTGGTTGCATTCCTCTGGACTGTGAAATAATCTCTGGGAAATACGCATGCTGCCCCCCACTGAGGAGTCACTCATCAGAGCTTGAATGTGTTCATTTTGTGTGCAAATTTCAAGTCTTCACCCCCATAGAGCCACTGTTCAGGCCTTTCCTTTAAGACCACAGGAAGAAAAACTATACTTGTTCAAACTTGGAACTAAGGAAAGAAAATAAATAATTAAGCTAAACCAGGTTTCATTCTACCTATTTGAAGTACATTGCCTATAGTGGAATTGCGCTTACAAGTATCAGTTTTTCATGTTTGGATCATTCATTTGATCTCTCAAAACAAAACAAAAACAAAAACAAACAAACAACCTGCTTTGTAGATCCAGGGCACTTGCAATTTTCCAATTGGGTTCCTGGTTTGCTTAGCTAATTCTGTGGGCTCCAATGTGCAGTCCACACCTGAAAAGGGGGAGTTTTCAATGTTGTGGTTTATTAATCAGGTACTTTCCATTCACTCAGTTAACAATTAGAAAACAGAAAGAAAAAAAGAGAGAGAAAGCCTTCTACTTGTTTTTTTTATTCCAAATATGGAGATGAAAACTGTTAAACAAGTAAGGAGGAGGGAAACTCCCGCATATTTCACCTTGACCTGGCTGGACTGGTCTGACGCCCGTAAGAGGAGGCTGCTCTAAGAAAGAGGTCAGGCGGGCTGCTAGTGGGAAAAGGAGAGGTCAGATTTTACCAGGGGGAACCACTCCTGCCCCGAGGGCCTAGAGGGAAAAAAGAGAAGCATCACCCTGATCTCAGATTGGAAACAGCCTCGTTGTCAATCTGGGGACTGGGTTCCCTCCCTCGTCCGAGCGCGGTAGTGACAGGACCCCAGGAGGCGCGCGGCTTCCCTGACAGTTGCAAGCCGCTGCCCGGCTTGCACCTACATTTTATCTTCAAGCAGGCAGAAATGCCCTCCCACCTCCTTTCCTAGCTTCTGTCTCCTGCTTCACCGCCTTTGTAACTTCTTTGTTCCGTTTAGTCGGAAGGTGACGCTTAAGGTCAAAAGACCCACTATAACTAGCAAAATCCCAAAGCCACCACCAGACCCTGGAAAGAGCAGGGGCTGTCCAGGCCAGGGCTGAGGCTCCAAGTGGGGAGGGAGCAGCGAACAATTTCGGCCAGCAGCTCCGAGTACGGCCCCTGCGGACTGGCCCAATTCTCCAAGGGTTGGGGAGACGCCGCACGGTCTTGGGGTGGGGCAAAGGGTGAACTCGTAACCCTGCAAGCAAAGCGGGCAGTGCGCACCCGCGGAACAGAGGGAGGCGGGGGACAGGGAGAGGCCCGTGGACTCCACTCTGTATGCGGCAGCTGCCGTGCTGTATCTCTGAACAAAGGAGCGCACAGCGCCCGGCTGAGAAACTGGGGTTTGCGCGCAGCTGCCACACTTGCCGAGCGAGTCTCCACACCCGCTGGGCGAGCGCTGGGGTGCAGGAATTCAGGGGGAGAGGGCGAAGGAACGGGACGTGCGATTCCTGTCGTGGGCCTTCGCCTCAGGAGTTCTTGTGAACGACAGGAATGGCAATTATCAGAGACAAGGGGGAGCAAAAAGAGCTGGAGTGAGCAAAACAAAGAGTGAGTGTGGGCCGCGGTGACTTCATGCCTCACCAATGTCCCGCCCACGCAGCTCGGAGCAATGGCTGTTGCTTCGAGCCACCCCCTTGCCTGCGGGCGGCCGGGGCGAGGCGCTCGGTAGCGTGGGGAGGTTTCCTAGCAACTCGCTGCCCGGAGCGCTCCCCGTAACCCGCACACTGAGAGCCCACCCCCACACCCCCACACCCCCACACCGGGGTCCGGGGCAGGACCACTTCTCCCCGCCCCCCACCAGCCTCGCCTCCCTTGCATCCTCGCAGGGTGCACCCCAGATCGCGCCAGCAGCCGGGACTCTGGACTGCTGGACGCCTGAGCCACACACTGGGGCCAAAAGAACGAGGGCACCGAGCTCCCGCCCGGCGAGGCCGGGCCCCTGCACCCCCGCGGAACCTCCCCTGCTGCGCTCGCCGCGGGGCGCTCCACTCCTGGCCAGGCTGGGAGCTGCGATGCCTAGCGCTGTGTCCGCCGGCGCCGGAGGGGGCTTCTGAGGCGCTCCCGGAGCCGCTTCCCCCGGCTGCGGGCACCCCGAGCTTCCTTCCTCGCCAGCCGGGACGCTGCCGCTTTGACTTTGCCCGCTGTTCAGCTAACGCGGCTGCAAAGCGGCAACTAAGTGGAGTTGGCCTGCCTGCCCACCTGTGGAAGAAGCTTGCGCTGATTGATGCGCCATCGACTTTTTTTCCCCTTCAGCCTCGCCGACGTCCCCTCCCACAGACGCACCATTAGGCTGGTTTTTCCCCGCTAGCTTCGGGCTTTGTTTGGGTTTGATTGTGTTTGGCTCTTCGCTAAGCTGATTTATGCAGCAGAATTCCCATCGGCTGGGGAGAAACAAAAGCTCTTTTCTTTGTCCCAGAGCGGGCTGCGGAGCCCTCGCTCGCGTCGCCGCCCCAGGCCATTGGCCATCGGAGGAGGTGCTTCTGGCGGAGACTTCGGGACCCGCTGTGCCGAGCTTGGAGGCCCGCCGGGGCCCTGAGATGCCGAGCGGTGCCCAGGCCAGCGTACCTGCACTGCTTGCTCGGAGCCACGGGGTCCGCCTGCCGGGCCTGCTGGAAACGTCCTAGCAGCACTTGGTCCGCGGGCCCCGCGGTGCGCCCGTGAGGCGCGAGCGCGTACCCGGAGAGCCGCCAGTTGGCGGGCGCGGTGCGGGCTGCTTTGCATTATGTGCCGCTCGACTCTGGCTTTTTTTACTGCCGCATTTGTCTGCCTGCAAAACTGCCGGCCAGGTCTTGCCCCATTCTTCCGGGCGGCCTGGGTATTTTCAGTTGTTCTTGGACTGAGCCAAAGTGGTAAGTTTTTTTTGTTTTTGTTTTTTGTTTTATTTGTGTTTTTTTTTCCTTTTGTTTTCTTCTCTTCCCCAAAGGTATTGGGCTGTCAGAGCATCCTGACCAGGTAGGTGGCCCGGTGTCAGCCTCCCTCTGTCTGCCCTGAGAACGTCAGAGGGCACTGTGTGGCAGCGTCCTCCGTCGTTTGTGGCCTGAGGGAGGCCAGGTGTCAAGTACTTCCTGCCCCGGACTGACAGCAATAACTAATTATACGAGGAGATGCTGTGTGTTGCTGCCGGATGTTGGGGAAGTAGAAATGGGATGGAAGTTAAGGGTGGGTGGTCATAATTACAAAAGTCAGTTTAGGGGTTCTGCTCCATCTTTGAAGGCATTCCTCTTGAAGGCATCCTTAAAGATTCTCCTCTCTAACATGTGGGTCTAACCACTAGCTTGCATTTGATTCAGGGCTGAAGATAAATTGATGTAATGGGAGTGAGTCTTCTGTTTTTCAGTTGATGAAAGAAAATGATAACAACATACAAGTTTCTTTTATTGCAGTGCTCAGCCTGAATAAATTGAAGTGCAAAAGCGTTTTGGCACTTTTGAATTATATGTAAATGTAAGGTGTCACTTTACATTTACATATGCTGGATTGTTAGCAAACAGTAAAGCATACAGTAAGTTTAGGATGAGTTCTTACTGGTTTTATATATAAGCCAAGCACTTATTTTTGCCAGTGCAATGATTATTGCCATAGTTCTATTTTTTTTTTATTTATTTACCTGTTTTGGCCATCCAGCCCTTAAATTCTATTAGAGCCTTTCTCTGACCTCTCCTGCTATAAAGGAGAGTTGTAATTGTTTTATAGACTAAAATTTTCTCCTATGCTTTGAATTGATATGCCAAGTTTCTGCCTGAAGCTAATTAAAATGGTCAAGTCATAATCTTAAAAATAAGGGTTTATAATGGAAACATCTAACCAGCTTCACTTGTTGCATATACTAATATAGTTGTTTAATATTTGTTTCAAAAGAAGATTTACCCACCCAGTTATGTGAAATGAGAGTAATTAGAGTAAATTTTTATCTTGTGGTTATTTTTTTGGCTTATGTGTTGATTTCAAAATATGTGAAACTTAAGGCAAAGGAAAAAGTAACATTCATTATCAATTATCTCATAAGTGGAACATGAATTTGTTGTAGCAGATTTTCCACTGAGCATAATTCCATCCTGTGTTAATGACAGAGTATTTTTCTAGATTTAGTAAACACATATACACACATAATACTAAAATTACCCAAACTGTGTCAACAGAGCGTATTTTGTCCCCAATACATAAGCAAAGTCTGTAGAATTTGCTAATATGAGTACTAATTTTTAAATATTCATTGTGCCAAGTTTTCATGTAATAGCATTGTATTTCCATCCAGTGACTATAACTGATTTGATGCAAATACTATGAATGGGCTTCCTTGCACCTGCAGCTGTGAAAAGGGAATTCTTATCTGAAATCAGAACAAGGCATCCTTTTCCCAGTCTCTGTCAATATACAAAGGTTTCTGATGTATACTAGTTTGTATTGCAGTTAAAAACATGCAAAAAATTTAAATTATAGCCAGCACAACTCAGTAAATTAGAGATCAGCATAAACTGTTTTACTTTCGTGATATAGCTACAAATCTCAAATTATATGTCTTCACAGTGCAAATTAGACGCTTAAAGCAGAATAGAAATTTAGGTATCAGTTACAAAGGAAATCTTGTTCCCTTATTCAGTAGTTTACACCAAGGAAATGTTGAGGGCAATAGAGGCATGCAAAGGAAACATTAAACTGCACAACATAACTTTGGGCTTAATTTTTGAAGTAGAATTTATAGGTCCCAAATACATGCTGGACTTTTAATACTGAATATATAGTGAGCAAGAGGGATGCTATTGATAAAATCTGAACATTTTTATGATTTAGAGAAAAGTTATTGGAGTTCATTGTTCAACTTTCCCTGGTAGAAATTACTGACAATTAGAGCAATAACACTAAAAATTGGTTAATGAGTAAGTGAAAAACATTAAAGAATACCTAGTGGTTAATATTTGAAGAATTAATGTAGCAACACTGTTATTTCTACACTTGTAGTTTTGAAAGGTTAAAAATATTTTAACTACGTTTTCATATGAGTGGCAAATTTCAAAAATTAGCATTTCTTTTAAAAAAGTGATAACTAATATTACTGCAGTGAAATTTTACCTTCTGTGCATAATCAACTCTTTTCTTCTTTTAAATAGCAACCAACTGGATTAGCATTGTTTTTAACTGTTGTATATGTTACTCAGAAGATATTCCATAACCTAAGTGTTCTCAGACTTCTATATAATTACATAAAGTGAGAAGATATTTAAGAGAACCAAGCCTTCATTTTTAAAAATCCAGTCTTACAAATTATTTGCACAATGAGCATACAGATTAATTCTACTTTAAAGTAACTGAGACACTCTCTGATAAAAAGAAAAAGTTTGTGCTGTCTATGAAAGCAAAGTAACTGATAAGATTTGAAAAATTCCTGGGCTCCCAAATATTCACCTGTTACCAAATTATCTGAAATTTCACCACTTAATGGATTTCCTTGGAATAAGCATGATATTGACACTATGTTTCAGATTTTTTTAAAGCACCTGCAGTATGTGTCAGGCATTGTTCTAGGTTCTAGAAGTGAAAGAGTAACAACAGTTTATGTTTGTGAAGCATTTGTCTTTGTCAGACACCCTCCTGGGCATATGGTATAAAATAAATCCTTTAGTGCCCACAACCCTCTGAGGTATATACTCTCATATTTCCCATTTTATAGGTAAGTCAACTAATTAGAGACATTGAGTAACTTCTTCAAGATCTCTTGGCTAGTAAGTAAGTGAACCAGAATTCAGACCTGTGTGGGTTTGACTCTACACTCTCAATCACTATTACGGACTACCTTCCAGGGGTAGAGTAGTCCCTACCCTGCTCTGGCCTTCCCCATAGGCAAGGAATCCATGGGGCATGCCTATCCAGAATCTCTAGTCCTCTTCTAGATCATCTCCAGAATTCTATCTCCAAACAGCCCCAAACAACTTGCAGGGCCACCCTGTGGGATGACTGTGCCACCCATGTGCCGAAACCTAGGACAGGGGCAGTAAACAGCCTGGACATGCAGGCTGGAGTGTCCGTGTGGTAGGTGATAGGCTACTTGCAATGCAGAGTAAAGCTAGAAGTGAGAGAGAAGATCAGGGTGTGGAGGGGCACACCTTTACATCAGGCATGTCCACCCTGCAGCCCAGGATGGCTTTGAATGCAGCTCGACACAAATTTGTAAACTTTCTTACAACATTATGAAGATCATGCATAGACCTCTTTTTTTTAGCTCATCAGCTATCATTACGCTGAGTGTATTTTATGTGTGGCCTGAGACAGTTCTTCTTCCTCCAGTGTGTCCCAGGAAAGCCAAAAGATTGGACACCCCTGCTTTACTTACTGCCAAGTTCCCAACCAGAATCTAAAGAATGTGAAACTCTGAATTCAGACCTAGCCTTCTAGAGCATTACAAATATATAATTATCAAGATAGGAAAATAGAACTTATTTTACTTAATAGTTTCTTAGCCTGGGTTGTAACTGTTAAATATTATGTCTTGCTATGTCCTCCTCCACTTGTACTCTTGCTTTAGGCTCTGAAAAAGTTAGGGACAGCTTACATATTGATTTAAATATCATTGGGAGGGAGGAGTGACAAACAAAAGCACCAGAGATCACTGCATAAAGAGAACTACCTCATGTCAAGGTACTTTTATATGTTAGTATGTAAATGTCTTTTGATAAACTCTAAGATGTGTACAAATTACACTGAATTCTATTTTCTTGCAAGTGGTATTAAAGTGAGAGTCTAGTTAGTATATGCATATTTATAATTAACTTTTTCTTTTTATTTCCTCTTACTAGCTTAAAGCATGTCACAGAAAAGAACATTTTACTAACTCAAATTAGCCAAATTTGGCTGAATTATTCAGCTGAGATTATTTAACATGTATAAGTAAATGAATATATAGAAAAAAACACTGCCATACTGCCTTCATGGACTAAATGGACTTTTTCAATTTAAAAACTAATCTTAATGTGACCTCCTTTCTGTTTTCACAGTAAATTAGTATAATTTGCATATCAAAGACAAAAGTAATGAAAGTCAAAATGGATTCCACTGGGATTTCATAATTTAAACAGTCCTACCAATCAACAAAACTACTGGGATCAGTTTTTGCTAGGAAACCATTAGGATTAAGCACATGTTAGAATTACCTTTCCTGAGTTATTTAAAAAGTTTCCCAACTAAAATTAGTTTGGGAAATAAGAACGAGATCATTCAGTTAAAAATTGTAATGTTAAATTAAATTATGGTGCTCTTATTGGATATGTACTCTGAAGATGATTTTAAAAGACATTTTTATTTTGAGTGCTATTATTCAAAGTACTAAAAGTTCATATTTTAAGATAGCATATAGGCTCTCTTTCATGCTGACCTTATCAATGAGCCAACCATCATACTCCAGTGATTGTAGAGATGTCATTTCTCTTTCCCAGATGTTTTTGTTGTTTTGTTTTATTTTGTTTTGCTTTAATCAACAAATACTGTTATTATTTGTCAAAGATGGAGTCTATTGCCATTTCAGATCAGCACTGGTGTAATTTGATTATTCTAGACAATTGCCCTCAAAAAAACCAGTCCCCAGGTGGTACAGAGTGAAGAACCAGAGTAGCTGCCAAAGGCTAGTTCTAGCCAAAGTTCACGGAACTTGAACGTGGAAGGAAAGGCTAGTAATGAAGACAGCAGGATGAAGATTAGAAATGTGTCAGCTCTGAAGAAATGCGCCAACCATGTCTTACTAAAGTATATGAGGTGTGCAGTGGCCTTTAGTCAGGGATGTTTCGATGTTTTGCATGCGTTGGGACCTAATTTCCTTTTAGAACAAAAAGAGTTGATATTTCAAGATATGTTGATGGTAATTTGCAGCCACAGTTGAGGTACTGTTTTTGTTCCACATGTACACGGGATACCAGGGTCCTTGGAACTGAACCACATTTTCCCAGGTACGAGAATTTTTTTCTGACTTCAGTGAGGACCATCTATTTAGTATAATTATCTAGTAACTGTTATAGATACTGGTAGGGAAAGGAGCTGGGTGGAAAACTTCATCCTTGTGGAATGAGGTATTACCACTATGTGTCAGAGGTGCTTTAGAATATTATGAAGTCAAATGAAGAAATGATTAAAAGAGAAATTCAAAATTCTACAAGATCAGGTTAACAGGAGGTACCTTAAGGAGTGCCCAAGTTGGGGATGTCTTTCCTAAGTGCCTGCACAAGTGGGACTAAGGCCAGCCTGGCTCTGCCTAGTGTTGTGAAGGTATTCATTAACTTCAGGAGAACAAAGAATGCAGGCAAGTTTTGGGGTGTGTAGGAATTGCTGCAGAACTGGCTGTTCCACTTGGAAACAAAGAACTCATTGTAGCAGAATTGTATTTTGGCAGAAAAATGACCTAGCTGGTTTCTTTCTTAGTATAAGGCATACCTCCCAAGGTATTGCTCTATTGTCTTTTTGTACATTTGTTTTGGATTTTTACAGTAAATTGAAGACAAGTAGACCATAATTTGCAAAAGAAGACCCTCTAAAAATGATACATCGGGCTCAAGTTCCAAGAGAATGTATCTGGAAGAGGGGTAACACTGAAAGAGACAGTTCAGGAGGGAGTCAGTTTCAGGTATCCTGAATTATGGTTAAAAAGTTCCCTTTGGAAGTGTGTTCCAAACACACAGAACCAGAGCACAAATGTCTGTAACCACAGTGCCTGACTCTGAGGTTGGTAATGGAAATATGAGGACTAAATGTTATTAGCACCAGTCCTTAATTCAGAGGCTGTAGCATGTTTGAAACCTCTTAAAGAATCCCCAGCCACTTGATGCTTGGTAGCATCTGATGGGACAAAGATCAGGTGGGAAAAGGGGAGCGAGTTATTGGGCATGCACCTGCACCCTGCTGACACAGCACAGTACAGCCGGAGGGTAAAGCTCTGTGTTCTCCATTTGGGTGCACATGGTGTTGATATTCATGTCCAAGACTGAATCTTGGCTACTTGGAGGTCAGCACAGCACTGATGCCAGAGTCTGAGAACAGGACTACAGACTAAATTATCTGGTGATAGTCTTATAGGGTAGAAATTTATTTGTGGGCATTATGAAAATTCAGATATCAGATATTATACCTTGCAGAGATGTGTTTGAATTTGAAGCTAAACAAACAAACAAACAAACAAAAACCAAGAAACTAGTGCTACTTCTGACAGTTCTGACTGAATTACTTAGCAGTGCAGAAGTGTTTGGTCAGTTAAAACTATCGCTGGGTATTATGCACTTTAGATAAACTTCTAAAATACAGCCCAGATGGAATGGGGGTTTTTCCTCCTACACTGGGAATTTATCAATTCCTTTGGGCATAGTTTTTTTAAACAAACAAACGAACAAAAACCCATGTAAGGGACCAGGGTTGTCTCGGCCTTTGACCAAATGAGATATTTCTAGCTATATGTTAAAGCACTCAAGCTCCAGAGTACTCCACCAGAATTGGGCCTTCGAGTCTTGTAGAGCTGCCATAGTGGCAGAAAAGTTGCTAACTGGTCAATTCAGTTTAGGGTATTTGTTAAGGGCTCTTTATTGATAAACAAGGAACTAAGTACCCACCCAGAAAAATCCCAAGAAATAAGGAATAATCCCCATAAGATTCCCAACTCTTCAGTACAGTGGCACTCCTATATATGATGAAATTTACCCTTCATAGCACATACTCAGTACCTTTCTAGGGCTTTGAGGATGCTGTGCAGTAAGTGGCCAGGATGGCCCAAGTGAGTTGGTTACACAAGGCAGGCTGTTGGATGTTGCCCAGATATACAGTGACCCCCTCCATCCAAAAGACCATAGGTGATGCCATGTGAACACTGGGAGACTGGGAGGGAATCCCAAAACCTGAGAGGACATTACCAATGACTTATATACCCATGGCATATTTGGAAAAAGTCTTTTTATCCCCTTTCTAAATTGTTGGTGTGCAAAGATGAAGTGTGGTAGAAATCTGGGTGTTTCTGGTTTGCCCAGGAGGTAAGGAGCCAAGGGCCGTAGGTACCCATGCTGCACGTGAGAGCAAAGAAGCCTACAAACAGAGTTTGGAGTCCAGTTGTCATTTGTCTAGGAGTAGAGCAGAGCCTTCCAGGCCAGAAGGGGCAAATAAACTGATGTATCTTTGCATCCTCAGTGGTCTGACAGGGTAGAGAGGCACTCTGCAGCCTCAGTCATGGTGAAGGAGTAGCTCCTGTTTAACTGGTTCAGATATAATCAAACTTGACTGTATATTTTAAAAAGCCAGCTTGAAAGTCTTTAGCGAAAGTGTAGAGGTTGAACCTAAAAAGGGTAGTTAAGTGTTGGAAGGCGGAAGAAATCTGAGGTCCAAGACAAAGCGGAGTAGGAAACAGAGGGGTTCAGGTATCAAAGATTAGACCTGGAGTGTTGGACACTGGAGGATGATTTCATTTCTCTGAATGGGTTGCTGCTGTTTTCCCAGTTTTCAGTGATTCAGCTGAACAGTCTGACTCCCAGTACAACCTAACACTACTGTGTGATTTCTAACATACAGCATATATTTGGGAGCCAGACAGAATAGAGAGGCAATCAGGTAATAAAAGAACCTGGCAAATTCCTCAAGGAAATTTTTACTGACCCTCCTTGTCTCCCCTTGAGGTGACATCTTCCTGTCATGTGCCTGTTCCTTTTCATGGCATATTTGTTAAGATTCTTTCATATGTCAGTTTTTGCTGTTATTCTGTAAGCTTCACAAGAGAGGTACCCTGTTTTTAAGACCCTGTATAATGTCATAATTATTGCAGGTATTAAATATTACCAAAAAAATTAATGGATGGATGGATGCCATCTACATCATTACAACTTCCAAATTCCTTAAGAAGTGGAATTTTCTGCTTTCTGTTCACAGGTGATAATGTCTTTTCCTCTTTCCACCAAATCATTGCCCATTCTCTTTCTTCTAATTAAGAAATCTTTTAATAACACTAGCAGAGTGCCCATGAGAATGTGAAAAATGTTACAATAAAACCCTGGTTACCAAGAGTGCATGTGAATGGTGGTTATTTTAAATGAAATCCATGGTCAGTCATATTTTGACTCTTTTCTTTTGAAAATCTTTTAAAGATGTATTTGTAAAATGTCCTGTCTTGGTAAGTACACCATTCAGACTCTGAGATGTGAGGAAAGCCTCACAGTGATCATTAGATCAATAAATCACTACTGCCTACTTAGCACATTTGGCAGTGCACCTGTCGCTGTGGGAGCAGAGGAGAAGTAAGATATGCAGGTGGCATAGCTGGGGCTGGGGGACTATGTGAGTATATAACACAAGAGGCTTATGTGAGACTGAGGGTGTGCTCCGGGTCATCAGTGCTACAAGGCATAAGACTTCTAAATCAGACAGAATAAGGGTCAGATGTGTCCTGATACCAACACAGAACCTTAAAATCTCTTCTAAATATTAATACTTAGTTGTAATTTTTCCTATGCATTAGCAGGGAATTAAAGTGTAGAGCTTGACTAACTGAAGGTTCCAACTATTTAGATTTTACCATATATATGGTTCACCTTTTTAGGCACATTATAGGAGGGCTGTCCAGAAAGTATCCCACCAGGTAATATGAAAAAATAGAGGCATTTATGATTGGATACTTTCCGGACAGCCCTCGTATTCCTAGAGACTGTCATAAAATGCATCAACATAAAGTGAAATTCAGGTTGTATATCCTGTACCCTAATGATACCATAATGACTTGATTTTTTTTTAACTATTAGCAGAAACTGTTAAATGAGTGTGCAAAGACAGGAAGAATACAAGTATACATATTAATTTTTCAAATGCATAGAGTAGGGATATCAAAGTGACAAAATTAAGAGACAACCAATTTAAAAAAAAAAAAGAATGTTCAGTGTGAGTATTAAGGAGCAGTGCTGAATGGCCAGAGAGAATAACAGAAGCTTCCTAAAGGGAGGCATCCAGACCTAATTCCAGAGTCGATTGACAGAAGGAAACACAATTGAGAGAAAGTTACCTGAATGACACAGATGTAAACACAAGTCAGGGAGAGAGAGAAAGAGTACATAGGACATTTTGGTCAATGCATCCGTCCTCTCTTTCAGCAAATATGCACTGAGTCTACAATATGCCAGACACTGCTCTAAGCTCTGGGAGTTGGGTAGTGGACAAAACAAATATCTGTTCTCATGGAGTTTACATTTTAATGGGAGAAGGCAAATAAATAGAATGCATAGCAAGTTAGAAGGTGCAATATGTCTAGCACCTTCTGAAGAGAAAAACAAACTCAGATACGGGAAAGGAATGCTGCGAAAGGAATGCTGAAGAGGGAGGTGTGGGCACTACTTACTTCCCAGCTGGATTTGTTTTTCTTTACAGAAGATTCAAGGCAGATAAGAACCTTCCAACTTGCTATACATTCTACTTGTTTTGTCTATGATCTGCCTTCTCCATCTGATTCAAGTCCCTAAACCGGGAAGGAAATATGAACAGGATAGCATCTGCCTCAATGATCTGTCACTTTAAAGGCACTTAAATATATATTATAATCTAATAGATTCTATAACTTAAACTGAAATCCAATAAATGCTAATCATTTAACAAATATTTTTTCACCAATGACTCAGGTGGAAAGCACTGCTCAAGTTATGTAAAAGACACTAGAAAAAAAACAACTTGTCCTCCTGAGTTTTATATTTTGGAGGAGGAGAAACAAAATAAACATGATTATAAGTAATTATATAGTAGGGTAGAAAGTGATAAGTGCTAGGGGAAATGATAGAGCAGGATTGGTGGGATAGGTGGGAGTTGCCACTTTAAATGGATTACATGGGATTGACCTCATTAAGAAAGGGGATATTTGATCAAAGTTTTGAAGGCAATGACAGTTAGCCTTGTGGATAACTGGAGAAGGGATCAAGAAAAGTCAGGATATCAAGGGATGTAAGAGAGGTGAAATAGATGGGAGGACTGGAAGTGGCAGATTGCTGGTGTCTGGAACCTAGGCATGAGTTAGATTGAAAGACAGGAGGTGGTGGTCAGAGAGGGCTGCAGTTACTGGTTAAGTACAAGGAATGAAGCTATGACTGGAAGCAAGTAGCTAAATCAGAGTGGAGGACAAAATAATTGGAGAAGAGAACAAGGAAGTGAGGCATCCAAGTACAGCAAAGATGATTTGCATATATACTAAAATTGTCAAGAACTGACATAGTACTGTTGGAGAGTGTGGTAATAAACAAGGAGTCAAAATTCTCTAGAAATGAGGAGGCATCACCATGGGGTCAGTAAATGCCTGTAGTCATCAGGGTTCTCAGTGACAGAACCTGAGTTCGGAGTCTGAAGGCTAGGATGAGGTTAGAGATGAGAGAGGGAGAATGCTCTGGAAGTGGCAGTGAGAACTAAGGAGGGCAGCAGTCTGCCTCTAGTCCCAGTGTCCTGAGGAATGTGGGAGAAATATCAGACACTGTTCATGAGGGCAGCAAGGAAGCCCTGTCCTCAGGGGAAAGCCGGATTTCATCAGAGCAAGAAGGAATACGAAAATGAATAGTATATTGTATTCTATTATACACGAGGATTTCTTGTGGAAACGGACTGTGAATTTTGGAGAGCACAAGGAGAGGGTTTCTAGAGTTGTAAAGGAGTGTGGATGGAGAAAGAAGCAAGATTTTGTGGAACCTTATAGGGATTAGAGTGTGTGGGGGACATGAGGGGCACCTGTCAGTCTTAATGACTCCTTGAAGGGACTGATGTAAATGGGGATAAGTGAGATGAGTCTTTCTGTGCTCAAGGTAGATAGGAGCTGTGAGTGGTGAGGAGGAGGGGGAGATTCTAGGTTTGCTCCTGATTCCCATGGAAGGTCTGAGGAAAGCTGAATTAGTTCTGGTGTGTCAAGGTTCATTTTACCCACTGTCCTGCCAAGTGGAAGACAGACTTTCTTTGGATGCCTTCGGATACCTTGGACCCCAGATTATGAAGCTGATTGTCTGAGGAAGTGTACAATACTTGAGGATTATACCTGAAGGTAGCACAAACAATGTTTTGGAAGTAAAAGCATTTAATGAAGACTTTGCAAACTAATATCATCTCCTCCTCGGGGGAATTTGCTTCTTGCTAAATATATTTCCATACGTGTAATATGTAAATTATGTACACATCTGCAAAACAAACAACTAAATAAGTAGCATACATACAAATAACTATGATTCAATACAGAATGTAAGGATCACAAGCAAATTTTATAAGGATTCGAAAGGGGAGAGATAAGCTACATCTGAAGAGAGCAGGAAGAAATTAATGGCAGAAATATGTGAAATAAGTGTCTAAATTGGATACTGAAGGACTGGAAGGACTGTAACAGAGGGAAAGGCCCAGGATGACTGTACAGGCAGAGAGAGGAGGCGGACAAATTGTTCTTGAGATAGGGCATCAGGGGAGAAGTGAAAGAGTATAGATATAGGTAGATTATCTTGTTTGAACTTTACTACTCATTCAGGTGGCAGGAAATAAATCATTCAAAGCTTTTTATTTGATTGTTTAGTAAAATAGTAGTGTGATACATTAAGGATAGTGTATAAGCAAGTGAATCTGGCAATAACGTATATAAAGAATCTCAGTGGTAGCTGCCCAAGGTAAATGACTGTGAGAAAGTTGTTAAAATCAAGCAAATGATAAATGATGAGTCTAAATTAGGGTTGAAGTGCACTAATGGAGATATGAATGCGAATGTTACTTAGGTAAAAGCAAAGAAGTCTTGGTGACTGACAGGTTGTTGGGATTATAGTAGTGAAAAGAGTCAAGGTTGACCACAAAGACTTAAAGCAGAATAACCAGGAACATAATGTAATTAACAGAAATAAGTCAGTCAAGTCAGGAAAAGCTACTGGTGAATTTACCCAAGACTTGCAGATTTTGAAGTTCCAAAAGGAGTCTAAGTAGGATGTCCAACAGACTGTTGAAAATTCAAGACAGAAACTCGGGTAAGAGTTTGGAACTGCAGATATTAATTTTGTGATCATGTGCAAAGAGGTGAGACTTAAAGTTATGTTAGTTCACAAAGCAACCACAGTGTAGTTTAGAGAGATGTAAAAATAGCCAAAGATATAAAAAGACAATTAGTTGTGAGAATGGAAGAAGCAATAAGTGCCTACTCACTGTCAAAAGATGGAGAACATTTAAACATTACTAAATTCTAGTTGCTAAATAAATTAGAAAATTGCCTTTGAGTGAGAAATTCACTTGATTCATAGGGAGGAAAACTCTTGTCAAGGAGGAAAACCCTTCTTTCTCCAAAAGAGAAGAAAGACAATGTTGAGTTAAAAAAAAAAAAAAAGTAATTTAGATATTCTAGGTTAAATAAAGGTAAGGTTAGGATCACATCTTAAGTATGAGGATTTGGTGGAAGTGTTTGGGGATTTGAGGAAAAAGAATTAGAAATGATGGTGGAACATCAACAGGAGATGAATAAAAGCAAGGCCAGGGCTAGGTGAAGTAAGATAGGAATTTGGAAGAGACTCAGTCCTTAATATGCCTTGATAGTGTCCCACAAAGGCAGCTACAATTTAAACTGTTACTTAGGTTGTATCACTCCATTTCTGTCTGACCTACTTTGTTTATTTTCAACTTCATGTTTAGAATTATTGCCTCAGGAGTCTGCTTTCTGTCCCATCCAGTGGCTTCTCCTGAATTTGTCACTCATTCTGCTTCTGTTAGGTCTTTGGGCCTAAGAATTCTTTCCTAGCTTCATGAGCCAGTGGTCCCTCTAGCTCATGAGAATTCCCTGCTACGGTCCCTTGCCCCAGAGTTTCTCAATGACTCTATCCAAGGTGGAGGCAGGGTGTTATGGGGAAGGTTTAGATAATTACATGGAATCTGGTAAGGCAGAAGACCATCAGCAAGATGATGAATACCCTCTACAATTGCAAAAAGTGTCTAGTTTTGATAACAAATATGGGGAGGGGCATATTAAATAAGATCTGTGGGCTTTGAAAAAACAGGTGTTGATACTATTGGGAGGTGGAGAGTAGGTCAGAACCATATAAGCAGCCAGTGAGAGCAGGAAGATTAAAGCATCTTGGTTGAAGATGTACCCAAAGAATGATGAACTCTGATAAAGCTGAGTTTTAATGAAGGAGAAACAGCAACTGGGCCATTTTGGAAAATATGAAGAATATGGAACAAGAATTTCATTGTGTAATAATATGGACTATACATTAGTTCATGATATAGTATCAATATTAAATGACCTTATGAACCAAATTTATGGTGATTTGTAAGAGAATATTTTCTTGCTTAGAGTAAGAAGACTATGAGGTAAAATGCTGGTAATTGATATATATATATATATATATATAATATATGTGTATAAGCAAGTACCTAGTCACATTCCAACCAATGAAATTAAACTGGGCAATTCTTAATTGAAATAGTTTAAGGTAATTAAAGTATTAATTTCTATCCTATAAGATAATTAGGTGAAAGTCTTTTGATTATAATTCTGAATTTTCCTAGCCTGAGCCCAAAAGTAAAACTGACAATGCTAACTTAAATGTATTGATATAACTTACATCAATAAAATGCATCTATTAAAGTATCAATCGATGGGTTTTGACAGTTGCATACACCTGTGAAACTACCACTAGAGTTAGCATACAGAACACTTCCATCCCCAAAAGTTTGCTTCTGCATCTTTGCTGACAAAGTTAAAGCATGAAACAGTGAATTATTTTACATTACTGGGCAATTGATATATTAATAATACAATACCTAACAAAAGAAATCTTTTATATCATAATATATTGCATCTTAAAATATTCCCCTTAAATTAACAGAATTATACATCCTATAAAGCAAATGTTCTTCACCCATCATGTCATTTTAACTCATACTCTACTTTTTAAAGTGTTTTTACAGCTCAGTGGATGAATACAGCACATAAAGAGGAGCATTTTTCCTACCTCATCAGCAAGGAAGCAAAACCTCAGCAAAATTAAATTATGAAGCTAAGGTCAGAGGATAGGCAGGGAATCAAACAAGTTGCCCACTTTCATGTTCCAGATTTGGCTTCCAGGGCAGAACTAGAGATTAACAAATGGAAACATCAACTACAAACACATTCCAAGTGTTTCTGCCTAATTTGCATGCAGCCTAGAGCCATCCCCTGGCAAAACGTTGGGGAAACACAGTTGTAAAAGGAGCACTCCCCTATTCTGAGACAGTGCCAACCAGTCTGATTCAGGCACTTGGGACAATGTTTAGCCAGGGCCTTTGGTGTTTGGTGTTAAAACTCAAGGTTTCATGGAAATAAAATGAATTTTGAAAGGGCACTAAAGTATTTAGGAAGGTCTTTGGCACTGAGGATAGAAAATAATCCTACAGGGCAGATCTAGCATCCTTATCTCAAAGTGGGACTAATGATAGGAAAAGTAATGGCATACTACTTAAATGAAAGAATTATCTGGACCTACCTGGAAATTATTATTGAGGGAATTATTACTGAGTTGTCACTGTAGGACAAATAATAGTACAATTAGCAAAGGTTTTAAATCAGACTTTGGTATAACTATCTTTATGGTATTCTCTATTGTGTGTAAAACAGTGTTTAAGAGAAAAGGCTCTGTAGTCAGCACTGGGTTCAAACTTAGTGTCTGTACTGACCAGCTGTGTGACTTTGGGATGAAACTGCCTGAGCTGGAGTTCCCCACCTGTAAAATGGGCATAGTAATGCTTTCCTCATGGGATTTTTATGAAGTTTCAATGATATAACACAAATAAAGTGCTTGGTACAGGACCCAAAACAGAATAATCACTTAATAAATACTTGTTAATTTTTTATTTTCTCTAATTTTATCCTATAGTATATATAGATTAGATTTTCAAGTGGCAGGGTCAAATACTAATTCTTTTTAATCTTTGAAATGTAATAACAGGAAAACCAAAAGCTAAATGAACTAAAATTCACTTTGTGTTTTAATTTATATTTTTTATTTAGAACAAAAACCTTTACAATATGGGATGTCTCTTTGCTGCTCTAATCAAGTGCACACCTGCAATGTGACTTCAGGCTTTAAAATTGTAATGTAGAAAATGCATTCCTACTATCCTAAGGCATTTCTGTTACCTCCTTAACTATGGCATTTGAGGTTTTGACATGAATTGCAGTGTGATTTTTTTTTTAGGGGGAGACAGGAAATTCATACCTGCCAGGAGTTGGAGAGGAAAATAGGAAGAGCTCCTGGAACTCCAGTGTATTAGATTAAAAACATTATTTAGAAGAACAGAGTGGGAAACCGGTGAATAGTTTGGCTTTAAAAAAAAAGGGAGTGTGCCTCATAAACAGGACAGTTGGAATGTATGGAAAAGTTCCAGTTAAAACAAGACACAGAGCACATGACTAATATTGCTTTTCCAAGTTAGACAAATGCAGTTTTAACCAGAATTTGCCTCAGAGGGGCCTCTGGAGCCCTCCCTGAATCTTGAGATTTTGATCCTTTTTGAAGTTGCAAGTCTGAAATAAGAAAGCTATATTGAGAGGTGGGGTGTTTTGACCCCCTTCTTTCTTCCCGAGTTTCTTTCACTTTCTCATAAATTCCCACCAGGTGAGTGAATGTCAGAAGACATACTGATGTGCTCAGGTAAAGGAACAACTACAAAACTAAATGTGATCTCTTCAGGAATGACTTGTTTATATGGTGAATACCTGCTTGGCCCACCAAGAGAAACTTCACTGTCTAGGAAAGAACATGAACTGCAAAGTCATTTTCAAATGCAGATGATACATATGCTTTATGCTCTTTCATCTCTTCTTGACATCAAAGAATATAGATTGAGATGTAGAGAACATATATGTATTAGACCAGATTCCTGCATTGTGCCTGTCCTTCAAAACTTGTCAGGCCAGCCTTAATGTGAAAAGAGTCCTTCATCACTAACTCATGGCATTCTTTTCCATTTCCTGTCACCTCAGCATGGATTGCCTTGTTTATTATTTTTATTTCTTGTTCTACACCACCAAACTACTGTGCACTTAAGACCTTCACTTACCTGAGGAGTTCTGGTTTATACCTATTGCACCAGTGCAATTAATAGTGCCCCCTCCCTTTCAAGTAAAGTGTTCTGATGTAAAGCATAAGTTGTACAATCATCCAACACATGCTGCAATCAGAACTTTTTCAAAGCAAAGTTGATTAAGATGCATGTAAGTGAATAACAAGGAAATGCTGAGATATGACCGCATCAGACCAGCCTTCTTGTGCTAATCTGTTTCAACACAGATGACAGTCATCAGTGGCTTCACGATGGTTCTTGTAAATTCCATTATGACTAGAGTTTTGATTGATGCCATCCCAGCACACCTTAAGTTCTGACTCATGTTGGGATTGCCCCTCACAGGGCAGGGCAGACTAATGGAATGTGCCCTAACAATTCTTAACCTGCCCAGCATTGAAAGTGGCTTTTTTTACCCTCTGGTTTTCCAAAAATCTTTATGCTGCCATAAAACCCTATTGACTCACATGTATATTTTTGCTAATGTTGTTTGTAACAAAGGAGGTTGAAACTTGTCTCTGAAACATCAAGATTACATACAATAAAAGCTTAATAAATCTGATTACTGAGCAGAAACTATAAAGCTCTACTTCTTAACACTGGCATTATAGGAAGTTCTCAGTAAGAAATAACCTTATGGATGAGGTAGAGGGAGATAAAGAACATTTGCTGAATTGAAATCTGATTTGGATCTGAGCAACAAGAAAAAAAAAAGTGAATTTGATGGTTTTGCACCTGATGATGGCAGCATTAAAAAGTGCTATTTCATTCATTATCAGCCCATCACATATTCAGAGTTCTTTAGAAAGAAATGAACCTTGCTTTAAAACAAATTAGCAGAACTGGACAATATCAGAAGACCAAATGTAAAAAAAAAGTAGTTTGTCACTACAGGTATGTTTGTTTTTTTCACACTAGGAAACATCAAGATGCGATCATGCAGATGTGTATCATTAAGTAAATATAGTTATATTGCCATCTGCAATAAATAGGTTTGGAAATGAAGATATTTTAAAATGTAAATAATCAAGAGCTATAAAAACCTAAGAAATGAAACTGCCTAATTGATCTCAATTTAGAATATCACTTATTCCTTGCACATTTATTGAGTATGTTCCTGACACTAGGCTCAGACACTGGGGATAGAAAGAAAATAAGATTAAGCACCTGTCCTCCAAGAACGAACAGTCTAGTAGTCTTACTTTTCCAAGGAAAAACAAAACATGAAAATCAAACATCTCTTCAGAGTGGACAGACTACTTCAGGTAAAGTGATGTCACATTTAACATTTCTAACAAAGCATTTACATCAATCCTGCTTGTCTTTCTCTTATTAATTTATCTTTCAAAACTCAGGTGAATTTTTCTCTTACATCAGAAACAGTCCTGGGAGACAACCCAGAATGTGAGCAGCAACTCCACAGTGATGTGAGTGACCCAGGCCTCCTTTACCTTTGCCACCCTTCGCACTGGCTTCCATGAGGAGGGTTCCCTTGCATCTGAAGATGGCTGCTACACCATCCCCATTGATTCGGCCATTAATGGCTCACAGCTGCCATCTTCTCAAAGGAACTGGCCCCCATCAAAGCAAACCATGATGCTCAGAGATGTCTGGAGGTTGACCCACCCTAAACCCTTACCTCCCTCAGGACTGCCCTCAACCAATGACAGACTGATAGGAGAGTATAAAAGTCAGACACCCTGCCCCAAAATAGGACAATTTTATGGTATCATTTGTACTCCAAGTTCTGGGTAGAATCAGGCTAACGCCAGACTTCTACTGCAATAAAATCTTTGCTTAGCACCTTGCCCTGTCCTGACCTTCTTACCTTGCTTCCCTTCTCAATGAATCACTTGCCAAGAATTTCTATCTCAGGTTCTTCCTCTGGGAAGCTAAGACAATTAATTTCTCTTATAATGCCCTCATTCCTTTACCCTCTCTCCTGAGCCACTATGTAAGAATTGAGCAATATCATACAACCACTTTTTCCTCAAAACACACCTTTAGACTATCAGACCTAATCACTGAAATAGCTAACAGAGAAAACAAGAAAAAAATCCAAGCTATTTTTTCACTAAGCAAAAATTCAGGTTTATGTTTTTTCCAGTGCAAATAGAGGCAAAATTATTTAGGCAAAATGGTTTTCCCCCATAAATGTATTAATTTTCATTTTCATGAGCTTAATCCTTACTTGCTACAAGGTTGAAACAATATGGTAGAGGCAGTATGTTAAGCTGGATGTTACTGCTAAAGAGTAGTATTTTTCTGGACATACAATTTAGTAGCAAACTACAAATATTAAAATGAATTTTTTAACTAATTGTGTTTGAGCACAGTTGAAATATGCATTTGTTGCAAAAAAATAGTAAGCTGAAGTTTTGCCACAAATGTATTATTTGAATTCCTTTAATTCTGTTTCTTTGTCTATTTCAACAGTAAAATTATGTGTCATATATTCTGAATACTAAGTAAAAGAGCAAATGGGAAGTGCTATTGAATGAGGAATGTGGTTTTAGATTATGTTTATATGTAGTCCAAGGAGCAGAAGACCAAGAAAAAGACAGATGCAAGTTGCCCTTGCTCCCTCGGGTTGGAGTTACCGCCACAAGCACCATGATCTCTAGTTCTTCAGAGCTTCCTACTCAGGTCTGCCCTTTCCAAAGAGCTCCCAGGCTTCCACCTTCTGTTAAAGTTTTACTGACTTTGGTTTTGTCTCCTGTGCCTACTTTTCCAAGAAGTAGGCCTAACCAACCCTTGCCTCCCTATATTTTTGTAGTGGCTTTTGGGAAACAACTCCTCAATCAAAACTTAAAATAACTACTTAATGGTAACTGATAAGAACACTATTTCTTAGTTTTAAATTTTATATCAAATGATAGCATACATTAAATTTCTGTGTAAAAGATAGTTTTCAGGGAGTTCCCTGATGGTGTAGTGGCTTAAGGCTTCAGCGTAGGCATTGTCAGCGCTGCGGCCTGGGTTCGATTCCCAGCCAGGGAAATACCCACATACCAAAAAGCAAAAAAAAAAAAAAAAAAAAAAAAGATAGTTTTCAATAATCACGTAATGTAGTTAAAGATTTCTGTAACATTATATGACCATGATATACATTCAGAATAAGGGAACCCCAAAGTTATACTACTAACTATATTCTGTGTTTGCCTAGTTTTGACTGTTATCCAAGTAGAATATGTACTCATTATAACAGTGTTTACTTTGTTTTTTTAAAAGGAAGTAGCTTTTATAATTATCCAAGTTTAATTTAATTTGTATAATGAATGCAATTAAGAAAAGGATACTGCCTGGGAAAAAAATTCATTTCTACATTTTTCACAAATCATTCTGTCTGTGAGAAATAGGAGAATCTAGAATGATTGATTCTGAATATCAAGGACTAGGATCTTATCAATTTTAGTTGTTCCTTCTTTCAGGTAACTATGGACATACTTGAAATTTTGTGGCAATGGCTTTAGAGCAGAAAAACATTAGAAATGTCTCCTAAAACTTTCACTTGATCTGATCACTGGATTTATGGAAAGATCCCAATCTATGAGTAAACATTCAACCTGTCATTGTCTTCTTTAAGTGTTACTGTTGTTTGTTCGTTTTTGAGGGGGTCATTTTCTTCCTCCTTTCACTTCTATAGTTAACCTTTCTCAAAAGAATATAAATAAACCGATTATCTAAAACAAAGACTATCTAAGTGAGTGTCTCAAATATATAGTTTCCTGATTTTAACTGTCTTATTAACAATGGGTATTTATTACACTTCATGACAGACAGTTATAGAGGTCATTTCACATGCATCATAAACATTTAACTCTGGGAAATAATTCAAAAATTACTCAGATTAAGTCAATGTTAATTTTGCAAAATGTGAACAAAATCAAGGCATTCTAAGATTTTCAGAAGTCCCATTACAGTCATGCCAAAACGGTATTTCTAATAGGTTGGACTATTGAGTATATACTTGAGTAAACTGGCTTTTAAGAATCATTTTTAAATAACTAAAACAAATACAGTAACTTTTAACTTGAAGAGTTATTTTCATATATTAGCTATATCTTTAAAACTTTGTCTTTATGACCCAAGGGGCCTCCACTCTAAAGACAATCAAGTACATTTACAAAAAATTTGAAGAAACATAATACTTTCCCTTTTTAAAGCTACAATTAAATACATGCATCTGTATGTATACATACGAGTATACATACATCTGTTTATACGAAGGTTGTCCAGAAATTATTCCGCCATGTATTATAATATGAAAAATAGAGACATTTATGGCTGGATTTTTTCCAGATAGCCCTCGTAATATGCATATAACTTATTATAATATTAGTTATAATAACATCACAGTAATCCCTTTACTGAGTGCCTACTATACCCTAAACACTGTGCTTGTCATGGTTATACTTGCTCATTTTGTTTCATATCAGTATTTGAATGTAGGATAGTTAGTCCTGCATAACAGTGGAGGAAATGGAACTTCAGAGAATTCAGGTAACTAGCCTAAGGTTATATAGCTACTACAAAGCAGGGCTATGAAACTTTGGAACTTTGTTCCCAGTAACTATTCAGCAATTCTACCTCCTCATATCTGTTACATCCAGTTGTATAACAAAATGGGAAAAAATAAGACTCTCAACCCATACTTGTAGATCAAGGAAAAGAATTATTCATAATGTACACACTTACTGACAATATGATGTTAAGTCATCGACTGATTTTCATCATGGCAACCCATTTTTTAATGACATGGAGCTTGTGAGGCACTTAGGACTAAAAAAAATGGTACAAAAGAGGGTTCTGAAGATATGTAGTTCACATTATTATCACTCTGCTTCCACTGGCTTAAGAATTTCTCAGGAAATTCTAACCATCCTTAATGAAAACACAGTGCTAGAATATAAAGAACAAGGTGTTTGATACCACACCACTAGACAAATAGCTGGAAAGCAGCTACCACTATCAGAGAGGGAAGAACCACCATCAGACACACACTCTAATGAGGTGTCAGCACTGTGGGCTGATAGGAAACCACCTCTGGAAAGCAGCTTTCCTGCGATGTTGTCCGGGATGGGAATGAACTGAGTAAATCCAGAAGTTGATGACAAACTGCCATCATCTGTAAACAGCAGTCATGCACTGATATATGCACAGAATAAAGATTTCTTTTTGCACAGAGGTGTGTGAGTGAAAAAGATCGACATACACATACACAGAGATTCCTAACATAGCTCCCATAATAGCATGGCCATGTAGTGTAAAGAATTGCTGTAACTGGTATGATATGTTAGTGTTAGGTATTTACTTACTTGCATGTTTTAAAATTGAAAAAAATCCTTGAAGTTCTGCTTACCAAAGTGTATCTGGCTTGTCTTGTGTAAAGTCTAACCATGACATTCTCCAGCAGTAAAATTTGACACTATTCCCATGAAGTTCAATTTATGGCCTTCATCCAGTTCTGCAGAACCGTTAAGGCCCACCTCCTGCATATCCATTTATGGGAACATTTTTCCTGTAGTTCTAGAGACTTGCAAATATCAGCCTCAGAACCTGGGAAGTATTGACAGAACCAAGGTCTCTACCCCTCTCACTCATCATCCTTAGGTGTCTAAAATTTGAGAACAGTCTGGCAATAGAACTTTTTAAAGAAACGAATCAGAAAGCAGAATACAAAGAACATAGATTTTTGCTTGTAAATTTGTTATTTACCATGTGCTATGGAAGTAGGAGCCTGACTTGAACTTGAATCCGGGTTAACTTAGGACAGAGTCAGAACATCATTAGAAACAAAGACCAGAGTCATAGAATCTGCTGCTTTGCTTCCAGGAGAATGCAATGTTAACTGCCAAAGAGCCAAACTCCTACCTATTCAGTAAAAGGCTCGATCAAGTCTGATCTGTAATAAAACTGAATCCATGTTCCAATTGGGTCAAGTTTAAGAGTCAGTAAAGGTCAAGTTAGGTCTGCAAATGTGCTTGATTTCTAGACCTAAATTGGTTTTCTTTCTGGGAACAAAACAAAAAGGTCACCCCTTCTTCTGAAAAGCTTAGGAATAAGTAGGTTTTATAGTTTTGCAGGCTAAGTCAGAGGGAAGGTTCTTAGGCTGTGGGGTCTTCATAGGTAGGTGGTCACGCTGGTAGTAAAGTGAGCCCAAAATATCAGCTATTTTTAGTCCTTGGAATTCTAGGCCAGTGAAGAAAATTCTAGGCCATGCACCTAGATCAGTGAAGAAGTTTTGGATGCTATATTTTAAAAGTTGATATAAAGCCAAGGACAGAAAGTGCAAGGGGACACAGAGAGGAGATAATAGAAGAGCAAGAGTGATAGGGAATGTTGCTTTCAGCTTAACTCATTGGTACCTGGGGAAATCCAAGGAAGAGTGCTCACTACCACCCCAGTTAATGCCTCTCTGCTATGATCACTCTCATAGAGTTCTCTTTCTGTTTTCTCACTGCCAATCCCCATCCCATGCCACCTCTGGATCAGAACCATTTTAACCCTGTGTTCTAGAATGTTGGGGCAAGTTGAGAGAGAAATAGAAGAGAAACTAATTGGACGAGGACAGCTAGAGACTTTATGGGCTCTATCCCCTTTCAAACCACTGTGTCCATATATGATTATGCACACACACATAGTCTGCTTTCATGCCTATTACATTTTTTAAAAGAGATAAATATAGACTAGAGGAACAAAATGAAATGACAGAGACAAACTAGATATCAATGACTCTGGAGAGCTATCCTTAAACATGCCCTCTTCCCCAACCCCTGCCCATCCCTCTAAAGCAGTGAGAAGGTCCTCACTATATTCCCATAGTTCCCTGGTGATATCTCACATGTGCATATCATGATCACACTGTATTTTATTGTTTGCATCTACAGTTCTCTTCTCACCTGGACTGTGAATTACTTACAGCTAGATGTCTGTGTTATTTACTGTGTGACTGTGAATGAGCTGGAGAGAATGCTGTGGTTTCCAGTGTCCTTGGGACATTTCATAGTAAACAGTAAAGGATGGAATGTAGGAAGCATGTAGGAAAAATATAGGAAGCATGTGATTATTCCACTAAAAAACTCAAAATAATTTATGACTCGTGGTGTATGATATTTTATGTGTGTAAGTCTGTAATGATGAGCCTCTCTTTAATGGTATAAGTAATTAGAGGGATAAAGGCAAAGTTTCCAGGCACAATTCTGTTATTAAAATGTTATAGCTAAGTGTGGCTATCTATGGAAAAGTGAATTGGTCATGATCTTAAAGTGATCAATTCAAAGAAATCAAATTGGGTGAACTAAAACACCTCCTTCATTTTAACCACTTTACCTTTAAAATAGTAAATCATGCCATTATATCTGGTTCTTATATTCTTCAACTAAAAACTATCAACATTAACACAATTTAATTATACAATATGTCCATCAAGATTATTTCTCAGAAGTTTCACTCACTATGACTCAACATAGATTTACATATTGAAATTGAAATCTGCATATAATTATTTTTACAGGAAAATTTCTAGATCCAAATATACCTCATTGGTTCATAAAATATGAAACATGGAGAAACTTTAGCATACTAAAAAACTTGGAGGTTCCTCTACTATTGCAGCAGAATTTAATCCAAACCCCAAAACCTAACTAAAATCACATTTTTACCACCCTCATTTTCCTAAACCTATATAAAACCCGAACAATAACTCTCCAGGAAATGTGGTCTCTGTTCATTCCACTCAGCAGGCTAATGCTTCCCAAAGAAATTATACATTTTTTTATCTCATTTACTTATGACTGTTGGTCACCTTATTTCATTTTTCAAAATACATGTTGGTCTAGAATTGTATCTACTTCCTCACCGGAGAGTAAGCCATAACACTCATTGTACCCTCTGTTCTGTTACAGAAAACAATAGATGTGCCTCTTCAAACGCCGCGTCCTGCTCCAGGTGCCTCACGCTGGGTCCAGAATGTGGATGGTGCACTCAAGAGGTGTGCCTTTTGTTTTCTTTTTCTTTTTCACTTCTTTACTTTGTTCTCTTCTCTTTTTCTTACAATTGACCTCTTTAGCATAATTTCATTGCCCTGATATTTCAATGAAGGTGCACCAAGACAAAGAAAGATACTGATGAACATCAGAGAAATGTTATTTGGTTTTATGCTTGGAAACAGCATATCTGGCTGAATATGAAGTGTAACCTTTTTATTAGGAAAATTATGGTAATTTTGAAATGAAGTGCAAACCATTTTATGTTTTCCATCTGTTCTATGGAGAAAATTGGCAAACACAGTAACTTTTTAGGTCAGTAGGTTTTGTGTGAAATTCTTGCTGCAGCTTGGGCCATTAGGTTATATATCCAAGCTGGATTCTTGTTTTGTACTTGCTTATTAAAGAATAGCAAGCTAATTTATTGGTCTGTTTCATTCCTTTTTATTTGAAATACTTAGAGATAAGTGATTTACTCCATTTCATAACACTGTACATCCATTTGTTAGGTACTTAAGAAAAATGGGGTGCTTTGCGTTTGACGTAGGACCCTATTCATACGGTATTTTATACATTTAAATTCTGAAAATGGAGAATAACTCAGAAAATGTTTATTGTTCAAAATTAGTGTGTTTATATCCCAACACAAAAATATCCCAATAACAAGCTTCTTCATAAAACAATTACAATGCATTCCTTCTTTCTTGTGAGTGTTGTGAGTGTTGTTATTTTTGGTAGTGGTCAGAGTCCATCAGAACTACCTTATATAATAAGTTACAATGATGTCATAGGCCAATTTGGTATTTCTTTTATGAGACTAACTAGGTAATTTTACATTTATGTAGCCCCTGGGAATTGGAACAAATAGATCTTCAATAGCCTTTTGCTTAATGAAAAGGAATCTCTAGCTTTGCCTCCTCTGATTTAGTTCAAAAACTGCAACTACCATCATTTTTCCAACCTTTTCTGTTATTGCTTGCCCTTATGCATCCCCCAGAAGGAAAAAGAAAGCTGGAATTTAGCAAAAGACAGTGGACATTATTTTCTTCTAAGAGGCAAGTTAAGAAAGAGACAGGGTAGGGGTTCATGAAACAGCAGCCATGTCTGACAGTAAGTGCCTCTCCTACTGACAACCCAAAGACTTCCTTAATGTAGACTTTACCAGTGAGAAAATCAGATGTCACTCAAAACTAAGCGGTGCAGTCAGATGTCACTCAAACCAAGAACCCATGCAGTCAAGCAATGTTACAGAGTGGTCAATTCTAGAGTTACTGGGCCCAATCTCACTGCTTCCACTTCCTATGAGCCCAATGGCCAGACAGAATTCACTCCCTTTCCTCATCTCTATCACCTTGAGCTTATAGAGTTTACTGCCAGGTTTTTCTCTGTCGAGAAGGTTTCATTGTTGATATTTCCTGATCCTAATCCATACTCTATCTTAGATCTTTATTGCATTGCTTAGGAAGATCCTTAAAGTCATAAAGTTTGTGCCAACTTGACATCAGTTGCTCAGAACTTTAGTGAGTGTAGTTTAGAAGAACTTTCAAAAGATAGTCCAGAAACCCACTGTCAGCTAAATGCAACGTGCCAGCGATACAGAATGTCAGGTTCCAGAGGACCCCCTTCTCTGCCTTACACATCTGCTGGCACAAAAAATCTGGAGAGTCACAGTTATAGGAGTTGCAATGTCAGTCCTGCCATGGGAGAAGGGGTTTTGAGTATTCCAAGGAATGGCTGGTCAGATGGAAGGAAGTAGGTAGCCAAAGGGGAAAGGTGGGGTGGCTGCCAAAGCGGAGAAGGCAAACTTGTGTCTGTTGTTGGTCAAATCTTCATAAGGGGATCTCGGAAAATATTCAGAAATGACTTGGCTGTTGATGTCCCAGAATATTCTATGTAGTGCCAGGGTGGTCTCATTTGTGTGCTGAAAAAGCAGGCTCTGAAATGAAATCAACTTGGATTCAAATCCCAGTTCCATTGGCTTCTAACTGGATAAACATGGACACGTTAACCTAACCCACTCTGGATCTCAGTTTCTGCTAGCTCTAAAATGGAAATAATAACTGCATCTATGACACAGTGTTGTGAAGATTAAGTGAAACAGTATGGAAAGCATTCGGCACACAGGCATTACTTACGAAATGGCAGTTGTTACTACAACTTTCGTGAGAGTCTGGAGCAATTCATTCAGGCTTAGGAAACTCGGAGAATTCCCTATATTAAGCATACAACTTCAGAGGAAGCAACCATCATGAGTACTCAGCCACCAGCCACATTATTAACAGAAAGCGCTGTCCACTCCCTACAGGCCGAACTGACATTGAGAGGAAGAATGTAATGGTTAATTTGGAAAGATCACCCACCACTTAGGCATGTATGTAACTGATGTCTTTTATTTCTCAACCAGCAAGGGTGGGGGGAGCAAGGAATGAAGATGTAGGTTTTCTCTGCTCGTGACTAGAAGAAATAAACAATAAAAAATTAAGTCAGGTTTGTATAATTTCCAAAACTGGTCAGAAGTGAAAGATTGCTAGAAAATTGACACAGGGTATACTCCATTGACATCCATTCTTGTGTAGCATGTTAATCTGCTATTCTATATATTAATATTTTGCTTTCTCTTTCTCTCTATGCTACATAAAAGTAACTAAAAAAAATATTTAAGATAGGCAAAATCTTACTTAGTTTATAGGTAAGATTCCATATTACCTAGTTTAATTCCTCATGTTCCTTTTTAACATACGTGAAAGACCTGACAAGATTCTCTTCCTGTCCTGCCTGATAGGTCAGATGCAGGTTGTGATGCATAGCAAGAAGCTTAGATGCAGGTTGTGATGCATAGCAAGAAGCTTAGAGGGCAGCCTTGGAACATACTTAACTAAAATACAATACAAAGGGCATTCGTTGTCCAAGGAAGATGATAGGATTCTTTCATTTCTGTGAAGATTGCCAAATTCAAAAATCAGGACTCAGAAATGAGTAGAAGAATTTTACTTACTTACCTCCCCAGATTATACTACTAAATGGGTGAAAATAATAACTGAAGAAAAGCCAACCAGGGTAACTTCAACCTGGGCAACTCATTCCGAACCGGTTTTAGATGTGGACAATTAAAGTATGAGTTTGCATGAGTATTTCTTGTAAAAAAAGTAAAATGTCAGAATTAGAAGAAATTAAAATGACACCAAACACCAAAAATTGAAAGGGTGGGGCTTCAAATTCTTTTCTTTTATACAAAATGGAAAGTAGGCCACAGTGGGTAGGGGCAGCATTCCATTCTTCCTTTTGATGCCATGGTCTTTTCTTCTCTTTTCAAACCTAATTGTCAAATTGGCAATGTTTTTCTAACTTAGTTTTTTTTTTTTTTCTACAGAAGTTAGCTACTTTATTTCTATTATTATTATTTCTGGCCTCTACATTGGCCTCCTTATTGCTCCTTATCCAAGCCAGACCTACTTCTTCCTGCCTGGGGGCATTTACACAGTCTGTTCCCTCTTCCTGTGGTTTGTTTTCCCTCCAGAAGCCCCTGCAGCTCACTCTCTGATCCTTCATACTTTTGTTCGACTGTCATCTAATGATCCTATTTAAAAATGCAAACAACATCCCATCCCCTTTTCACATTCTTTAATTCTTAATTTATAGTTGGCATATAATATTACATTGTAATACTTTCAGGTGTACAACCTTGTTTTTACAGTGACGTAAAAATAGCTATGCTGATTCAGACTGTGAAAAAATGATTGAGACTGTTTTGCCTATTTCAGCAAAAACGATTTGACATTTAAAGGTCAAATGGCATAGCTTGATGTATAGGTGCAGTGAATTTATCACGCTCACTTCTTTTCCATTTGGTATATACAAATGACAAAAGCCCTGGCTGAAAAGAAAAGTCAAGAGTTGTTTGTACTTTATTCCTTTCCTGACTTGAAGGCTTGGGGTTTTTACATCTGTAAAACACATGTGAACCTTGGTCTGTGTCCTGTCCTGTGAGGCATGAATGAGCACACATGTACCGGAGCCCTATGCACCCTCAATATTCCCCAGGCTCCAGGACAGGTGGGATCCCCCACATTTCGCCTGAGGCTTTCTGTAAGGAACTTACAGATGTGATAGCACTATATGCCACCTTTCTCCAAGGAATTCCAAGTTGTTTATAAACCAAATCTCCCATTCAGTACCTCTAAATTTTATCATTAGATAGAATAAATTAGGATACAAGAAATTAAGACTTTGAACATTTTAAACATGCATCTAAAATCTAGGTGTATGGTCAAGAGCAAAGCAAATTGAATTTTTCTGTGCCCATGAAGTCATTTCCCAAATGACACCTGGAATTCCTAATTGAAAAGGAAATATTCTATGTTGTCTTTTAATTAGGCTGACCAGATGTACCGTTTTCAACTGGGACAGAAAACAACTACATATAGTCAGCCTACTGATACCTTGAATTAACCCAGCAAGGCTAGGCTGACTATATGTAATGTTTGAAATAGAACAGTACTGTCCCATTTAAAGTGGTATGTTCGGACAGCCTACTTTTAATTATATTTTTATTACAAGTATGTTCCATACTCTTAAGTCAGGATCAGAACTGTAAAGGGTCATACAGTAAAAATTTTTAAACTTTTGTGGGCCACATACTGTCTCTATTGCACATTCTTCTTTTTTATTGTTTTAAAGCATTTAAAAATGTAAAAAGCATTTCCTAGCACACAGGCCATACAAAAACAGGCCATGGGTTGTAGTTGTCCCACTGTTTCTAGTTTTCCAACCCTTGTTCTTAATTGAGATAGGAATTAAATTAAAATCCTTGTGTGAATATGTTTATATTGCCTACCACCATCCCATCTGATTACTCAACCCCGGTCAGGGATGTCCCGCTCATAATTAGTGGTCTCATATTCAACTAATATTAGACTTGATAATCTCCTTCTCTGCAACCCTATGACCTTCTGTGCTTCCCCTAAATTTAATGCCCATGATAATTACATTTACTTGCTTACTGGCTGAATTCACTGATAGTCTCGTGACTCTTCGATGATTTTGTTCCATTCTGTGTAGCCTCAGCACTTAAACTTATGTCTTTGAGTAAGTATTTCAGCCAACTTATTTCAGTGAATGATTAATTGACTGGAAACCCAATTCTCTGAATCAGCTGAAGTAAAGGAAGAATGACTGAATGCCAGATAAAAGATAGCCACTGCCAGTAAGATCACTGAGCAAATATCTAGCTAATGTATAAGCAAATACCCGAAATAACTCAGGCCAACATTCTATATAATAAAACACATTTCTATACTTTTTGGTACATTTCATGTTCTTAGGGGAAAAAAGTAAAACCCGAATGGTTACATGAAGAATAAAAATACCAATTTTTTTCTCAGTCAAGATAAATTAAATTTTAAGCTTGCTCAATTAATTCCAAATGTATTGAGTAGCTACTGGGTAACTACCAACCAGCCAATGCTGAATGGTAATGAATGTGCCAAGTTAAGATGTAAAATCAGGAGGATTTGAATTGCCATCTCATATCTCCAAACCTCATCATCAGTATCTTCCTTGGTTCACTGAATTACTTAGCAGACTGTTGTATGTGTAAGATGTTGGTGGAGTTTGTAGTCTAGGAAGTGCATATTTCCAATTCATTCTTTTATGAATTTTCTGTACCTAATTAGGCATGTGACTTCTGAGGACTTGTTCTCATATTCCAAACATAATAGTATATAATAAACATACCAGTTGAGATCTTTGAAAACTGAGGCTTACATTTGGAACCACTGAATGGTCTGTTTTGGCTAAATTTTCTTTTGGAGCAGTCTTCCCAAAGTAAAATATTTAGAAAGAATTAAGTTGGTATAATTTTACAGTGATCAGTTAACAATATTTAGGGTACTTGGTTTAAATCTCCCCTTTAATATTCATTTTCTTCCTTTTAAATAAGATTTAGAAATTAAAGCTTTATTGAAGACATTTGCCAGCACTCCTGTTGGAAATATGTGGCTGTTTTGAGGAATTGCATAATTTGGGCAACATTAGAAGATGGCTTCTTTCCAATATTTGTTATGTGGTTTTCTTTGGTTATGATTGAGATGATAATGCACTAAAAATGTCAGTGATTTTCCTCTTTTTAAACAGGATTTCATTTCAGGTGGATCAAGGAGTGAACGCTGTGATATTATTTCCAATTTAATAAGCAAAGGCTGCTCGATTGATTCAATAGAATACCCATCTGTGCATGTAATACCAAGTGAAAATGAAGTTAATACCCAGGTGACACCAGGAGAAGTGTTGATCCAGCTGCGTCCAGGTTTGGTAACTTCAAAATAAATCTACAATGATTCTTAATTTGAAATTACATTTAGTTTTATTTGCTCATATTTAATATTTTGTGGCAGGCAGTATTGTTGAAGTAAGCATAACAGTAGGCTTAGAATCAAAAAATCAGAATTCTAGTCTTTATTGTGCCTAAAACTAGCTAACTGTGTGGCCTCAGACACTCTCTGCAAACCTGACCACACTATATTATAATTCTCTATTTCCAGACGTGATCACATTGAGGTGTAATTGTGTTCCTACTCTACTGCCAGCTCTGGAAGAAAGAGAACATATTTTATTCCACTTTTTTTCTCCAATGCCTAGCAGAACATTGGCATGTAGGAAGCATTCCATCAGTATTTGTTGAATATATTAGTTGAATAATTAATAGTAATGGATGTGAATTAAACTAAATGTTTAAGCTTTTGTGATAAACTTAGACACAAAACTACAATTCATAATTCTCATAATTAACTTGAGCTGCTTTGTGATGGCCCGTGAGATTAACACACTTTTCCTCCTATATTTCTGTTGTATTTGTCCTTCCATCACATCGTATTCCACAGTTTGGCACATGTAATAGACCATTAGAAATTAGTCATTTTCCTCTAGTGCTAGAGAATCCCAGTGTACAAACAACACATATGGCAAGATAAATTCAAGTGCTCAGGTAATGCATCACTCTATTAAATGAATTTAGTTTTAAGCAGTGTGCAATTGCCCTCAAACCTTCATTATTTCATCCTGGGTGGTCTTGTCCTATCATTAAATTTTTAAATAACCATTACTGACACATGACTTCCCTGTTCTGGAGCTTAACTATTTCTTCCACACTCTTGGATTACCAGATAAACATAGATCATTTCTTTCTTGGCCCTAGGCATATTCTAAGCTTCCAATTAAAACTGTGCTCTTCACCATGTAAAACAATTATAAAGCACAGTGTGGACATGTATGAGCAATAGTTGGAAAGAGATATGCAAAAATGAAAGTAATTAGGTTGGTAAGATTATGGCTCTTGCCACCTTCTGTTGTTACCATAACAAAATGTCATACACTTAGTGGCTTAAATAACAGAAATTTATTTTCTGACAGTTCTGGAAGCTAGGAAGTCAAGATCAAGGTGCTGGCCAATTCAGTATCTATAGAGGAGTGACACTGAGAGAGAGAGAGAGAGAGAGAGAGAAAGAGAGAGAGAAACACGAGCACTCTTTGGTGTCTCGTCTTATAAGGGCACTAATCCCACCATAAGAGCCTCACCCTCAAAATCTCATCTAAACCTAATTATCTCCCAAACACCCTATCTCCAAACACCATCACATTGTGGGTTAGGGCTTTAAGATATAAACTCAGGGAGGAAGGAGACACAATTCAGTCTATAGCACTTGATATATAAAATAATAACTTCCAAAGTCATGAAATATTTTCAGAAATTAATCAAATTTTAAACGAGAAAACTGAACTTCAAAAAGTGAAACTTTTTATAGGCCAATATCTCTGAGCATTATACAATAGAATTTGAAATCAATGCAAGAGGATAAACATTAAATAACAGAGGAACAAATAAAAGCTTCTGCTAAGTAAATTCTGCCTCTAAGAATAAATCACAACTCTAGTCATAGTCTATTTAATAATAACAATAATAACAACACACATCAAAATACATGGAACATGACCGAAGTTGCTCAGAAAAATTCAAAATTTAAATGCTTTTATTATTGAAGAAGAATGAAGAAAAATTAACTAAGCATGTAAATAAAGATATAGAAACAACAAAAACATAATTACCACAAGGAAAACAAGAGGAAGGAATTCCTAAGTTAAGAATGAAACAACACTAATGAAATGTAAAATAGAAATTAAAAAATAAAATGAATGTATAAATCCAAGAGCTGATTCTTTGTAAAGCCCAATAAAATAGATAAATTGTTGAGAAATCTAATTACAAAAAGAGGACAGATAGCGAAGAGCCTAACTATGTAGACTATAGCCAGAAAAACAAATATTGAGGGAAAAGACTTGAAGAAAATATTAAACACAAAAATTTATGGTAAAATGTTTAAATCTTCATTATATAGATAATTCTGTAGGAAAATACAGAGTCCAGCATGAATAATGCCCCCTTTTGTATGAGCTGGTAATCTATACCAAATCATTTATTACAAAATCATAAGCATGTATGGTTATGATTTTGTAATAAAATCGTAACACATATCCGGGAATTACTTCTGCCAGACCCTGCAAATAACTAAAATTCACTCAAGAAGAGGGATAACCCTAGAAAAATAAATATATAAGAAGTTAAGTACACATGAAGCTTATCATACAGGGTCTGGCAGAAGTGACACCCAGACATTGTAACCATAACCATACAGGTTTATGATTTTGTAATAAAGGATTTGGTATAGATTACTAACTTGTAGAAAAGGAGCATTATTACAAAATCATAATCATGTATCGTTATGATTTTGTAATAAAATCATAACTCAAGTCTGGACGTTACTTCTGCCAAACCCTGTATATCATTTGCCTCTATAAATATAACAACATCCTTTAAAATGTCTTACTCCTTTTTCAAAACTCATACTTGAAGATTTGAGAATTACAAGGTGCATTTTTTTCCTACTGGTGTGTTATATTTAAATTTATACACTTAAATGAATTTAGCTTGTTCCCTTTTGTAGATATGACAGTGACTGATTCCTCCCGAAACTAAATTAACAGTTCAAAAGTTGGAAAATTGTTAATAGTGCTGCTTCCTTAATGATAGTAATGATAATTATAGTAATGATATTAATGGTAATGAGGCAGGAGGAAAATGGTCAGACTTGAGAAATAAGGGAGAAGGAGCATCCTCAGAGTTTGGTGACTGGTGAGCATGGGGACATGTGGGCTCTGGCTCTAGCAACTATGTGCGATGGGGAAGGCTGCCCTCTGTGGAGGGGATGGTATTGAGCTCAAACTGAGACTACCCGACTTGAGGTAGTAACTCTTCTACATGAAGCTAAAGTGTAGGGGAGAGATACAGGTTGGAAACAGAGACCTGGGAAATGTCAACATGAGATGGTAAGTGAAGGCAGTAAGAATGAGGTCATAGGTAGTAGGAAGTGCAAAGAGAAATGCTTAATGTCTATGTCAATCATTATGGGTCTTGATTTCATTCAATTTTCCACTACTATTTGAATTTCTGTAGGCAAATTATTAATAGTATAATTGTTCGATGTGTACAAGTCATCTTTACAATGTAGCTATAACAGAACTATATTTTATAAGCTGCATATATAGCAAATAATTATCAAATTAGATTTAATAAACTCATCTAAAAATGCATTATGACATCAAAGACATGCCAGGTTTGGAACATAATATATAAAGCTATATTTTACCATCTCCAAATATATAGAAACATCACTGCTCATTATGTCAAAGTGCTTTCCACCATGATGCATATAAGAGTTGCAGGTTTAACATAATGCATACCTAAGTGTAAAGTGTATTTATCCCCTAATATTGATTTTTATTTATTTGATTTAGTTATAACCACTTTATTTTTTTCTGATAAAAATTCATGACCTTCAATGTGGCATCTATTACAAATTCTTTTAATTTCATAGATGTTTCTATTAAATCATATACTAAAATTTTAAAAGAATATTAGTAGGACTACATAAAAATAATATAAAGTATATATTCAAATATTTGAAATGAGATTTAAAAATTATATTTTCCTCTACTTTTCACTTTATCAATCTTATGCAAAAATAACAGAAAAAAGGTACTGATCCTAGTTAATGTTTCCTAAAAACAATGAAATGAAATTTTTAGGAAGGTAGGAGAAAGAGGAGTGAATTCTCTAATTTTGCTTCAGAATAATGCAAGGTATGTGATAAGGATTAGTATAATCTATAGCTATACTTCACTAATTCAAGACAATATTTCAAACTAGATTCATTTTAATGTTGTAAATTTTAAAAGTTCTGTAATTTAGTGTAGCTTAATTGAAAATGAAAGATTTTTTAGTTATTCTTCCTAAATTCAACTTTTTTCCAAAACATATAAAAGTATATATAAATCCCCCATTTTATCCTACACAAAAATTCAGAAATGTGCTGGAGTCTGTGTTTTGCTATTTCAAACCAGCCTCATTCTTGGGCCATCTCCACCCCCTGTCCAGGAATGATTAAGCATAATTAGCTGCTCTTTTCGCCTGCTATACTTTTACACATTTTCAGTTTGATCTTGTACAAACATTTTAAATTTTCTTTTCTTAATGTCCAGTCATGTTTGTTGCAGCCAGTTCTTCAGAGATGCTCACACCGTTATTGTGTGATTCAAAATTCATTCTTTTAATTCTTTGGTCTATTCAAACCAATACTGGCAATAGCTCTAAGTAGGTCTCAACTTTCCTCCAAGTCCTTCTTATTCTGTCACAGACTCACTTCTTCCCTTTGAATTTAATTAAAGGAAACAAGGATCTGAGCCTTTAGAATCTCAAAAGGTATGAGGATGAAGCTTTCCTAGACATAATATACATGGTAGCATAAACATTTTGGGGCCAGATGATACTCTTTTCCTCTTAAAGAGAGAAACTATTTGAGCTCCCTCTAAATTGTGAGAAAGAAGTCATAGGTATTAGCTTATTGTGATAAACATGTAGTACTTTTGAAATGCTATATAAAACTGTGCTTCAAATATAGTCTAGTTCAGTGGTTCTCAACCCTCTTAATGCCACGACCCTTTAATACAGCTCCTCATGCTGTGGTGACCCCCATAAAATTATTTTCATTGCTACTTCATAACTGTAATTTTGCTACTGTTATGAATCGTCATGTAAGTATCTGATATGTGTTTTCCGATGGTGTTAGGCGACCCCTGTGAAAGGGTCGTTTGACCTCCAAAGGGGTCACGGCCCACAGGTTGAGAACCGCTGGTCTAGTTAAAGAACATTTATGATTGACTATGCATGTACAAAACCTGGAGGCTACAGAGATAAATAAATAGGTCTTACCCTAATGTTGCTTGGAATCTTGTAATAGTAATGTTAGTAAGTACTAACATCTACGTATTTACCATGGACCAAATACTGTGGTAAATATTTTACATAGATTACCTCAGTAGCTCTTAGGCAGGAAAAGAACACCCTCACATAGCTTTTCCATCAGAGTAGCATTTAGGATATATTACTGCTTGCACTGATAACCTCACAATGGTGATGGCCACAGATATTTAAAATGAATACTACATGATATCTGTCTGTCTTTGAACTAGGAGGTGAAGCTAATTTTATGCTGAAAATTCATCCTCTGAAGAAATACCCTGTGGATCTTTATTATCTGGTTGATGTCTCGGCATCAATGCACAATAATATTGAAAAATTAAATTCTGTTGGAAATGATTTATCTAGAAAAATGGCATTTTTCTCTCGTGACTTCCGTCTTGGATTTGGCTCATACGTTGATAAAACAGTTTCACCATACATCAGCATCCACCCAGAAAGGATTCACAATCAATGCAGGTATCTCATGTCTGAGGTAGATTTCGTAATGCCAAATGAAGATTTTTTCTTATAACATCACCCTTTGTTTTTATAGAAAGAGTTTACTAAATTGTGTATTTTTGTTTTATTAAATGATAAGTGAAAATATTTGGAAAGAGAATATATTCCTATCTTGAAACTTCTGAAATTCTCTGTAGCTTAGACTTTTTATATTATATTTTTTGAAATATCATTCACTTAGTTTTTTATCACAAAAACACAAATAATACCAATAATGTTGGACAAACTTCCAATAATCAGGCTACTATGTATATTAATACCTCTTTGAAAAATCTGTTTCCCCTTTTTTGATTGCTCCAAATTTGTTGAATTAATGTTCATCAAATGTACAGTACTTACATTATCAGAACTGCATATATTTCCTTGACTATACTATGACTGTGTTTCTAATTATGTTGCTTATGACATGACTTCAAAGAACGCTAAGCTAGCACTTGGAAGGTAGGTCTGAAGATGAGCATTTGCCTGCTACAAAGAGCCCTCTTTCTAATCATTTTGCAAGTTTGGTTCTAAACAGCATATGCCACACTATGAAATGAGAACGGACCTTCAAATACAAAGTTCTCACACAATATTAGGCTGTTGAATTTCCAGAGAAAAATATAAAGGTGTTTAGCTCTTCCTTAAAAAAAATTTCCTTTTAACATCTTTCCTACTTTCATAAATGGCCCAGATCACTTTACCACACACACTCTAACTTACCAGAACAACTCTGCTTTCTGTTGCAGTGAGACAAGACTGACACATCTCCTCAGGAGGATCATGTGCCTTCTCACTATTGGGATGTATCTAGGGAATGATTCTCACTTTTGGGAACATCATGGAATTCTCAAAACAATTTTAATGAACAGTAATTACACACCAACCCACTTAATAGTAGCACAATATTTTCAAATAAGCTAACAAAAGTATAATATTTTAACTAAACTCCTAAAATACACTTCCCCAAAAGTGTTTTTCAGCTGTTTCATGGTCAAATGTGATAGGAGATCACTGCAAATTCTTCTCTCTTCTTAAAAAATAACACTACATATGAACATAATAAAAGCCCTTAGGTGTCCATATTGAAGAAATATGTTTAATCATACTTATTTTTCAACACCAAACTGTTATATTTCCACTTCCTACTTGCAAAGAAATATTCACCAATATTTAACTTTTCTCTGATTTTAGGAAGTACAAGTTTTCTCTTATAAAATGTCCCTGGCAAACAAACAAAACAAACAAACAAACAAATGTAGTCCTTTCTTACACCAACCACACAATTTTCCTTTGAGTAGTATCTTGGATTTTTGAAGGAAGCACAGCAAAATAGAATTTGCATTTCTTCTTTACCCATATAGTGACTACAATTTAGACTGTATGCCTCCACATGGATACATCCATGTGCTGTCTTTGACTGAGAACATCACTGAGTTTGAAAAAGCGGTTCACAGACAGAAGATCTCTGGAAATATAGATACACCTGAAGGAGGTTTTGATGCCATGCTTCAGGCAGCTGTCTGTGAGGTAAGAAGTTTCATATTATTGAGTGTTTGCTTAAATGCAAAATTCCCCAAGAATTTGGGGGTTTTATTTTCTCTTTGATTTATGGAGTGAAAACATAGCATAGTTCTACTTCTTGTTTGTCATTAACGTTACTCATTTTGGCATATGTTCAGGACAGAGGAAAGAGGGCTATACATAGGAAAATACAAAAGGGAAAGAATAACTTACACACTTGGAAAATCCTCTCCAAAAGAACTGGTCTTTTCACTCACCATCATCCAAGGAAGAACCAGAAAGAGCCTGTCGTCCAAATCACATCACACTGGGTGCTCTGCACTTCGTAATCTGGCCTGTTGTTCCTCTGGGGGAAAGCTAGAAATCTGTAGCCAGGAGCCAGTGTGGTCAAATGGCTGTGGTAAAATAGAGAATATACAAATAAAAGTTAATTCTATTTATGAAACAGCATTGTATTTATGCACATCATTCTAGAAGACTGACTTCATGTTTGTGAACTTGAACTTAATGTTTACTTGAGATGAAGTCCATAGTACAGATCTATGTTATTGTACAAGGTCTAATTACATGTTTATTTTAAGAGTCATATTGGATGGCGCAAAGAAGCTAAAAGATTGTTGCTGGTGATGACAGATCAGACATCTCATCTTGCTCTTGATAGCAAATTGGCAGGCATAGTGGTGCCAAATGACGGAAACTGCCATCTGAAAAACAATGTCTACATCAAATCAACAAGCATGGTAATGTAGCTCTAGCCTCTTAATTATGACTCTTTGGTTAAAATGTAAGTTTAAAGTGGCAATTCAGCTGTTCTTGTACCAAGAAATTACCTCAAGAACATGATACATTATGAGAGAGAAATTATGGGACAATGCAATCTATAAATGCTGGTCAATAAAATATAAGGCTACAATACTTTGAAAACATGTAGTAGCTGACTCTCTGATATGCTACAAATCACTATATAAATTATGAAAATAAAAGTGATATAAGAGCTTACATTTAATGCAACTGAAGGACCTTAAAAGAAACACACACACACACACACACACACACACACACATACACACCCCTTAGCTTTATATAAATAAACTAGTTCTGTAGGGTCAGTATATAAAAACATATTAAGGATTTATAAGAAAAGCACTTGGCCTGAGGAATCCTTACAACATAATAGATAGAATCTAAGTAGAGACAAGGGAAAAAAAAGGGTAATACAAGGACAGCTTTCAATATTCTGTACCTCACTCCTTCCCTCTGAAGCTTATCTATATTTAGGAGCTCTTTTTTAAATCAATGAATACCTGGATTGCTTCCTGAGGATCAGTTTCAGCTCTGAATCATATATTTACATACAATTCCTAGAACCATATCTGTCCCATCATTAGCTATTCTACATGTGGAAAATCAACTGCACAAAGCATAGTTTATTTCTGATATGGGCACCTATTTATACATTCATGCAAATGTTAAAACAGAAACTTCCCAACTTTCTCAGATCTTTGTACCCTAGTGTCTCAGTAATTTTATCCCCTGCTGCCCCTAGGCCAAAAAACAAACAAAACAAAAACAAAAAATACAAAACCAACAAACAAAAAATAAAGCCTCACTATTCTGTTTCTTAAGTGTCAGGTCCAAATAACTATTTCTGTCCTAAAAACTTAGCAGCCAGTTAAATATATATATATATATATACATATATATATATATATATATATATATATATATCATGAATCACATATACATATGTTGGTGTCATACTAAATAAGTTACTAATGGGAACTTTCAAGACTTGGAGTCAGATTGGGCACTGCCATCTTCATTTCCTGTTTCATAATGATTTTCATTTAGTCCTCTAAAGGAACAGAGCCAAATGTAATCTTAAAACTGAACTACCTTCAGGTAGTAGTTCATAGGTACCTGACAGGTGCCAAGTATCACTGAGATTCCCTTGAAAATTTAAGACACTTAGAGGTATCCTGGTGAGTGTACTGCATGCTCCAAGGTACCTCATGGCCAGTTTGGGAACTGCAATATTAGAAGTATATAAATTATGCTGAAATGCATGTGGTCCCATCAACAAAATTTTAATTGTTTAAATTTAGTTAATCTGGAACACCGTATCAGATGTATTAAAAGTCTATAAGAGCAATTGTATCACCACTTTAAACAAGTTCAACCCTTGATTGGTTTAGTCTCTTGAAAGCGGCCTCAAATTTTAAAGATTTTAAAAGGCAACTAAAGTTTGAATTTTAAAATATAGGATTTGGAGTTATTCCCACAGTATCTTTACCTCTGTTAACTCTCTTCCACTTAGCCACATTTCACTTTGGTAGAGCCACCCACTTCAATTTAGTCATTTCTTATATTTTCTTCCTCCTAGCTAACCTCTTTTACTCTGAGATAGAGTTCTCATTTATTTACTTAGCAGTGGAGGAGGAGACAAGAGGATTGCTCTGTTGTCAGACAAGGAGAAGCTTTTTTTAAAGGAAAAATAATCACATTATTCTCAAATTGCATTGCATTATTTTCTTGAAGTTTTGCCAAGTCACTGAAGTCATTGCTCCATAACTGTATTTCAGAGGGTGCTGTTGCTCATCTAGGAAAGATTCATTAAGGCAAAGAAATGCTCATAATTTTGAACATATGTCATGCCATATAACCTTATGGAAATAAATTCTAATTCTGTGGGATTTTACACAGTTTTGGGGCTCAGGAATTTGGACAATCTATCATGAACTTTTTTTGCTTTCTTCAACATTGTTCTACCTACTTAAAAGAGTGAATCTTCCGGAGGTTCTCTGGTGGTGTAGTGGCTAGGCTTCAGTGCTCTCAACACCATGACCTGGGCTCAATTCCCAGCCAGGGAACTACCCTGCTCCCCCCAAAAAAGAATGAATGTTCCACATGTTACTGACATGTATTGATTAAACCAAGAAGCACTGTGTTTCTTAATACCTTAGAAGAATACTTTTATCTCATCCCAGGTCTGTATTTTAAGGGATTGTCTTCCTAAGAATTCCCATCCCTTCATTGCTAGGGACACTGCCCTAAAACATAAGAAGGTGAAGAATTTTGATTGATCCTTTGACTATGGGGATATAGATAGATGGATAGATAGATAGATAGATAGATAGGCAGATAGATAGATAGATATATAAAAGATGTGCTACTTCTCTGAAACCTCTATATCCAAAGCTACTCTGAACATGACTATAAGCATATTTACCTGCTCATTTAAAAATGATCTCCATCCTGTCCTATTTGGTCATTATAGAGAAATTATAAAAGGTGTAAGTTAGACAAAGCTATCAAACACTATGCTTCCTGGCTTTATTTGCAGCAGCCAATGCTAGTAATGTTGAATGCTATCTGAGCTTCTTATTCCAAGACTCTGGTTATTTTATTTATAAAAGAAAGTAACTGATAAAAGACCTTTTATATGTCTAAATTACATGGGTCAGAGTTCCACTGCTTGTACACATAGCTATTTCATGAGGGTCAATAAAAACTACCATGTTTTGACTTTTTACTAACTGAAACCACTGTAGCAGACACCTCATACAGAATCAAATTTATCTTTACAACAACTCTGTAGGGCGGTCATAATTATCCTTCTTTTACAAACAGAAAAACTAAGGGTAGAAGAAATAAGTTGACTAAGCACAGACAGCTAAAATGTTAAACAGTAACACAGCTGGGGCTCAGTCTAGTCCAATCTTATTTTTTTTTAATTCATTTTTATTGTTAGACTTATTGGGGTGACATCTGTTAGCAAGGATTACATAGGGTTCAGGCATACAATTCTACAGTGCATTGTCAACTTGATGTATAATAAGTTCACCACCTAATGTGACTTCTCTTTCCATCACCTTATATATAGCGTTGGTGGTATAGTGGTAAGCATAGCTGCCTTCCAATCTTATTTTTAAATCTGTATTCTTAACCATTTTCCACAGTGTCTAAAGGGGAAGGTAGAAGAAATAGAGCAATGAAATTCTTAGTGCAGTTTTTGCTCTAACTTTCTGGTTGCAATCTCAATTATGGAAGAAATAAAGCAGAGAATTTAGCTTACATAAATTACAAAATAAGATAATTTAAAATATTTATATTTACACATTATTACAAATTTGGATATGGCTATTGACAAATGATGTTATATTATTGGATAAATTACATTTTCCACTGCTTTTTCTCCAAGTGTTGGAATCCAGTAATAATGGCAGTTTAAAATACAGCATTTCTTTAAAAAATGGTAGATGTTAGAAAAAAACCTGTTAATGGTGTAGAAGATAGATGATTAATATTAGGGGCTGGAACTTCACCCTGTCTGCCCATCCAGCCCCTCAGGAGTAATTTCCAACCTGACTCAGAGCCCTCACAGCCATTCACCCTTGACAGAAGCCAAGAATCACACCAGGTCTCTAGTAACAATGAAAGGGGGCCAAGGAACAAGTATTTTGAAGAGGCACACAGATCATGCAGTGAACCTTTGTTAATGGGATTTCCAGGGGTTGCTATGACTGTCAGTCCTGGATGGAGAAACACAAATAGACAAGACCCTATCATACTTCCAATTCTATTTAGTAGCTTGGGTTTGGTGTTTCTTCCTTGACTCAGCCTTCTTTTTTTATGTGCCTCATCATATAATGGTCAATGATTCTTCCCTGCTCCTAGAATTCCCTTGCTGCTAACTTCATAGTTCATTCCCTGTCCTGTACCCTCATTTGGACAGACTAGCTGCTGAAGTAATTACCATCTTAGAGGACTGAAGCTGAAAAAACAGTTATTAATAATTTTCTGCCCCTTCCTCTTCTTACACAACTTTGTTTAACATGACCTTGATGTATAGTAAGCCAATTAGGAAGCCTTCTTTTTGCCATGTATCTTAACTACTTAGAATTATATTCAGTTTTTTAAGAATTACAGATGAAAAAGAGGAGTTTGAGAAGATAATTTACTAAATTAATCTGCAACTTTGTTACCTAAGTTAACAAACTTCCATAAAGTTATTACATCTATTTGTGTTCTTTTTTTTTTTCTGAAGGGACTATTTCTGACATTTTGCTATATCTGCTGATACAAGACAACATTCCATGTAAGGATACAATTTTAATCTTTTAGTAAAGAGACAATTATTTTTGCCGCTCTGTGACTAAAAAAATTGCCACTGTAACTTCAAAGGTGTTAACTGTCTCTCTTTTTCTGCTTTTCAGCTTCTTTGTCTGAGGCACATACTAACAAAAATGCTAATTCACTGGGCACTTATTTTGTGCTGGGCACCATGCTTAGCATATTGCTCATGTAATCTCATTCAGGCTTCACCACAACCTACATTATAGTTGAGGAAACTGAAACTTAGAGACATCAGATTAATTTCTGCAAGATCACAGAGCTACCATAAATGTCAGAGTAAAGATTCACAGCTAAGTAGTCTAACACCAGAATCCACTGATGGACTTCAACCTGATACTGTGCTGGCTTCCTCCAGTTATTACCATTGACCTTGAGCTAGGTTATCTGCCAGACCCTTCACATGCCCTGCTCATTACATCTTCATATCAGTTCAGCATGGTAGGCATCATTATACCCGCCCACAGTAAATGAAGTGACGCGGGAGAATGAATATCTTGTCCAGTGAACCTGATTCTCAGATCTCTAGATTGCCCCCTATGCCACAGTCTTCATACTAACTCAGTACTGGCTGCCCTTCAGTGAATGCAAGTGATTAGGATGGCATGAAAGGAACTGTATTAGGAGTCATTTTTCAAAACATTTTTAAGCATTCAACTCTGAGCTTCTTCTAAAAATTATGATAAATGTTTTAAACCCTTGAAAAATATATATTTCCTAAACCCAACTTTATAGTGTTCCTAATTTTGCACAATCTGAATACTATAGCTAATGAAACAGGAAAGATCTAGAATAACCCCAAATCTTCTATCTTTTTGTCACAGATTGAGGCTTAACAGCAAAATAGCTGTTTAAAGTCAAATGGAGGCCATTTAAACCAAAACTATTATTTTAAGGGGGAAAAAAGAGAAGTATTAATATTTATTTTGTCTCATGGAAACTACTGATTTGTAATTATGAGAATAATAACAGTAATTCTAATATGGCTAAACTAAAGCCTATAACACTGCCTAAAGAATACAACTTTTTAAAGTAATTAAAGTGACAAGATCAATTTAGAGTGTTACACCTTTGGGTTTTTTTTAATATGCCCAATTAGAAAAGTATTGAAAATGTCACCCAGGTAGAGTGCACCTAAGAAGTTTTAAGCCCATGTATCATTGGGTTTTGTTTTGTTTTTTAATATTGTTACAACATTTAAACTAACAAAACCCCTAATGACAACTTACTGCTCTCTAAACTATATTTTAAATTGTAAATGCCATGAGAACAATAACTTTAGACTTCAATCATTTCACAACAGACCTAATTTAAATGTTTGTCATGCTAGCAGTAAAATAGCCAGAAAATGATCTCTAAAAACAATATTTATTTTTTTCTTTTAAATTGAAAGCAAAAGTTGCACACACAGTCACCTGGGCCAGGCTTGGAGTAGACCAGCACTGCTTTAGTAACAGCTCTGATGAGAAAAGAACAATGGTTTGCCAAACTGGCAAAATGAAAACAAATTTGATGAAAATATTTAAAAAATAGAATGTTTCAATTAAATTATATGTTTTAGTTCATTCATATTTAAGCATAAAACTTTTTATTACCACTGTCATTGAAAAGCTAACAGAAATTATTAATCCATGCCCCTCACTTTAGTAACTAGGATATCATGATTACAATTGATACTGTGTTGGGAAGGAGTTATAGACTCAATCACTTTAGGGGCCAGGTAGGAAGAGTAAATAAGGGAGGCACGTCAATCAAAGCACATCCAAGAACCCAACATCTAGCCTTTAGTAATAGCCTCCAAGTATCTTTTATTATGCAGTCTTTTATTGAAAGCTGTCTTTTATTAGGCAGTCCTGTGGTGTTTGTCCTGTACATTTACATAACACCACCCAACATCCCAGTGAGGTATAGATACTGCCATTATCTCAATTTTATAAATAAGAAAATAGAGACACTAAAAGGATCAGAAACTTGTGTGTGGTCACACAACCATATGTAGCATTGTCTAAGGTAAGTGCAAGCAGTGTGATATCAGGACGTGAGTGCCTACTCACGACTAATCTGGGCTTAATAATTACAAAATGGTAAATAAAAGCCTTTACACACAGTAACCCATTTAATCCCCACCATAACTCTGATAGATAGATACTAGTATTTACACCTAGTTTACACACACGGAGACTTCATCGCACAAGACGTTAAAACGTCTGGCCAGTGTTACTCAGCCAGTGATTGCAGAGCCGGGAGGTGAGGTCCCCAGTGTGTGTTTCCAGAGCCCCTTTTCTTGGCCTGGTTCTCAACTGCAGCAATTTTGCCTCCCAGAGGACATTTTAATGTCCAGAAACATTTTGGTTATTATAACTGGAGGAGGAGGAAGATACTGGCATCTACTAGAGGCCAGGGATGTTGCTAAATATTCTCCACTGTACAGGACAGAATACCTGGCCAAAAATGTCAATAGTGTCACTGGTGAGAAACCCCTGGCTATTGTGATAGATGGGGACTGACAACACATAATTTGAAGTTTTTTTCTCTAAATAAATAAAGCTATGAATTGCTTTCATATTATCTCTTTCCTCTAAAAAAGTGAACTGTTAAAAAAAATCCAAATAATTGAGTACTTTATATAACCAAGACATTGGGGTTTTTTCATATCTTATTATGATATTCAGTGCTACATATTCTGTATTACCTTACAAAAAATTTACAAAAAATCTCACTTTTATGAAGAGAATCTTAAAATACTTCCTTTTTGCCACTACGTATGCACATTAAAATTCTCCCATACACCTCTACATAGTTATCTCTTTAACCAACATTGCTTTCAATCAATCTTTCTTACCTCCGTTTCCCTTCTGACATTTATGTCATTTCCCAGAAGGTGTTGGTGAAGAAGAAAAATATGAAAGAAATCTTTTTGCCCATAATTACTTGGCAGCTGTCTTGGCACACTGCTTTCCTTTCTCCCAGAAATGCGTGTTATCTCTGTTAATTATTAATATTCTCAGAGTTTGGAGAAACAATATGTAATGGGTTAGACAAAGGGGGAGTTAGAAATGAGGAACAGTGACGTCACCAGAACAGCTGTCTGAGAAGGAGTGTTCCTGCTAGTGAAATACAAGACGTAAAAGATAGAATACTTGAGAGATAATATGCTTCATGAAGGAAAGGGAAGGGGCTTCAACAGTGGCCATTAAGCCCTGGCTCTCCTCTCAACAGTGGTTTATTTAAACATCTGTTAAACATTTGTAATTTTAATTAATCTGCGTCAAGGTACTTGGAATTTTCTTTTAAAACAGATTTCTTTCTAGGGTTCAAAAAAATGTTTTCTTTTAAACTTCTTTAAAATCCAGCTGACCTTTTTAATGAGCTTCTAACCAAACTCGAACTTTCTAGATTTGAATTTTGTGTATTTTTGGTCAATGTGACTTCCTGTTTTTGAAAGGGGAACGAGATTAAGGAGGCTTCGAAAGCTGCTTACATCTTGATCTGTTCTTTAAATATTGATTTTATGTGAGTTAAGTATAAGCTGGTTAAAAACATATGGATAAAATTTTCCCTAAAATATAAATGGTTTTAAAAATTAAAAAGAGGGAACACCTGGCAAACTGTGCTTATTTTTTTGTCAAAGCAAAAATATTTGAAGTAGCTGTTACTATTAAAAAAATACTCCCAGTAATCTACTATCATTATGTAAACTATCATAAATCTATTTTAAAGGTATTGTAAGAACGAGGAATAAGAATTTATCTGGTAGACTTCATATTTTGAAGATTTTTCAATTACTTTAAAATTATGTTTTAATAATTGTTCTGGGCAAAATTTTTTTTAGAAATCCATACGGTAATATTTTTTAAACCTCTTTATAAACTGTTTTCATATCACATTTAAATTCAGTTTATGAAAATTTGATTTGCTTTCTACTACGGCAATTATAGATTATATAAAAATAAAAGCATATTTGTTATGGTTATTATCTTAGTCCATTTGGGCTGTGTCACATAAAACCATAAACTGGTTGTTTTATGAACAACAGAAATTTATTTCTCACAGTTCTGGAGGCTGGAAAGTCCAAGAACAGGGCACTGGAAGATTCAGTCTGGTGAGAGCCCACTTTCTGTTTCACAGATGACACTTTCTAGCTGTAACCTCACATGGTGGAAGGGGCAGGGAACTTTTCCCACTGCCCCTTTTGTATAAGGGAACTACTTCCCTTTGTGAGGGCTCCACCTTCGTGACCTAATCATCTCCCAAAGACCTCCCCGCTAATAACATCACCTTGGGAGTTAGGGTTTCAACATAAGAATTTGGGGAGAGGGACATACATATTTAGATCATAGCAGTTACTCGTGTTAGTGATAATATTTTCAAGCACAAGGCTATCTCTTATGTCTGTGTATATAAATTTAATATATAGGTCACATAACTTAGGCTATAAGCAAAACTAGTAAGATTAGTTCTTTTACTAAATTCACATATTTGCCAAAATACAGAAATGTTAGCCAAGATGGTTTAGCAAAATTTTCCCTTAAGAAAACACAACTAGCATGGGAGGGTGGAAGGGGACTAAAAACTACAGCATAATTTGAACTTGAATCACATGATACTAATTAGACTCAGTCACATGATCCTTGGCTAATACAACTGGGCACCAATGAACAAGTGGGGACCACTGCAGGTAAAGTTTGACCTCACTTTTCTGAGAGATGTCTAGTATGAAGTTATTTGAAAGTTGAAGAAGAGCATTTATAAAAAGAAAAAAAATCAAATATAATGTCTAACTATATAACTTCAGATATAGCAATTTTTATAGTTGTCACATTTCTCATATTTACTAAACTAAATATTATTCTCTTTCTACTCATCGCAAGCTTTTTTACTACCACAAAAGAAGTTACATTTGGCTTTACATAAGTTTTATTTTTCAAAGTAAAACAGATTTATAATATACATGACAAAAAGGTCATAAGCTAAGAGACCTATAACCTCTTATAAGCTATTGGAAATAAAAACCAAGATAATTGCTATTAGTTTTGTGTGCCTACTTTATGCAAGAAACTGCACTAAAAAATTCACATACTATTGTCATCTTATTCATCTTGCCAGCAATTATGGAAAGCAGATAACCATTAATATGTTACAGAGGATGGACCTGAGATAATTTTTATCATAAAGTGACAACCTGGGATTTGAGTACAAGGTTTTCTGCTTTTGAACAGAGTTTATACTATTATCATATTATACAAAGGTTGTCGAAAGAGTATCCAGCCATGTAATATCAAAGATAGAGGCATTTATGGCTGGATATTTTTCTGGACAGCCCTTGTATATCAAATATATATGTGTACATATGTATATAGTGTATGTGTATATATGAATAAATTTCATTTCAACACTTTTTACTAAATTTCACCTTATAATGTTAGTCACTAATGTCCCTTTGTTTCTGAATATTAAATTATCTTTCAATTATATCACTTTGAGTCCAATGTTAATCTAAAGAGGTGCTGAACATTCTTTGCACTATGTTGAATTCAGTCCTCTTCATTTTTCTGAACTACACGCTTTTATGGAATTTTGGTCTATAAAATATGCTTAATACATTTTTTAAAAATTTAAATGTCTCTAGTAAAACCATAACCCTTCTCAACAAAATACATTTTTTACGTTAGTCATATGATTTCCCTCTTAAGGAATGTTGAATACGTGTGGGATCACGCTACTAAATTTCGCTCCCTTCTTTATCTTATTATCCATTACAGGAACATCCCTCACTAGGCCAACTTTCTGAAAAGTTGATCGACAACAACATTAATGTCATCTTTGCAGTTCAAGGAAAACAGTTTCATTGGTATAAGGTATGTTCATTCTCAAAATATAGAAATTAAAATGTCTGCCTTGGTAGTTAAAATTAGAATACTTCTTAGAATCCCAGGTTAGGATTCTGGAGTTACTGTACTTTGGACAATCTAAATCTAATGGATACTGCACAGTGTCTTAAGTTAGTGTTTAAGCATAAATTCTATCTATGTTTGTAACAACTAGAACCAAATGTGGGCACTGATACAATACTTAAAGCAGTACTGACTGTAATGATAATGGAAAGGACTTTTATCAGGTGAAAAGGAGTTCGCACTCAAACTATGTTTTTCATTACATAGTTCTGGGCATTACATGCCTAGAGTTCTGCTTATGTTCTAGTCCATGGACATAGCCTTATAATGGATTGGGTTGGGGAATATCAGCTTGGTTTTCAATAGCACCAGCATACCTAGATTTGGTCAAGGTCATCCAATAAAGGAACGAGAAGAGTCATGGAAGTGGCTGACCCAGACAAAGCCTTCCTACATTAAGAATAACCTTGGTTTTGTCTAGAATACTTCATAGAGACCCACAAGCAGAATAGACATTTAGCAGCTATGTCACTCTGGCAGCACCATGGGACCACCACCCTCCACCCTCCAACATAGAACTGCTCTTCTGTGACCTTGCTATAGTTTTCTTTTTGCAGTTTTTTAAGTTCTTTCTTCTGGGTAACTCTTTTCTTCATTTCCATGGTGCTATGTGGTCCGATGATATGCTAATTTTTATTGTACATGTCTAGTTATGAATCTTCCTCATCTTTGCCATCTTTGCTTCTTCCTTCTACTCTTGGTGTCCTTTATTTATTTTTTAATATTTCAGAGAAATGACATTTTCATTTATCTTCAACAAATACTTGAACCCATTTACATTTGCTACAAAGTTGGTGTGCCCTCCACCAGCTTCCCTAATACCCAACTACCATCTTTATTGTCTTGAAAGCACTACTTAATCATACCACTTCTTCCCTTAGAAATCTATAATGAAACTTTATTTCACTTTTTTCCCCAAATTTATATACCATAGAACCCCTTTTTTTAAATTCGTTTTTATTGTTAGACTTACTGGGGTGACATCTGTTAGCAAGGATTACATAGGTTTCAGGCATACAATTCTACAGTGCATTGTCAACTTGATGTAAAATAAGTTCACCACCTAATGTGACTTCTCTTTCCATCACCTTATATTTAGCTTCACATGGAACCCCTTTTTAAGGTAACAACCATTAATATCCACAGAGGCAGGGCTGTGGCCCAAATCAATTGCCCAAACCACTTTGTTAACAACAGTAACAGCTTCCAATTATTGAGTACTTCCTATTGTCAGGGACTGAGTTTGTCAACTCATGTAATACTCTTTAACAACTCATAACAATGAGGGCAGTATAACTAATATGCCCATTTTTAAAAGATAAGGAAACCCAAACTTTTGTAACAGCCTAAATCCTGTGCTCTTAACCTTTGAGCTTAATAGTTGAATTTCAAATCATTGTTCAACCTTTTTGTGGGGGAGGGTTAATTTATTTTTCAATTAAAATTGACATTATATTAGTTTCAGATGTGTAACAAAGTATAATATAATATATACATACAACAAAGTATAATATAATACATACTTTATATAGTGGTCACCCCAATAAATCTGGTATCCATCTGGAACTATACATACTTATTACAGTATTACCTACTGTATTCCTTGTGTTGTTTTTATTGCTTTTGTTTCCTCTTTCTCTGCTACTTTTTATTTCTTGATGGTGTTATTGGCTCTAGCAGTTTTTCTCTGCTCCATTAAAAAATAATTTGCCTGACCGATAAACCATAAAACCAGGCAGGCTTAATTAATTGAATTCTGTGCAAGTTAAGTGTCAACAGCTTCTGAAAACCTGACAAGCTCTGCTGTGAGTCCTGTATATGCTCTTACAATCACCTACTTTGGCTGCCCAGAAACATATTTATCAGTTGCCTTTGTCTGGGTTGTAACAGTCTCTTAACACATCTCCCAAATTCATCATCCGCCTGGCTGCAAGATGTATTTAAATCACAACTGTGACCACAGTTGTCCCTAGAACAAGCTTCTCCAACCCACTCATGGGCTGCATGCAGCCTAACACAAATTTATAAGCTTTTTTAAAACCTTATGAGACGTATGTGTACGTGTGTGTGTGTGTGTGTGTGTGTGTGGCTCATCAGCTATTGTTAGTGTTAGTGTGTTTTATGTGTTGCCCAACACAATTCTTCTTCTAATGTGGCCCAGGCAAGCCAAAAGATTGGACACCCCTGCCCTACAGTCAAATGTTCCCATAGTTCCCTCTAATTTGGAGGATCAAGTCTCTAACGGGGCATAAGAAAACTATCTGGGGCCCGCCTTGCCTCGCTGGCCTCATTCCCCACCATTCCCACCTTACACTGCCCCTTCAGGCGTGCTTCTAATTCTCCAATGCACACCATTCACCAGTATTCTTGCTATTACCCACCATACCTGGAAGCCCTTCTCCCTCATTACTTGGCTAACTCTTACTCAGCCTTTAACACACATTGTTTTTTGAAAATGTCTTTTATGTACTGTGAGATCTTTAAGGATGGAAACTAAGTGGCCTAGCAATTTAGCATCTCCAAAGTGGTATGCAACAGATGCTCAACAAAGGTTAGATAAGTGAATTTTTAAAACCTATAAGTAATACATTTTCCCTAGTACCTGAGCTACCAAGTTGTTAGTGTCTAAGTAGTGGCTGGCAAACAACAGGAACTTAATGATACTTTTCAGTGATAAAATAAGTGTATAAATGGATTTCAAGACTTTTCATAATCTGATTCCTTGTAAATATGCACCCTCCACTCCTGTCAGACTGGCTTCTTCTCTGTCCTTACTTCATCTACAACCTTTAAGCTTTGCAAATTCTTTTTCTCATTAGGAATACCTAGAATTTTCTCCATAATTATTCAGTGCCATTCATCAAGAACACCTGCCCCATGAAGCCTCCACTGTGACTGATTATTTTTCCCCAGTATGGACCAACATGTAATAAATAAAGTTCACTCCATGGAACACATGTGCAAAATGTTTATATGAGAAAAGTTTTATAATAAAGAAATGTTGAGAAGTGCTGCATCAAATAATGCTACCTTATTTCTGAACTGCAGAACTTGTCTTAAGCTTTGATTGCATGTGTACATTCTGAGTCCCTAAGTCGGAGAAACTATATGCAGAACTTTCCAAAGAACCTGAGAACCTTTCATTTTTAAACTCTCTTGGGACTATGTTCTATGGAAGATACTTTGGGAAATGCTGGTCTGTAGTTTGATTAGGTTTTTAGGTCAGCATGTAATTTATGCTGACACATACACACACACACACTACCATTTCAGATGTATATGTTTTGGTTACCCTAGTTGGTTGCTTATATTTTTCTCATATTTTTTTATTCATGTAATGTCACCTTCTACTGATAACTACAAGAACTTTTAATATTTGTTGATTGCTAACCCATTGCATATGATTGTCATTAAGTAAATGTTATTGGTGTATTTTCTAGGACCTTCTACCCCTCTTGCCTGGCACCATTGCTGGTGAAATAGAATCAAAGGCTGCAAACCTCAACAATTTGGTAGTGGAAGCCTATCAGGTACATACACGTTAAACATGATTTTTAAAAATAAACTTTTAACCCCAATTTCTGTGGCAAGGTACAAAGTGGTGCTCTATTATCCTGAAAGAAGTGGTGGAAAGAACATTACATTAGGATTAAGAACCTCAGTTGAACCCTGGCTCCACCACAACTATCTTTTGAACCTTGGGAAAATCACCTAAGCTTTCTGTGCCTCACTGTGTCTGACAGTAAGTAAGCCCAACTTAGATGACAGACAGAATTTCCTTCCAAATCAAATATTTGGTGAGTCACCAAATCACAGCTGTAGAATATACTTTATTACCAAGATATTTCAGAATTTCTTATGTCATGAAGATAAAGTAAGAAATCCACACTGTTATTTAAAGCAGCAAACTGTCAGAGAAAATGAACTATCTGGGATATAGAAAATACTAAGAGGACTCCATTGGAGCCTCCTAGATCAATAATTTGATTGTTCAATCAGTTATTTTAGCAGCTTTATAAAGCTAGTCTGATTAAAAGAACCTTAAGAGATACACTGTTTTGTTGAGTTGATGGTTGTATGCTGTCCGAGTCTGAAGCATGGTTGCCAAATGCAAAGAGTTAAATAATGAGGAGTTCCCTGGTGGTGTAGTGGCTAGGCTTTGGCGCTGTCAACGCTGCGGCCTGGGTTCGATTCCCAGTCAAGGAACTACCCACGTTAAAAAAAAAAAAAAAGAGTTAAATAAACATCTACTCTTCCAACCTAGGTCATTCCTGAAATGAATTCTCTGTTAAGGTGCTGTAATAACAGTGACTGTTACTTTAATGCAACTAAGAACCAGTTACTTTCCATACATTACCTCATTAAATCTGCACAACTGATCTATAAGGCAGGTGTTAACAGTCACATTGTGTATTCGTAGAGCCGCAAAGAAGCTAAGCAAATTAACCAGAGGCCAAACACCCAACAAGCCCAAGAAGCAGGAACAAAAGCCAGGTCTTCCTTAACTCTAGGCTCCTTAACTCTAGGCTCCAGGTGCTTCCTCCTATGTGATACCACCTGGTTTTGTTGTTGTTGGTGGTGGTGGTGTTTGCATAGTATCCAAAGATATGCTTTATTCTACCTTGAATTTGCAGGCCATTAATAAAGTCCTCCTTGCCCAAATTTTCTGATTCCCTTCCTGACACAGCAGAGTTGAATGCCAGAAATAGTAGCCCAAGCACTGGACTTCTCGTTCTCATTTCTCAGGCTTCTTGTCTCATTTTCTCCATGCAGCATCTGCCTTCCACTCAGGTACAAAAAGGAAAGGCAGGGCATAGACACAGGATAGAAAAATGAAGGACTTACTTGTCTAAACTTCCTTTTTTTAAAAAAATAAATCTTGATTTTTTTTTTGTTTGTTTGTTTTTTTACCAAGGAATCTATGTCTAAAACTACATTGAATGAATCAATGAAGAGCATCTTTAATTGTATTTCTTTCTCCTTGTTACAAAAGAACATTAGCACTGGTGATGCTTCTTATCAAAAAAAATCAAATGTGTGTACAATTCATTCCCATGCACAGTTTGTTCCCAGGAATAATCAAAATAAGAAAGGATCTTACAATGTTAGAAGCCTGTTCCCAGGAATAATCAAAATAAGGAAGGATCTTACAATGTTAGAAGCCAGAAATAGTAGCCCAAGCTATTTGTTTTACCCTATGAACCTATTTATTACCCCAAACAAGGACTATACATTAACAAAGTTGCCTCTGTGTCAGACTGTACCAGCGGAAGGGAAATGGCAGCATTTGGTTCATGTTCTTTACTTGTCAAAGATAGGTATACGATTAGCTAACTGCAGCTCTGATTAACATTAAACAATAGAAAAATACTAGTAAATCCAACAAGAACTTTCCCTGGCTAACTAATCTAAAGTTGGGGTCCTGTTTTGTTTTTTTTCAAAATTCTACTGGTTCCATCTTGTCTTCATAATCCAACAGAAACTATTTGCAATTATTTTTTTTAAAAGAATAAAAATATTTTCATTCTAACTTTTCATTTCTTGCACTTTTTAAGAATTTTATAAAAGTATATACAAATTTAGTACATGGTGAATGTGATTACATTATGTTTTATCCTTTACATCAGGACTGCCACTAGAATTAAAAATTATGTGAAAATCATGGCTCTAAAAACAATAGTAACTTAGCTGAAATTAAGAAATGAAAAATAAATTACATTGAATGAAAAGAGAAGTAAGTGTACATCATAAAAAATAGATTCTGTCTCTGTATTTGTTAGATATTAAAAGAGAATCTTAATTTCTAAATTCCAGAACTGGACAAAATTTTAGACATTTGTCTTCACACTTTGCTTGAAAACATTGTTATAAATAGCTTAAGGTTTTAAAGTATCAGAATTCCAGAAGGGCAAACTGAGAACATTTATTGTATTAGGAATTTCCTTCTGATCTATCAAATCATCATATTAATACCACTTGTGTATCATTAGACATTTCTTTTGGTTTGCTGAAATTGTTCAAGTAAGTGATTACAGTGTATGAGCTTTTTAGGAGATAATAATGTAGCTGACATATAAGCTTATGTAATCCATATAAAATACTAATTTGAGGAAGTCTAAAGATTTATTACCATAATTTCATGATCAATTATTTCGGCACACACCTCTTTATTGATTATGCAGTTGAAAAAGAAAAATTACTCAAGTAAAAAATTACAAGCCACTGAAAAATTTTATTTCTTTATACTCTACTATTCACTGTCTTTTCTTAGGTACATACTTCATGTTTTCTCTTCCTTTTGTTTACAAATATATCTTAAGGATTTTTGCATGTGGTAGAGCTTAGTTTTTTGAGTTGAAATACACACAGAGCTACAGTATATATTTAAAGCAGCTGGAACTTTTGGAACTTAAAGACTATGATGGCAGAAATTAGTGTGTGCTTGATACATGATAGGCATTACATAGATGTTTTTTGAGTGATTGCATAAATGAGTAGATGGTTTTCTGCTCAGTAAGGAGCTCTATTTCAGTATCAAGAATTGACACAAATTTGATTGACACAAGCAATCCTAGGTCATTCTTGGAGAATTTATACAACTATATTGGCAGGTAATTCTTATGCCTATAGTATAGAAATGGCCTCCCAAAACTTTACCCTTCCTTCAATTCTGTAACAATAAGACATTTTAACTTTCATGATAATCTAACACATTTGAAACTGAAATATTTCTTTAACAGTTATAAATGTCAGAAGCATATTTCTGATTTTAAGCTGTAAAGATTTACCCTCTGTGATGCTATATGTTTTCAATGTTTTGTTTAAATTTTATCACAAAATATAAATATTATTGGGTTAAAAATGATTATTTTGGGAGTTCCCTGATGGTGTAGTGGCTTAAGGCTTTGGCGTTGGTGCTGTCAGCGCTGTGGCCTGGGTTCGATTCCCAGTCAGGGAGCTACTCACATACCAAAAGGCAGAAAAAAAAAAAAAAAGATTATTTTGTAACAGGATGAGTGAGATTTGTCTTTGAAGTGATCGATATGCACAGGCGTAGAAGTATGTGGAAAAAAAACAACAATTTCATTGTAGATGTCTAATCCTTCAGTATTTTTTATGTAGTTCAAATATAATTGGGTCATTATGTGGAAACACTGTTTTTATTCATCCTTTATAGAAACAGACTCCTTGATTTAGTTCAATTAAATCTAGAATGATTTAATGAGCTTGATTCTATTTACTTGCTTACAATTAAACAACGATGTCTCCACAGAAACTTATTTCAGAAGTAAAAATTCAGGTGGAAAACCAGGTAAAAGGCGTCTATTTAAACATTACCGCCATCTGTCCAGATGGGACCAGAAGGCCAGGCACAGACGGATGCAGAAACGTGACAAGCAATGACGAGGTGTGTGGGTGTGCATTTTTGCCATTTAGAATAAACTAAGCTGTTTGGCATGCATTCTCACAGAAAAATCAAACCATTCTGAAATACATATTATACTACTGACTCCAAAGATCCTATTTACACATCAAAGTAACTTTTATTGTCTCTTTGCAAAGTTCCTACTTGTTTTAACTTCATTGACCTCTCAAACTCTCAAGTTAAAATAAATAAATATATATTATATATTAAAAACATATTCAATAATATTAACTTTAAACTTAGGTGTTATAGCCATTATATATTAGGAAATCATATCTCCTCAAACAAGTAGTATCTACACTTATGGTGATGATAATACCATTTTGGTTTCAAATCTGAAAATTCTCAGAGTAAACATGAAACTGAAGGTTAATACACCACGGAAAAGAATGGGAGTTGTGGAGAGGTTGATAAACTAAAAATTTCAGAATCTTTCACTTTATGATTGTCCCAATACACTCAAAATGATCTAGGAGGAGGCAGGGAAACTTAAGAACAATAAAGATGTGTCATCACTTAATTAAAAAGGAATGGGATGTGGAAAAGAGAGGCCCAGATTATAGTAACATCAGGAAATGGGATCAGGAGGGATAGGGAGTCTCCCAGGACTGGCACAATAGAGAATAAACCCACAGAAATATGCTTTTGAAGGGAATTCTTATTGGGTAAAGTGATTCTCATTGAGTCCTTTACCTCTTGAGGCATCAGTTGGCCTATTTTTAAATGAATAGCTTGGGGTAGAAGATTTCTAATCCTTTTCCTTCCATCTCTAAGCTTCCCTGATGTTATTATTTTAATATAATGCTATAGAGAAAAAGGGTTATTGAAAGAAATAAAAGGTCCTAAGATCCTAAGATTGAATACAAGAGAATCTTCCTTTCACTCTAGTTTGAATATATTTTTCCCTCTTGATAAGTTTATAATCTGCAGGTAGTATAGTTGCTCCAACAGTTAGTTGTATATTTAAAATTAATAATTGCTAGTTTCTAGTTCTGTAGGCTCCTCCATAATCACTCCTTGGGTTTTTTTCAAAAGGCATTATATACCAATTCACAAAATACATATTTGATTTCCATTAAATATAGAGAAAACTTTATGCTAACAAAAAATATCACTAAGTTACTTTCTGAGTAAGAGTTACCTTTTTGGAAGCAGTTCTTTCAAAATCAGTTTTGGCAGAATGTTTTTCATTCTTACATTTTTTTTTTGTCTATATCCCTTTATTCCCCTCACTTTAAATAAGTAGTATAAACAGTTTGACTCTCAGCAAGAGTCATGTAACCTCTTAATTATATAAACCCTGAGTTTTGCTATATTATTAATATTGGCTGTCATCACATTATCCTACACATCTGTTAATCCTTAACATTCTTAAATACAAAAAACATTTTAGTACAACTCCAACTGTATTGATTTTAATAGTATGAGACTGATTCTAATTACTAATACATATATAAAATATATATGCAAAAAGCCTAGCACAAATTATTTTTAAATTGTAATGGATCTTAGTTTAATATGGAAAAAAACATAACCTTATTTGCCAGAGTACCTGAAGATCGTAAGGTGGGTTAACAATATAACTAGTCACATTAAACCAATCATGTTTTGCAAAAAGAAAAAACAGAGAAGAAAAAATTTGGCAAGAGAAAGAAATTCATAGTTTCATGAAGAAAGCACTTCCTGTCAACCAAGATTCTTAGTTCTGGGCTTATTTCTCCACTGAGACAAATGTATGACCTTGTACTGAAATTTGAAAACCTGAGAGTGAGAGTCCTAAATCGTTTCTCCTTGAGTAAATCCAAGAAAGCTTCATGTTTTACTCCATTAACACCATATATAAACTAAAATTTAACTCTGAAACTTTTTACTTGGCCCCCTATAACAGCAGTGTCCCACCTTTTGGCTTCCCTGGGCCACATTGGAAGAATTGTTTTGGGCCACACATAAAATACACTAACACTAACTATAACTGATGAGGTAAAAAAAAAAAGTCACAAATAAAATCTTATAATGTTTTAAGAATTTGTGTTGGGCCACATTCAAAGCCATTCTGGATGGCAGGTTGGATATATATGCCTTAGAAAATAGAAAACAAAATAAATATTTTCATTTGAACATCCCATCTCAGGGTTTTTAAGCCAGTAGGGCAGAAGCCCTTTAGTTCATCTGATCTGGCCTAGTGTCAAATATTCCGTAACCCCCATATTTAAGGACTGAATCTAGAAAATGGTCTAGTCTCTCTCAAGTTTGCTAAGAAATCAATTAAGGACTTACAAGGTCAGACAATTAATTTCGTGAATTTGCCAAGGTTATGACACCTTACCGAGTTGTTTGTACCATGCTGCCAATGTATGCTCACAGTGGCAAGTTCAAGAACTTAACTGTCACATTTTGGGGACAACAACAGCTCTGATGTCCATTCCAGAAAAAGAATTCCAAATTGCTTAGAATGGTGGACCAGGCGCTGGTGTCAGTGCATAGCTTCCCAAGGGGAGTACTTTGACGGTGACCATAGTGATATTCAGCAATGAGGTACATAGCACTTTTGCTAGGATGAGTTCGTGAAATTAACTAACCTTGTAAATTAATTATGAAAAGTGGAATGGACATTTCAAATAGTCTTGAACCTCTCTCCATTTAAAGGTGCAATATAGGCAAGTAGCAGGCATTGCATCCTTTAACCTTCTAGTTCATTAATTGGAAAACAAATGAAATTTTAAAAGGGTGTTACATTTATATATGAGAGTGCATGTGTAATTTATAAATATTAATTTCTATAAGATGACATTATTGATTAAAAATATTAACAGATATAATATTGGTAATAAAAACAATCGAGACATATAAATATATTTTCTTTTATCCCCTGCCCCAAATTTAGGTACTTTTCAATGTAACAGTTACAATGAAAAAATGTGATGTCACAGGAGGAAAAAGCTATGCAATAATCAAACCTATTGGTTTCAATGAAACCACTAAAATTCATATACAAAGAAACTGCAGCTGTCAGTGTGAGGACAGCGGAGAACCTAAAAGAAAGTGTGTAGATGAAACTTTTCTAGATTCCAAGTGTTTCCAGTGTGATGAACATGAATGTCATTTTGATGAAGACCAATTTTCTTCTGAGAGTTGCAAGTCACACCAGGATCAACCTGTTTGCAGTGGTCGAGGAGTTTGTATTTGTGGGAAATGTTTGTGCCACAAAATTAAGCTTGGAAAAGTATATGGAAAATACTGTGAAAAGGATGACTTTTCTTGTCCATATCACCACGGAAATCTATGTGCTGGTGGGTATAAATATATACATGCGATTTTTCCTAGTCACTGTTAAACTACCACATATATGTGTTAAAGTGTCTTTAAATCATATCTTTATAATTACCTTTATAATACCCTGAATCTGAATTTAATATTCAAAGTTTTAAAGTCTGTGAAACTAGAGCATGGCAACAGATTTATACCACATGATTCTGATATTTTTATTTCAAATCACTTTGTACAGTAAATACTGAAAAATAAAAACCAAAAATTAATTGCTATTCTCAAGTATGCCTTGACCTTATAAAGATATATCCTAGAAAAGGAAATTACTGATAATGTTTGACAGGTTTTCCATAATCTGGGTATTCTTCCAGAAGTATCTGATTCATTCTCCTAAGTGGCTACTCCCGCCAGCTTGCTCAGAAGATAGTGAACTATAAAAATGTTCTTTTCATTCACTGGAAAATTCTTAATGCATTATTATATAGATGGTATTGTAAATTTGTAGCAATTTAAACCTGTCCAATTTATTTTTGGAACAACACCAGCAATAGAATTTTGACAGCATTCTTCAAGAAAATACTGGTTTTATAAGTAAGCTAGAAGATTAGTCCAAGAGGCCACACACAGACCAAATTTTAAAACAAAATCATTTAAAATAAAAATATCCAAAGTACTTTGGATAATTTTGGCTAATTCAGTCTACTGCCACCTAGAGGTTAGATTCCAGAAAAATCTTTGCAGCATTTAAAAATTAATGCAAATTATTTTTAAATGAATTCATTTTTCTATGACAGTGTGCTAAATCCACTTACTGCTAAAACACGAAACACCTTTTTAGTGTTCACATTTTGGTACGTGAATATTAATTAAATTACTGGTATTCTGAAATTATTTCATTGTGATAAGCATGTGGAAAGTATAAAATCTATACAAAACAAATTTTCTGGCTTTTTGTAAGCAAACAATTTGCTATCACATAAACATGTGATGACAAATTGCCTTTTTATTCTTTTACATACACAAAATATTTTATATTCCAAAGATTTATTCAGTTCTACCTGGTATCATGGATAGAACAGATTTCAGATAACTTTAGAACAAACCAGTAATTACCTGCTAATGTTTTATAGCTAATCCTGTTTGAGACAGAAAAGAGAAATCATTCTGATATCATTTCCCACAGCTGTCAGTCTCTCAAAGAAGTTTGAAATACATTGAGAATCCCAGTCTTTGTCTACAGTAAAATATCAAAAATCAATGCACTAGCTGTTCTATATGATTATGATATACTGATATGTGGGTAGTTGAGAAGCTGCTTTAAATTATTTGTGTATAAATTACAAGTACAAACTTTAGACTGATAAGCATTTTCTTCACTTGACTCCTCAGAGAATAAAAACACATGTTCGCAGGTCAGCTGACCCGGGTTAGTTGTGCAGCCTATTAGAGGGAACGGGGTCTAGCAGGCATGTGTTTGGCCTGGACCTCATTAGTTTTACACTTAGCAAATTGAGCTGATCCAACAGTAGACTCTATGGAACAGTTACCCTGTGAGGTGCTCCACAAAGAGGAAGGGAGGAACAAAACCAGGGAAGGAAGGAAGAGAGCGAGGGAGAGAAGGGAGGGAGGGAGGAAGGAAAGGAAGGAAAGAGAACAGGAGCAAGGGCAAGTCTGTACCTAAATAAGCTTAAGAAACACTATAAAACCCTATAAAATGTACCCCCTTTGAAGATATCTAGTTCACATTAGCATATTAGGCTTTGCATACTACTGTAGTCTAAAATTCATTTAAGTACGTAAAAACCATTTGTCTGCATAAATGCCCCCATGCCAACACACACACCCCTACTGCCTTGCTTTCTCTCTTGCTTTTTCTCATTATCACCTAATAACAGCCCACAGCATACTTTTGACATGCCCCATGAATGTGCTAAGTAATATCCTGAAGATGTGAAAGGATTCGTTCAATTTCCCTGGAGATTTTATCTTAAAACATGGCACTAGTAGAACTAAAGCACTAGAAGGTTTTGCGTCACCAGGCCCTTGGCAATAATGAGAGACTAAGAAAATAAATTAGGGAAGCTATTACTCAAATATCCCTGTTTTTTGGATTTCAAGTCAGACAACTGACAGTACTTCAGCCTTTGCAGCTTCTTGATATTTGTGTTTTTAATTTAAGACCGAATGTAGTCAGACAGCCACCTCAGCAGGCCAACTTCACAGCTATCAGCACAGTACAGTAGTATCAGAAGATGATCTACAACGGATCAACTCTGAGAACAGACACTCCTTGTCCTCGCTTCATTTATCTCAGACAAGTAGAAAATGATGCTGTCTCCATTCACTTGACCAGCCGTGTGTTTCCATGGAGATGGAAGGGGAACTCACATTTGGAAACGCTTCACCATGAGTGGAGCCCCAATAACTTAGGTGCTGGGGTGTCTTTGTTGCAGGGCATGGAGAGTGTGAAGCAGGCCAATGCCAGTGCTTTAGTGGCTGGGAAGGGGATCGGTGCCAGTGCCCGTCCACATCAGCCCAGCACTGTATCAACCCAAAGGGCCAAGTGTGCAGTGGAAGAGGCACGTGTGTCTGTGGCAGGTGTGAGTGCACCGATCCCAGGAGTTTCGGCCGCTTCTGTGAACACTGCCTCACGTGTCATACAGCCTGCACTGAAAACTGGTACGTGTTCTTTGCCTCTAAACATATAGAAGACAGTCCTTCATTATAACAATGTTTGTCCTTTTTTATTCTGCCTTCCTTAATCCTAGAAGTTACTGGATCTTCTCCTGCAGATAAATTGCTATCATCATGCTAAAAAATAAATGAATGGAGATTTGGAAATTCTAAGACTTAGATTGCAATCTTTGGCCACCAGATAGCTGTGGAAATATGAGAATTTATATAGCTAGGCATTCACTGCCATAGCTTTTAAAAATTTGGTGGTGGTTGTTGTTTTTGTTTTTTTAAGAATAAAAAAAACAGCGTTTGTAAAGGTTCATTGGGTAATTTTTTCCAGCTTTACTGGAATACAGCATCCGGCAGAGTAACGCCCAGACTTGAGTTATGATTTTATTACAAAATCATAACCATATATGCTTATGGTTACACCAATAATGCCCCTTTTTATGAGCTGGTAATCTATACCAAATCTTTTATTACAAAATCATAAGCTTGTATGGTTTTGATTTTGTAACAAAATCATAACTCAAGTCCAGGCGTTACTTCTGCCAGACCCTGTATAATTGACACTAATAACCTTACGTAAGTTTAAGATGTGCAGTGAGATGATTTGGGGCTGCCTGCTCCCCAGTTCACTATTAATTAGCTGTTTAATTTAGGACAAGTTGTTGAAATGCTCTGTGCCTCAGTTTCCTAACATTGAAAGTGAGTATATTAATAATGACTTGCACTAGTTTTGTGAAGAACTAAATTAGATAATTCATATGAAAAGAGAAAGACCTAGAACTTGTACTTGATACATAGTAATCATGAAATAAATGTTAGCTATTATATTGTTTTATTTTTATTGAACATAAAGAATGATGGTGGTTAGGAAGCACTGTAGAAATACACAATAGATTAAATGAAAGGTCTATATGTTAAATGAAAGTAGTACTGTTTTGTGCTAATAATTAATTTTTCAAGAACAATTTGAGTCCTGCTCAAAGACCACTATTCTAAACCTCACTGCAACTTACAATTTATTTTATTCAAAATTTTAAGACCTTCATGTTCTTTGGATTGGTAGCTCAAGTAATTTTTTTTAATTATGCAATTTTATATAACTCTCTTAGAGCAATTTATATAACTCTCTTAGAAGAGCAATACTTAAACATAATGATGTACTTATTTCTAGTGAACCCAACCAAAATTTGAACTGTGTATTCATTGCTAAACTTTTCTAGTAGTGTCTTAATATTCATCTTCCACAACATCTATGCTAGTTTTTTGTGTATGATGACAGTATCTTATTCATTTCCTAGAGATTGTCTTCTCAAGATAGAAAAATCATTACTTTAATTTTATACATTATTAAACTATTTTAAGTGGTTAAAAAGTAACTTTGCCATGGCACTAAAATTCAGCCAAGATTAGAAATAAGTGTCATAGCTTTCTTTCCCCATTTTACAAGGGGAAATCAGTACTATGTTTTATTTTTTGTATGAAATACTACAGGCTTCAACCTTATTAAATCTAATATATTTTCACTTCTGTTTCCCCTTACAGGAATTGTGTGCAATGCCTTCACCCTCACAATCTGTCTCAAGTTATACTTGATAAGTGTAAAACCTCATGTGCTTTCATGGAACAGCATTACGCAGACCAAACATCAGGTAAACCAAAGCTTAATAATCAAAGCACTGGAAAAGTATCTGTAGAGAATCATATTCCCCAAAAGGGCCCCTAATCAACACCCTAAAGAATGGACTACCTGCTTCAGTGTTTTCAATCTCCCAGAGATGGTACTCTCTAAAACCAGCTGAGTATGTTTGCCATGGTTTTGCTGAACTGTTAGATCTCCTATCCCTGCTAAATTCCCACACTGTACATTTCCATGGAAGTACACCAAACAGATTTTTTCTAGAGAGGCCTCGGTGAGCCAGAAAAAGGACTTTCCTATGTGGAGTCCATTTCACCCTTAGAGACAAGATCTATGGAGCCATAATTGTCTTTCATAACCCAAACTTACTTCTAGTTATAACTTTCCTCATGTCAAACCAACATTTACGTCCATGAAACCAAACAATTCTAAGTAGCGATGATCTGCTTTTGCAAAATGCATAACTTTGAAAGGGCTACTCCTTCCTGGTGCTTTTTATTCTAATATAATAAAATTTAGGGTGCATGATTAGAAAAGTAGCACAATGGAAAGCGGATAGCACTTCCAGTCTCAAGTCCTTGGCCTAAGACATGTCCCTTGACACTAGTAGCTAAGAAATATCAACCCTCTTACAATATTTGCCTCAGCCTCAGTTTCCCCATCTGTAAAATACGGATAATACCAACCTCAGACTTGTGTATGATTAAACAAGCCAGTGAACATGAAAGAAATAAGTAAATGTAAAGATAACACGTAACTGACAGAAACACATGAAAGCTGTGTTCAAAGACCATTGTTAAATGAAAGTTATTAGAACCCAAAAGCCAGCAGTCCACTTTGTCAGGCGTAAGGTGTTAAGCTACACATGGTTTAGAGATGAAACTTGAAATTATGTCTTCACTGAAAACATTCGTACTGCTACTGTTATTTCTGGTCTCTCTTCTAATCTGTAAGAATATTCCAGTTCTTAGATAGTGTACACGGAAAAATAAACTTTCCCCAAAGTTTTGTTTCCTTCTTCCTTCACATCCATACTGATTTTAGCCCATAACAAATTTGGCTCTGAAAACAGCCTATGTGCTGCCATCTGGGGCTGCAGCAATCACTCCAGAAAGCCAAGTGCCTTTTCTAATAAATAGGGCCCTTACTGTCAACATGTCATTTATTATGTTAAATAAACAAATCTACTGTGACCTAAGTGTGATTACAAAAAAGTATTCCATTAAAGCTCCTTAGGAAAATCCCTTGCTTGACCTAAACTCTGAAGATAGTCATGGCCAGGGCTTAATGTTTGGCTATCCAAAATGACATGTAGAAATGCACACAGAGTTGCGCCCTGAAAATGTCCTCTATCTTAACACAATAGAAATATTTGTAAAATGTATCAGTAGCTAGGGGACTCCTTTCCTCTTCAAAACCATTGTGCAAGGAGAGGAAAAGGGCATTTGTTATCATCTATCCACTCAATCACACTTATATGGGTGTTCTTTGGTCTTTCTGGCTAAACTCCTACTAGGCAGGAAGCCAGTAAATGGGATCAAGCCATGTGCCCCCTGTAAGGATCTGTCTCTTAGCTGACTTGAGTAGTTTTAAGTCAGCCAAGGAAATGACTGTCAGGATGAAAGGCATGCATGTCACAAACCTTAGCATCACTGGGGAAGACTCCAAGGGCATCTCCTTTGAATGGAACATCTTGGCTTCTCTGTATGTGTGAGACCTGTAACAAAGGGAAATTTGTATGTATGTTTGGTGCTTCTATACCAATTAGCAGTCCTCCAGCTTCCCTTTAACCTTTCTTTCAAAGAATTTTATCATTGACCAAAAGAAAACTGGGCTCTAACTCTTTCCACTTGGAGAGGAGCTCTTGCCTTTGTTACAAATTCTTGGCTTATTCAAGAGCATGCTTGGTCATCCTGGGAATTCAGACACAAAAAGCTATGATTGGGTGATTGCTTTTCTAAGCTTTGGCAGGTCCCCTTCTGAAAGGCCCTCTCAGGGGGACCTTCAGACATTTGGGTGAAGTCCCCAGTCTAGAGAATAGGCAGAAAACACATGCCTCTTTAGGCCAGGCAGTAATTTTGTAAGTCTGGGGCAGCTGGTGAGTTCTGCGGAATACTTTTGTATTGTTTAACCATGTTCCTCTTGGATTTGGGTAATACCTCTGGCAACCACGGAGTCTGAAGACTTTCCAACTGTGTTTGCCAAAGGTCTACCAGAAACCTAGCATCCACCCCCACACACATCCCCGCCCAAGGCAGCATATCCTTTTCCAGCTAGTAATTATTTAGTCTTGAAATAATACACAGTGGAATTTTTTACAAGTGAAATAGGATAGATTTGGTTAACAGACAAGTAAAAAATAAATTAATAAAAATTGAGGAAAGATTATTGCATATTGTCCCATATTGGACACTCCTATTTCCTGGAGAAGCTATGTGTAATAATCATGAAAAATTACACTGCAACTTCAAAGGAAGTATTTATTCATCTATTAAGAGTAGTACTGATTTTAGCTTCTGCAGATGTTTACTTTTATTTCCATTATTGGTGTGCAACAAATGAATAATAAGCATGGTAAGAGAAATAGAAGCTAATGAGTAGAGCTGTTAAATAATTTTTTAAATCCTATTTTCCACTAGTAATTAAGGGTACACAGTACAAAAACTAGTTAGTACAACTAAAGAATCAAGCTACAAAGAAATACTTTCATTAAATACCTTGTGGCTATTCTCTAAAGGATAGTTCTATGCTGGAAATATTTTAATAATAAATATGTAATAAAAATTGGAGACTTTACTCTTTGAATCAAAAGTAATGACAGACCTCCATTTTAAATATGTAGATTTGCAAATATCTCTGGTCCTATTAATTGAGATGGTAAACATTGTTTACTTGTCACATTCCTTTGATTTACACATTCTAGTGTTTCATCCATTTATTTTTTGCTTTATTACAGAATGTTTCTCTAGCCCAAGCTACTTGAGGATATTTTTCATCATTTTCATTGTTACATTCTTGATTGGGTTGCTTAAAGTCCTTATCATTAGACAGGTGATACTACAATGGAATACTAATAAAATAAAGTCCTCAGCAGATTACAGAGTGTCAGCCTCAAAAAAGGTCAGTGAATTCTAAAAATGAATTACTATCAGTATGTCATTGTCTACTTCTAATATTTAGGTACTTAATTAATGATTCTATTTCTTCTCCACGAAGGACAAGTCGATTCTGCAAAGTGTTTGCACAAGAGCAGTAACCTATCGACGTGAGAAACCAGAAGAAATAAAAATGGACATCAGCAAATTAAATGCTCATGAAACTTTCAGGTGCAACTTCTAAAAGGATAAAAAGTACTTTATGGGAAACTGGATTTTTAATAATTGCTCCTAAAATTATAATTTTAGAAGTCACAGGAGGAGACAAATTGTTCCAGATCATGCCCATTGCTGGTTTGTCCACTCACATGAAGACTGACAAGTATCCTCATCACCATGTGACTCACATCGCTGCTGAATTTTTCAGAGAAAAATGTGTCTTACTACTGTTTGAGACTAGTGTCATTGTAGCACTTTACTGTAATATATAACTTATTTAGATCAGCATAGAATGTAGATCATCTGAAGAGCACTGATTACACTTTACTGGTACCTGCCATTCCTCTGCTTCCCAGAGAGACACAATGCTGTGACATAGTTTTGGCATTGTATCACTACAAGGGTATCATAATCCCTGCTTGGAACATGCAAAGGGGAAAAAATAATAAGGCAGTTATACTAATGTTGCCAAACACTTCAAATTGGCAGTGAGTAGGCAAGAATAGCTAGATAAATAAATGGTTAGTGTTTCACTCATTCAAGAGATGAACAGATAAAATCTTAAACTTGAGGGATATTGCTTCTGAAACTGTAGTTTTATGCATGTGTGTGTGTGTTTCTTCTTTTTACAAGATGGTTACTAATTCCAACATTCTCTCCTCTTTGCCTTTATATTTTGGTTTTCTGTCTTACAGGATAAGTTTCTATATGTCACAGATGACTGGATTAAATAAGTGCTAAGTTACTACTGCCATAAAACCTAATACAATGTCACTTTATTAGAATACTGGTTTGAAAAGCTGAATGTTTAATAAGGGACACTGTAAAGTAATATCAATTTGAATAGCTTCCTCGTTTTCAGATGTGGAGTTTTATATCTTCTTACCTGGCAAACTGGACAGACTATTTTTACTATTTCATTTGTCAAATCATCACGTTAAAATTCACAAGGTATTTAGAAACTCTGCCTCAAGCAAAGTGCCACATGTTTGAATGCATTTTCTCAGATATTTACTCCAAGTAGATATTAGCATTTTTCAAATTAAAAGCTATTATTATTTTTACCCTTTGATGAAGCCTAAGGATATTCTTTCCCTGTATCACCTCAACCCCACTTGCTAGAATTCTAAAAGTATGCAATTAGAGGATATCTGAGAAATAAGCTAATTCACCTTTTTAGTGAATAGGGAACCAAGTCTAAGAAAGTTTAAATAATTTGTCAAAAAGTTTCCCAGTGATTAAGTGGCAGCATTCAGAAAGAACTTCTACCTTCTTATTGACAGGCTAGTGTTCATTGCAAAATATCATTCTACCTCTTGAGTCTCTGAAATATCCAATTGGCAACTATTTTTAAATGTGATTTACTGGAGTCTTAAGTATAGGGGCATGAGAAAATTTCAAAGGAACACAGAACAACAGTAATTAAGACTGAATTGGCCACAACTGGCCTTCAGTCTTTCCTGCTAATCAACTTCTAAGAGCTAACTAGAGAAAGTCCATCACACCTTAGCCTTTATGAACAGCACCTGCTAGAGCTGTGCAGTGCTTACCCCAAGAGACTGACACAGAGGCCATGAGTTTTTATCTTCCCCAATGGAAACATCTTCACACTAACCACATCCCTGCAGACTTAGTCTTATTTTACTGGCTCAAGTCCAATGGTGCTGTGTGCAGTACAAAGCTTCGCCTGTGACAATGTCTTCTTACAATTAACTTCCCAAATTTGCTATCTTCCAGCACTTGAGTTTAAGCCAAGTGTTAAATATTTACATTTCAATGATGACTAGCCCCCACCTCACATTCCACTCTAAAGAGCATGTTAAAACATGTAATAAATTGTTCTGGAGCAACAAACAAAGCAGCTCCATCAGCCATCCCCTAAAGCCAAGCAAGTATGATGCTGTTGAACTGTATTTCCTTCCCCAAATGAGACTGGGGACACAGACATAATTCAGTACTGTGACTCACTTGTGCAAGATACCCTTGATCACCAAGGATAACATAAAAATCATTTTGCAGCCTGCCTGTCACACAGAGCATCCTTTTTAGAAAGGAAAATAAATGGATACCTGACAGATACCTAAAAAAAGGGGGGGAAATCCATTTATTAAAATGCTGACAATTTAAAAATTGAACATTATGATGTTCATAAACTAATTTTCATATGGAATGAATTACTCAAAAGAACATAATACAATAAAACCCTTAAAAGTTAGGGTTTATATTTTTATACTCTCACTAGTTTGCACTAATTTATAATGGACCGACTAATTTATAACGGACCAAGGCTGCTATCATAGGAAGAAACAAACTTCCTGATAGGCAGTTCAGTGCTAGCTGATGGTTGTAGTTATGCTTGTGACGTCTTGTGCTTTCTTTTTTTACATAAAGATCTAATACTTCAAGATTTTAGAGCTTATATTTTACTTGAATAATTGATATTTTCTTGTATAATGGCTTGTGAGAAGAGAATTAATATTTGATTAGTTAGAATTAATTAAAAGGTGAGGGAAAACAGGGTATTCTTAGATTAAATAGTATTTGTAAATAGAGCCTATTTTCAATTAATATGACCACAGGAGCCTTTTGAGAGTCACTGATATTAAACACAAGTAATGAACTTTTAAATGATTAACCAAGTTAAGAACTTGAACACTTTTGGTACGATGGCATTTCTGTGCCCTAAAGTATGTTTATTTAGAAATGTGCCATATATACACTACAATATAACTGCATGCCTTTTATTTCTCTAAGGACATCTTTGCACTGCAGTGTACATGGATTTATAAGCATTTGATATCTTTTGGAAAATTTATTAATATTTATGAAGTCACAGATATTCTCCACAAGACTCAAAAATTCACTAAAAGTCTGATTATGTCCTAATGTTCAAGGTATAATAGCTTTGGTTAATAATGATTAAAGAAATCTAAAGTTAAACAGAAGATTTCTTAAGTGGCAAATTTTTCAAAACTCAAAGTTAATATTAATGTATGCATCATATGCAACACTTTATGAAGATAAATCCCACGTTTTAAATATGTATTTAATCTCTATTGAAGATATTCTGAATGACAACAGGTATCCATGAAACACTGAAATATTTTTATAATGGACTATGAAAATTTTCTCCATAGAATTATACATATTACTCCAAGTACCTAATATAGCAAATTCAATGGCTTTTACTTCCTTTCCTTACTCCTGTTTTTTCCACTTAGTTTTCTTAAGGGATTGCCCTAAAACTTCAAACTTAATACCTAATTGTGAAAAAAATAACCAAATGTAATGGTATAATGAAGTTCTTCATTTCCAAACATCTCATTTGAATTTATAAACTGACAAAGACAAACCCATTAAAAACTAAGAATTTAAAATTTTTACATTTGAAAGGATTTGAGATCTATATATTTTAATAAAAATTTCAAGTGAAATATAGCTACTTGAGAGTTCAAGCATATGCATATTGCACTTAGTAGTATTTACTTTTAACATTTAATTTATGACTATCCTTATCAATATTCACCTCAAAAACTCTATTTCATGCAATGCAAATCAAAATATATTTTCAAAGAAATATAGAACTAGCATTCTTTCAGATCACTTTCCTTTTCTAATTCCTCTATGAAAAAATTATTATGGGTAACTAATTATACATATTTATATTTCATTGATTATGAGACATCCACTTTTTCAATATAACTTTAAAATTGTGATGTATTTTGCAATCATTGGCATGTTAGATACAGTGTTGAAAACTGTGCTTGAATAAATAATACACTAATTCATTTTTAACTAACTGTGGTTATAGGCACATTCATTTCTTACAAATTTTTGAGAATTCATTTATGATAACATGAGTCAGTTTTCAGCACACCTGAATCACATACAATTCAATATGCAGCCTGACTGTCTGATTATGAGCTCAGATCCTTCAGACCTTTATGTTATAAAAACTCTTTCATCCTTCTGTTTACTCTTTATGCTAGTGGCTATGATTTCTGCAAACCCCAACTTAATGGACAAGAATGATGGGGTTTTTCCCAGTTTTGTTAACACATGTTTATTCTTTCTATTTCTTTGAAAACAATTCTTTTATACTATCATCTCACTTTTAAACAGAATTAACAGGAAGAATATTATAATACATGAAACCATCATAGATTTTGCAGCATCTTCTATGTCTTATGTCAATGATGGGAGAAAAATATAATACAACCAATCAGTGCTGCAAGAATAAAACTTCCCCTTTGAGTCCTATTTTTTATCCTTCTTTAATGTTTCTGTTGTTTTGATTTTTAATTTGGTTCTAAGAAATTAACCTTCAAATCCATGTAATGACTGTCATAAAACTGCATATTTAAATTATTTGATATCTTTTAAACAATTGTTCAGCTATCTGGGCAGCTGTTAATGAAATACCTAAGAGTAACAACACTACTTTTTTATCTACCTGAAACACTTTCCTGCGTAAAATTTATCTTTGTGAGCTAACTCTAATAATCAGGTTTCTAACCTCTACAACCTACTTCAGTTAAAATTATTTAACCCAACAATAAAAAATAGAACAAATAACAGAAAATAAACACTGCATACACCAAGGATAAAATGTGATTCACACACACACACACACACACACACACACACTCTATCTATCTATATATATATATACATATATATATATATATATATATATATATATATAGAGAGAGAGAGAGAGAGAGAGAGAGAGAGAGAGAAAACCTTCACTAACTCTTTACACTGTACCACAAATAAATATGATTTTGATATGAATTTCACACAATGACAAGTATGGCACATAAATTTTAAGATTATTGAGTATAAACTATTTGAATTTAAATTATAAGAAAATACAAATTTGCACTTACAGAAATTCATTTTGTGTATATTTAACATAACTTTAAAATTATTTTACATTTACCAACTACTTCATTAAAGTTTTTTAAACCTCTGCAATAAAACGTAGAGATGTTTTTAAATTATCAGTAATATAACCTTATTTGTTTCACTTAACAAGTCTTGCCTTTGTAAAAAATTTTTTTAACATAAAGCATATTTTTAAATGAAAATATTTGAATATAAAATAGCTCTAAGAAACAAATTCTCATTAAACAAATTTCTTACTATTTCCAGCTTTGAATTATACATAAAATTAAGTTGATTTATATAACATAGAAAATTGGGGAATATGATAATTTCACATAATATACTATGAAGCTGTTCATATAATTCTGATTGACTACTAACTTCTGTTTTATGTATTTATTAAAGAGCTGACACTGTAGTTGTGAGATGTCTATTTTTCTAAAAGAGCTTATAATAGTTATGATAAAGCATTTAATTTAGTAATTAATGCATCATTTTGTTTAAAACTAGGTGTTAATCAATATAAAATTTTGTTCTAAAATAAAAAATATAAAGATCTAAGAATTCTCCTTTATTTACCATTGTGTGCTACATGCCCCTCAGAGCTGTTAGACAATGGCACACTGTCACATGAGAAATGTAGTAACATTATTGTCATTGGTAGAGGACATTACATAATTTAAAAAAACTACTTCTTCTAGCAAATTGCAAAGCCATTGATAAAGTTGTGGGGACATCCTAATTGCTCTATTTTCCTTTTGATAGTTGCCCAATAATGGAAACACAAGGAATATCCTAATTACCAAAAACTGAAGAACTAGCTAAAAGATAATTGGGCTTTTTCTACCAGCCACAGACTTCTACCATCACCTTAATATATATACAGTATGTTCATAAATTTCAATCGTACATTTTCAAAAGCCATATTTAAACTATTGAAATTTATGGAATACTTGTGTTGTGGTATTTCTTTATTTAACCTAAGGGAGAGAGTAAAGCAAATGAGGGGACACATTAAGACTTAAAAAGATTTCCTGTCTTTTAAGAGTTCTCACAGTTTGAAGGAGAAGGTATATGTAGCAAACATACAGATAGAAGGTTTGTCCTAGAGAAATCAGAGGGAAGCTATAAGAAAGTCTCACGAGGTCTTTATTTTTGAGAATTCATCCTAATTGGGTATGGCTCACAGTCTTTCAGGCTCAGAATCCTGATTTTGTTATGAGTATTGTTTGGCCCCATTCTTCTCTTTTCCTTTTAGTATCATGATAGGACCCACCACCAGAGTTTCAGTAGAGCACACAGCTGAGACTTAACTACCCAGACTCCTTTGCAGCCACATGTGGCTATAGGACTAAATGTTAGCCAGTGGGATGGGAAAGGAAATTATATGTGCAACCTCAGATCTCATTTCCTTTTCCATCTTTGTGTTGTCTGGGACAACTGGGGCAGCTCTCTTAGCAAAGAAATTGTCAGAGCTTCCCCTTCAGCCATCAAATGCTCACCTCAAGACATCCCTGACAGGGAAACAATCTCTTTTTAGTTAAACCACTGCATTTAATGTTAACATCAGATAATCTGTAATGATGTGCTCTTTATATAATTATCTGAATCCTTAGCAATAATAAATACCATTTTCCTCACTTTTTCAAATAAGAAAAACAAGGCAGAGAGATTAAGGACCCTGTATAAAGTACATGCAGCCAGTATGTGCCCAAGGGAGATTCATAATCCAAATCTGTTTTGCTCTCTATAAATGACTGACCATATGTGAGGATAGATTTCACTAGTTTAACTACATCCCTAGTTCCCAAAAAATGTATGCAATAAAGTTGAGGAGATAATATATGTGCATAAATACTATATAGGAAGAGGTACATAGACCTTAAAGATGAAAACAAAATGCTAAGTGCACTAGACAGAGTTAGACTGGAGCGGGTCTATGGGGGATAGCATTTGGCCTAGGCCTTGGAGGTAGAAAGGTGAGGCTGAAAAGAGCTAGGAGAATAGAGAAGCAAAACAGAGATTCCATCCAAGAGCACTAAAATGTTGTTGAGATGTAGCATTAGATAATGAAATGCAGTAACTTACAGGTCCTAGGTTATGGACAGCTTGAATTCCAGACTAAGAGTATGTATGAACTTTGGTTATTAGGAAAAAGCAAGCCCTGAAGTTTTTGCACAGATAAATAATATTATTGGAATTATTTATGGTTTGGCATGTACTTACCAAAACTAAATACAATTTTTAATTAAACAATTTTATATATCCCCTAATACTAAATGTAAATACTATCTAATAGTATTAAATATTTAATGCTATTAAATACTAAATTTAAATTGTATTTAGCACTAATGTAACAAAAATTGGAAGTATAGAAAAGCAGGAAAAAATTCAAAACCCAACTTCCTAATAGAAGTCACTTTTACATAAAGGCATATTTTATTTCATTATGTACTTTACAACTTTGTTATGCTGATGCTCCATATTTATTGTAAAACATCCTAAAATACATGTTACTTCAATCCAACCAACCAGAGATGACTATTGCCATAGACAGACAGACAGATAGATAGATATTAATAGATAGTTGATAGGTAGATAATAGATATAGATGGATGATAGATAGGTATTGATAGATAGATAATCTGTAACTAAGAAAGAAATATGCTCTAAATAGTCTAAATAGTTTGGTATAAAGAGATTTTTTTTTCAAAAATATTTTAAACATTGTCCATGTCAAGATTTAAATAATTGTTTTTATAGGTAGATATATCCCATCCATGCATGTGCCACGATCATAGCTCTTAAATTCATTGAGAAAAAGGAATAAGCAGGACATGATACCAAATATAAAATATTGGTTAACAGCTTCAGTATTCAACAAGAGGACACTGGTTAAATAAATTGTTTTTGAATGGAAGAAATTTACATTTTATAATGGCAGAGGAAAAGGAGCCAACATAAAAATGTTTATGCTGGGATGGTTTGGATGGGTCTCAGGTACAACAGGGGAGCATTTCTGTGACAAACAGGAATCAGTCAAATAAGCTTGGAGAATTTTCATGAGGAAGTAAAGGGAGAAAATATTAGTTACTGCTGCAAGGAAGATTTGAGAGAACTTGGGGACTGGCTAAATATAGGTGATAAGGAAAGAAGCTGGTCAAAGGAAATTCTACTGCCAACTCTGAAAGTCACTACAGACTTCGATCCAAATTGGATGAAACTCCCAATCTGGTCTCACACATGTTCTTGCCAATCCATGACTTTCAGACTAAATTCTAACTTCATCAAAATATTTGGCCAGACAAAACTAAAGCTGTGAATTTTTAAACCATGTGAATGATCATGCTTTCAATATTATCAAAATAAAGCTATCTTCAAGATACACAGTATTTCCTTTTTATCTAGTTCTTTATACTATATGAATATTTTGATCATAATTAGAAGCAGTGGTGGGCTGCAGGCAAAACACAAATGGCATCTTGGTTTTCAACTTGGTAATCCTTCAGCATTATTTTGACTGGTACATTATTAGTATTTAGGGTCTGGTACTGTTTAGATTTCTTCCAAGGAACTGCTTTAGGGTCTAAAAAATTCTCAGACTATAGTTATGAGAGAAAAACTTTCTTCATTGGGCTTTGTCATTCTCTGTGTTGTTTTTCCATCGTTATGACTACCAAATACACTCTAATCATCATTAAAAGTCATGAGAGATAACTATTCACTTAAGAAAATCTTCATTTGCCATTAACAACAATTTTTTTCTACATTTTTCTCCCATTAAATTTAGGATAATCTATAAATCTGTGGTTCTCGAAGAGTAGTTCCCAGACCAGAAGCATCCGTGTCACATGAAAATTTGTTAGAAATGCAGATTTTTTTGTCTCTAATGCAAATCTTCTGAATCAGGAACTCTGGGAATCGGGCCCAGCGATTGGTGTTTTAACAAGCTAAGTAATTCTGATGCTTGTCAAAGTTTGAGAACCATCTCCACAAAGAGTGAAAACTAGCATCAGGAGACCACAGTCCAGGTAATCAATTAAGTGTTGAGTCACTGATCTGTTTTTTCTGAGACCCTCAGACAATGTCCCTGAGAAATACTGTGCTCAAAATGTCTCTGCCCTTTGTTGTAGTTACAATCAAAGTAATAAAATGATTGTCTAGCGTGTTATTTAAAAAAAATTAAGTTAACTTCAATTATGTTTTATAACAAGCTTAACATCTCTAATAAATATAGAAGCCTACATTATCCACAGCCAGTTCTCAGTTATCTGTCACTGAAACCCTCTCTATTCTTCCCAAAAGCTAAATGCACGGAGATTTGCGTGCATGCATAAAACAGTCGGAGGCTCTACACCATTGCCCTAAATAACAGGGAAATTCCTGACATGGTCTGCGGAGTTTCAGCTTAGTCAGAGGACTAAGCCTTCTCTTCACACCTCTCATTGCCAACACAGTATACAACTTACCTCCCTTCTCTCTTTCCAGAGATGCTTACAAGTAAGTATCCAGGTGTTCTGGTTGTCTTCAGGGAATGTAAGTGGGACAGTCACAGCAAGAACAGCTGAGCACAGCATCCCTTCCATTCCACTCACTCATCAGGAGAAAATCCTTCTGCTCCCCCTCATTTTCAGGAATTACATTTGTTCACTCTCTTTTCTCTCAGGTCTAAAACACCTCTTTCTCCCTTGCCCTAGATCCAGTTTTATCTCATCTTGAAAATAAAAAATAGCTGTATAAACATGTATCCAAATCTGTCTCTAGTCCACTAAATTTTGTGTTTATTTTGGAAGTAGTATTTCTCCTTTAGTGTGGGCTTATAAAAAGGAGGGAAAAAAACCCTTACAGTGTCAATGAATAGTAAAAGGGACAGGAAACATATACATATGTGTATGTAAGAACAAGAAATGGTACTGAAAACTGTTCTGGGACTTCAGGTCCCTCAGGCCATGGAGAAAATAAAGAGAATGTGGAGATGGGAAGGAAAGGAAATTTAAAAAGAAATTTTTGAGAGATTCCTGCTTTAAGTCTCTACTCCTCCTCCCTTTGGGGACAGGGTAGGGGATATTCCCTCTAACCTCCAGCCTAGTGGGGCTGCAAGGGAACCACAGGAGTTTTGAAATGTATTCCCTACATCTGGGAGACAGAGAAATCTGATGCCTGGCTCATGCCAGAAAAAGAGGCTTCATCACAGATCAGTGCTGACAACAAATAAGGCTATGGCCGGGGTCCTATCTCCTCCCAGGAAAACTGAAGGGGAGAAATGGCTAAGACTAGGTTTGTCTATCCTGATTATTAAGTGTCTATTCATACTGTAGAGATTAGAGTGTAATTTGAAACAGAATAAATAAATACCACTTTCCTTTCAAGTATCAAAGCAATAACATCAGACACTTTTCAAGAATGATTTTGGATATAACAACTCCCTCTCCCACTGACCAGAGAATCTAAAAAGAACAAAATGCATGGATTGAAATGTCTGTAATAATATTGTTCATTGTGTTCTTTAAATTAATTGTTTTTTATATTTTAGTGCACTTAAAATTTGAGATTATTTTGCATAAAAAGTATTTCCCTTAATCTACAGATTGATTTTGCAAACATACTCCTAGGTTACTTTTCACTTCCAATTTCTTAGCTTCCTTTTGTCCAACTAAGAGCTTTTATTTAACAAAATACAGGGCATTTTTCAACATTTAAAATGACCAATTTAACATTTAAAAAGTGCTCTCCTTTTCCTCTAGATAAATTATAAAACACCATTATTAAGCCTCAAGACTTCATTACCTTGTCCTCTGATGGCATTGAGTCTATCTGGGTGTGTGTGTGTGTGTGTGTGTGTGTGTGTGTGTGTGTGTATATATATATATATATATATATATATATATATATATATATATCTTTTGAGTCAAAATTGGATGACTAGAATAGTAACTATGTAAGTCATTTTTAAAATTGCCTTTACTAATAAAAGATAAATATGCAATTTAAGTTTTTTTCCTATCTCCTTAGTCATTTAGTAAGAATAAGCATAATTAACTCTCTAATCTAGCAATGGCCTAATCAGTCAGTAATCATTTGAAAATGAGAATAATAGAGGAAAAAACCCACACGCTTCGAAAGAATTTGGGATAAAGTAATGCATTCTTAAAAATAATGATGAGTGAAGAGGTCAGTGAGTTTTTAGAATGAGTGTGGGTGGTTCAAAAATAAAGGAGAGACAAAAGGGGAAGAAAATGTCACAACAGGAAAAATCTCTTCTCTCCTCTCCTCTTCTCTCTTCTCCTTTCTCTGTCTCTCTCCTTTCTCTCTCTCTCTCTCTCTCTCTCTCTCTCTCTCTCTCTCTCTCTCTCCTCTGCCTCTGCCTCTCCCTCTCCCTCTCTCACACGCACATATATATACACACCTCTTTAGGATTTTTTTCTTAGTATAATTTGCACACAATGAATGTACAGATCTTAAGTTTATAACTTGATGCATACATACACCTATGTAACCACCACCCCAGTTAAGATACAGAACATTTCTGTCACTTCAGAAGGTTCTTTATCTCCTGTGATGGTTAATTTCATGTGTCAATCCCTGACATACGGTGCTCAGATATTTGGTCAAACATTATTCTCAATATTTCTGGGAGGGTGTTTTACGGTGAGATTTCCATTTAAGTAAGTGGACTTTGAGTAAAGTAGATTGCCTCCACAATGGGCCTCATCCAATCGGTTGAAGTCGAATCAGTTTGTTTTATTACTGCATAGAACAAAAGGCTGACCTCCCTCGAATAAGAAAGCATTCTCCAGCAGCATGCTTTGGACACCAGCTCTTGGGACTTCATCTGCAACATCAGCTCCTCACACTTCTCCAGCAGACTGCCTTTTGACACAAACTGCAAGGCTTTCTTGGGCCTCTAGACTTCCCCTCAGATTTTGTACATGCCAAGCCTCCACAATTACTTGAGCCAATTACTTAAAATAAATCTCTTTAAACACACACACACACACACACACACACACACACACACTATTGGTTTTGTTCTTCTGGAGAACCTCATATACCTCCTCTTCAATGCAATCACTGATTTCTCTTACCATAACCAAAAAGCTTTTTTACTTGGAATTTCTCTCAGAATTAATGGCATTCACCTGACATTTACCCAAATCCAGTCTTCTCATAGCAATACTAAATTATGGAAGTTAGTATAATACTTAAATTACATTTCCTTTTTTTAAAGTCAGGTTTATTGTATATAATTTACCCTATAGAAAAATACACTCTTTTCAGATGGATTGTGATAAACACACACATATAGTTGTATAACCACTACTACAATCAAGATACAGAACATTTCCATCATACCCAAATCTTCATAGTCAGTACTCTCACCTTATCCTCAACCCCAGCAACCACTACCTTATTTCTGTCCTACAGTTTCTTTGTCCAGAGTGTCATAAAAATGAAAGTATACCATATACAGTCATTTGTGTATGGCTTCTTTCACTTAGCATAATGCTTTTGAGATTCAATCATGCTGCCATATCTAAGTAATTCCTTTTTGTTGCTGACTTGTAAGATTCTAGTGTATAGATGTACCACAATTTGATGATCCACTCACTGGTTGAAAGGCATTTTGACTATTAACAGTTTTTGATAATTATGAGTAAAACTGCTATGACCATTCTCATAAAGTCCTCATGCAGACATATGTTTTTATTTCTTTTGTTTAAATACATAAGAATAGAATTGTTAGGCCAAATGTGTATGGTTAACTTTATCAGAAATTACCAAATTGTTCTGCAAAGTGCCAGAACCATTTTACATTCCCAGCATGAGTGTTCCAGTTACACCACATCCTTGTTAGGACTTTGTAGTGTTAGGTTTTTAAGAGCCATTCTAGTAGGTGTGTACTGCTCTATCCTTGTGGTTTTAATTTGCACTTCCCTAATGACTAAAGATATGCTTTTCATGTGCTTTGTTGCTATCTGTAATGGTCAGCATTCAAGATAGTTGCCTCCCCACCCCATCCCCCCCACCCCCACCCCCGCTTTGAGTGATCCCTAGATACTGGTATTCACACCTCTGTGTAGCTCCTTTCTAAATTTAATAGGACTGAGCAACAAACAGGGTGTTGTGAAAATGATGGTATGTAGCTTCTATGGCTAAGTCATAAAACCCATTGCTGCTTCCTCCTTAATCTCTCTTAACTCACTCACTTTGAGGCAAGCCAGCTACCATGTAATGAGTACATTCAAAAACCCTTACAGAGAGTGCCACATGGTGAAGAACTCAGGCCTCCTGACAAAAGCTAGTACCAACTTGCCAGGCATGTGAGCGAGCCATTTCGAAGGCAGATCCTCAACCTCAATTCAGGCATTTTGATGACTGCAGCCCCAGCCAACATCTTGACTACAACTTCAATAAAAACCAGAAAAACACCAGTTACACTGCCCATGATTTCCTGACCTAAAAAACTTGTGAGGTAAATGATTACCATTGTTTTAAGTCACCAAGTTATTTAGTAAATTGTTATTCAATAATAGATAGTTAACACACAATTCATATTCCTTTGGTAAAATGTCTGCTCAATCTTTCAGTCTATTTTTTTTTTTTTGGAGGTTACAGTAAAATACATTTTTTTTTAATTCATTTTTATTGTTAGTCTTATTGGGGTGACATCTGTTAGCAAGGATTACATAGGTTTCAGTCTATTTTTAAAAATGTATTATTTGTCTTCATGTCATTGAGTTAAGAGTTCTTTATATACTTTGGTATAAGTCTTTATAAAAAAGGTATGTTTCAAATATTTTCTCCCAGGTTTTGGCTTGTTTTCCATTTTAACAGAATCATTCAACAAATTTTATACCCTAATGAAGTCCAAATTGTCTATTTTTTTCCTTTTATGCTATACGCTTTTGGTGTCATATCTAAGAAATCTTGGCCTAATGAAAGGTTAAAGGATTTTTTCCTATGTTTCCTTCCAGAACTTTTATAAATTAAGGTTTTACTTTTAGATATATGATGGCATATTTTTGAGGTTTTCAAACATATACTCTGAGTTGATTATTTGAAATAATTTCTTCAGCATCATTTCTTAGACTCTTTCTCTATTAAATAAATTTGGCACCTTTGTTTAAAAAATTGACTGTATGTGTATAGTTCTATTTCTAGACTCTATTTTATTCCATTGATTTATTTGTCTATGCTTATACCGATATTGCATTGGCTTCATTATTCCACATTTAGAGTATAAAGCTTCAGATCAGGTAGTATAAATTCTCCAGCCTCACTTTTTATTCTCAAAATTTCTTTGTATTCTATGTACTTTGCTTTTTTGTATATATTTTAAAATACATTTTTCAGTTTCTATATAAATGCATGTTGGGGGTTTGATTAGGACTCTACTAAATATAGATCAATTTGGGGAGAATCAACCTCTTAACAATTTTGATTCCTCTGGTCTATGAACAAGATATGTCTCCATTTAGTTAGTATTTTTTTATTTCTTTCATTAATGATTTATAGTTTTCATCATACAAATCTTACATATATTTTGTTAGATTTATCTATGTATTTTATACTTTAATGGTACTGTTTTATTAATTTCAATATTTAACTTTCCATTGTCAGTATAGAGAAATGCAATTAATTTTTGTATACTGACCTTTTGTCTTGTGACCTTGCTAAACTCACTTACTAGTTTTAGTACCTTTTTCATTGATTTTGGGGAAATTTTATATTTAGACAATCGTATCACCTGTAAATAAAAATATTATTTCTTCCTTTCCAAGCTGAATATCTTTTATTTATCTTACCCTATTGCACTGACTAGAACCTCCAGTACAATGCTGAATAGGAATGATGAGAAAGACACTTTGCTTTGTCTGCAACTCTTTAGTAAAGGCATTCAGTCTTTCATCATTAAGTTATTAGTTGTATTTATGCCCTTTATCAAGCTGAGAAAATTCCCTTCTGTTTCTGGCAGTTATTTCATAATGGAAATAAGAAACGTCTTCACTGCATCTCTTCACATGATCATTTTTTTCTTTTTTAGCTTTTTGATATGGTGATTTATATTTACTGATATTTTTGAATGTTTAACCCAGCTGCTTTTAAAGACTCTCCATCATACAATCTAACTCTATATATACAACCACAATTTGCATAAGGTGCAATCACAAGCCCTAAGCTCTGGTACTTCACTATCTTGCTTGACAGATGCTCTTTTTCCTTAACCTACTTGGAACCCTATCTCCCTTCAAGGTCTAAGTCTACTTTCTCTATGAACCTTTCTCCAGTTATCTAAATTCCTTCTTCCTAGGCTGATCATTTACATATGAGCACTCTTTCAATCCATTTTTTATTACCAAGAAGCTATACCAAGAACAGGGAGAAATTGCTGGGGATCAGTGGATGGAGATAAGTGTCAATGGGGAAGAATCTTGGAAGACAGGGTAGAATAATATTTGAATATCATAAATGGTATTTTTTCTCCTACTATGATAAGGCAGGGAATTTCTTGTTCTACTTCTGGGGAGATTCCAGTAATGTTATGCTCATAGATAATCCTCCTCCCACCCTTAATGCTCTTGAAACAATTCTGGAGGACCGTGCTCATTTTTTCTGGTGGAAGGGCAAAGATAAAGAGAACCTCCTGTTTCTCTGAAAATTCTTTGTAAAAATATGAGTAAAAGAATAACATAAAATGCTACATTTATTTATCAATAAATGCTACACAATACCGTGTATGAAAACACTGTGGTAAGCTTTGTAGGGGATGCAAACATAAAAACTATCAGACATCTCTAAATCTAAACTACACGTAACATCCTGTATCCACTCATTCTTTCTTGTGTTAAAATCCCTCTTTCACTGTAGTCCCCAACCCAAGACACACACACACACACCCACACACACACACACACACACACAGCTGCTTTCCAACCATGGAAAATATAGAAATTTAAAACATATGATTACATAAACACATAAGTAACATCAATTTAGCACTATTTTGAATAGTTTCACACAACCAGCTTTATTATCAATTATAAAATATAATCTTTAATTTGTAAAAATCATTTTGAATATTTTCTCATCTTTAAATAGAAAACCCATTTCATATATAGAAATTTGGTTTTCATTAAAAATTAAAAATAAAAACCTCAGTTAAAGTCAGCTTTTAAAATTACATGCATATGGGATGTCTAAACAGTGTGACTTTTTTGGCACTGTCAGGATTCCCTGCAATGAAAACTTACACCTGTTTTCATGAAAGTATTTTGCCACCTATGCTTTTGAACATTTCCAGTTTGGGCCTTAATGACAGTTTCCAGGTGATTAACAAATTACACAGGTAGGGGGAACTGAAAATCTGAAAATTGCTATATATTCCTTTTTGAAATATATTTCCTTAGTGTGGCAGACAGTACAGAGTAAACAGAAATTGTCAAATGTTGGATTCATACTATCCCTCACCCCCCCACACACACACACACACACACAAACTCGGATCAGAATCTTAAAACACAACAGTAAAACTTTGGTGATTTCCATGATCCAAGATGAAAAACAAAGAAGAAAGTCTTATACTGTAAATGATAGTGGGGATTTTTCTCCCTTATATTAGCTCTCAGCTAATCAAAGTTCAGCTGGAATTTACAGCACTCAAGGATCAAAATCAAACTTAAGCTACAAACAAAAGTCAATTGCAATAGGAATTATAGGTTAGGATAATCCCAGTTTTACTTGTTACCCACAATCAAATTCTGAGTGCAAGTCTTAATTCTACCTTGAATAATTTGGGAGCCATCTGCCTAAGGAAGTCTGCATATTCCCCTTTCTTATATTCTCTAATACTCTGATTTTCAGTATGTTTTTCTAGGGAAGGCTTGTCAACTTAAAGTAAACAGTTTATTAGTTTTAGTAAATGTGTGATAGTAGAAGAGTAAACAACATTAAACAGTTTATAAAAAGAATGTTTTTAAAGTCTACAGCTATGTGAAAAGTCTTCTCGAAGAAAACATCTATAAATCACCTATGAAAACCAGTATAGATCCAGAGTACTAGAGCTGAGAGGGAATATAGGAAGTATCCAGAGGGGAGAGGAGTACTAAACCAGGTTCACTCTTTGGCAGCTCCTGCAGAGTCATACCACACTAGGAACTGAATCTCCACAAACACTCGAGAAGTCTTCCCTCTGTGTATCCCTGGTCCATCTGTCCCTCTCCAGACCTTCCCCTTTATAAGGTATGTTGTGGTATTATTTGAGAATATTCAGTTCTCCTATAGAAGAGAAACAAATGGAATCAATGAAACTCATAAGAAACATTAAATGTAAATATTAACTATAAAAGTATTTTGTGAGGCATGGGAGAAACTCATAATACGTGTTAAACATACATAGATAGTAAGTTCACCTATGAGGTACAGTAGACATCAATAAAGTAAAAAGAGCATAAGTGATAAACATAGGTATAGATGGAAAGGCCAAAGGCACCAAATATGAGTATTCCTACAGCACATGATACACCAAACTTTATATTCTACTAAATATTTATGAGGCTAAAGAGATACCAAACATTCATGATACTCAATATTCATAAGATTTTAATTTGCCCTCACCCATTAGTGACAGCCATTCTGGCCTGAAACAGACAGATAAAATCTACAACTGCTCACTCAGCAAGCTACAGCTGTAGCCAGACGCACTTAACTGTCTCTCCTATAGCACAAGCATTTATTGACTCTAGGCACCTTCCACTGGCTGAGTTCTCTGCTCACTCAGCTCTGGTCCTTGTAATCCCACTGATGGTGGGGATGGTGGATAAGGTGGAGAGAAAGATAAGACATAGGAACAATACTATGTAACCTAAAATTCACATAGTGTGGTCCTTCTAACTTCTACCCTTTCCTAGATATGTTAACCTACCCCATCTCTTTTCTCTTGCTTCTCACTCTTTGTTTTACATTGATTTGATAAACCATAAGCTTTGATTTTACTTTCTGAGTCTCTCTGTTCTGTGACCTGTGGGAAAGCTTCTCTCACTGTGTACTTGCTGGTTTCCATTGCATCAAAGCAATTTCCCATATAAAACCTTTTTCCCCAGTACCTCCAATGTTCACTTTCAGCCTTGCAGTCCTCATTTATGTAGGATAATGACAGGTACTTAAGGATTCCAGAAGGCTCTTGTCTACATGATAATGCTGAAGCAGACTCAGAACCTCTTACTGTCATCTATGCCTAAACAGTGACGTGCCTCCCTATATTGAGATATTTTTTGTATGAGTAAATTAATTTTCCTTACATCGTCTCCCATTTTTCTGACCTTTAGGTTGCCAATTTTCCACTGCATTGATTATATCATAGATAACTTTTCTATTCTAGACCATTATTGGAAATTCTGTTAAGTTACTGAGTCTTCCTTCCACTCCTGTGCCCTGTCACCCAGTTCCCTTCTCCATAAACACCAAATATTTTCTAAATAGGAGAAAAAAGATAAAATAGAATAACTCAAGTCATTCAACCAAATTTAATTGTTACACTATTTGCAAGTCTGGTGAGGATAAAAAGAAATAATTTAACCTATTTCCACCAAGAAAACATTCTAATATTTTTATTATTAATAAGAAAGTAATTATAAAAGTAGTTAAAAGTTTTTTGGTACTTCGCATTATATAAAAGAATTTTCAAATTGTATTTTTTATAATCACTGTAATGCCTTCAGAAATGAAAATAATAATACTAGGTGTATGATCACAGGCAAGTTCCTTAACTTTCCTGTGCTTCAGTTTCCTCATTCCATTAAAATGGAAATAAAAATAGTACTTATCTTACAAGGCTGTTGTAAGTATTAAAATAATGAATGCATGTAAAGTGATTACAATAAATGCCTAGTATTTAATCATTTGAATCACAACATATTTTCATGTCCTTTTTTGATTTCTCTATGACATGTTCATCTTTTCTTTAAGGATTCAATTTTTATAAAAGGATTAATTTATTTTAAGGATTCAATATTACAAAAGATGTAAACCAGCTGTAAAGACAATAATACTTAGAATTAGAATTCATTGAACTCTTGCCATGTTCTAGACATTCCGCTATGTACTATATCTAGATAATCTCATTTAATAATCAAAACAATTTTATGAATAGATGTTATCTCTCTTCAAAAAATAAGAAAATGGAGACTTACCATGGTTAATTAGGTCACACAGCTAGAAAATACAGTTGAATCTTAACCAATGAATTTATTTATTTATGTCTCTAAAGTCCATAATGTTAATATTGTATTTTAGTGCCCTTTGTCAAAACTTTTTAAAATATTTCCCCACTCTATAATTGGCCTTTTAGCTTTGTTTATATTAATTACAACACAGAAATGCTTCATTTTTACATATTAATATCTAAAATTGTTTTGAATTTTCTTTCATTGCTTTTATAATTATAAAGTCATTTCCCACACCAAAACAAGATATTCTGCAATATTTTCTAGTTAGTTGCTTTAGAGTAATTTTTCTTTTACTTACATTTAATTAATTGATGGATTTAGTATTCATTTTTATTTTTAATGTGAGATTAGTCATAACTTTATTTCCACCCCAAATAATTAGGGAATTGTTACAGCATCACTCATTATATAATTGTTTATTTTACTAATATGAGAATTTACTGTGATCACACAAACTGAAGTTGCATTTTTGCTGATAAATACGAATTATGGGAATTCAAAAACATACTCTATGATAATGTTAGTAAAACATCACTTTATATAGAAAATTTAATGCCTGCTCTCTAAATTAAAATAAAGAATATGGTAATTCCAAAAAGAGAAGTAGAAAAAATGATAAACTATCTGTGCCCCGTGTTGCACAATATGATGTTTGCACCTGCAGCACAGCATTGTGTATTCCAGTAAACGATGACGCTGGTCTGATCTGTGAAGCCTTGTAACCAGCAACTGTGACTGTGACTGGTAGGTTAATGTGGGCCCACCCAGGCCAGCTCCCCAACTCCCAAAGATCCAACAGGAGGAACTTTATTTGGGAGATCAGTGTTCTGAGGAAACACTGATGGAGGAACAGGAAATTGAAAGAGAAAGAGAAAACAACCAAGGAAAAAGTGCCCTATCAAACTCTACTGCTGTGGGCAATTGGATTTTAAGTCTGAGTCAGTATAGACCTCATTCCTAGGAGGTGTCTAACCTAAGGATAAGGGAGCTGGAGATTTTTGTTTTTCTTAAACATGTATATGTGTGTGTGTGTGTGTGTGTGTATACATGCATACATACATACATACATACATACATACATGGGGGATGTCCATAAAAAATCCAGCCATTGTTAATATAACAAGAATGGTTTTCAGGCTAGATACTTTCCAGACAACCCTTGTACACATATATACATATATTGTAATATTTTAAATATAACCACATTTTTTTCATCAACTGCATGTGTTTTACTTTTTACCTTTGACCTCCTTCACTCATTCCTCTCACCCACATGCCCTGCCTCTGGCAAGCATTAATTTGTTCTCTGTATCTATGACCTTGTGTCTTTATTTTGTCTTGATTAAGATTCCAATATATGCAGATCATATGGTATTTGTCTCTCTTTCTCTGACTTATTTCATTTAGTATAATGCCGTCAAGGTCTACCCATTGTGTCACAAATGACAAGATTTCATTCTTCTTTATGGTTGAATAATATTCCATTACACACATATGGGTGCATGTGTGTGCGCACTCACACACACACGCACGCACACACACACACACACACACACACACACACACACATGTTCTTTATCCATTCATCTGTTGATAGACACTTAGGTTGCTTCTGTATCTTGGCTAAACATGGGGGTGAACATGGGTGTTGATCCATTAACACAGAGGTGAATATCTTTTTGAGTTAGTGCTTTCATTTTTTTTCAATAAATGCCCCAAGATGAAACTGCTGGATATGGTAGTTCTAGTTCAAATTTTTTAAGAAAACTCCATACTATTTTCCAAAGAAACCTCCATGGCTGCACCAATTTACATTCTCACCAACAGTGTACAAGAGTTTCCCTTTACTCCACATACTTGCCAACGCTTCTTATTTCTTGTTTTTGTTTTTTTTAATAATAGCCATTGTAACAGATGTGAGGTGATTACTTATTGTGGTTTTGATTTGCATTTCCCTGATGATTACAGATATTATCCATCTGTATTTCATTTCTGGAAAAATGTCTATTCAGATCCTCTGCCCATTTTTGAATCAGATTGTCTGTTTTTGCTATTGAGTTGAATGAATTCTTTACATAATTTGGATATTAGCCCCTTATTAGATATATAATTTGCAAATATTTTATCCTGTTCAGTAGTTTGTCTTGCACTTTGTTGATGATATCTTTTGCTGTGCAGAAGCTTTTTAGTATGATGTAGTTCCACTTATTTATTTTTGCTTTTGTTGCTATTGTTTTTGGTAACATATTAAAAAAATCATCACCAAGAGCTATACGAAGGAGCTTACTGTCTATGTTTTTCCTAAAAGTTTTATGGTTTCAGATTTTACATTCAAGTCTTTAATCCATTTTAAGTTAATTTTTGTATATGTTGTAAGATAGTGGTTCAGTTTCATTCTTTTACATGTGGCTGTCCAGTTTTCCCAACACCATTTATTACAGACTGTCTTTCCTCCTTATATGTTCTTGGTTCATTTGTCATAAATTGATCATCCACATGAGGTCAGACAATTAATTTCACATACTCATCCTAGAAAAAGTGCTACATACCTCATTCCCCTTAGGAAGCTATCCACCAACGCCAGCACGTAGTCTACACTTCAAAGCAATTTTGGGACTCTTTTTCTGGAAAGGCCATCAGAGCGGTCATCATCCCCAAAATCTGACAATTAAGTTCACAAACTTGCCACCATGTGCTTATGTTGGCAGCACTGTACAAACAACTTGGTAAGGTGTCATAACCTTGGCAAGGGTACGATGACAGCTCTGATGGTCATTCCAGAAAAACAGTTCCAAAATTGCTTTGAAGGGTAGACTAGGCATTGACATCAGTGCATAGCTTCCCAAGAGGAGTACTTCAAAGGTGACCATAGTGATATTCAGCAATGAAGTATGCAGCACTTTTTCTAGGGTGAGTTTGTGAAGTTAATTGTCCAACCTTATATATGTGGGAGTTTATTTCTGGGCTATGCAGTCTGTTCTAATGATCTATGCATCTGCTTTTATAATGATTACATACTGTATTAATTACTATAACTTTGTAATACAGTATCAAATCAGAGAGTGTGATGTCACCAGTTTTGTCCATCTTCTCAAGATTGTTTTGGCTATTCATGTTTTTGTTTTTGTTTTGTGGTGACATACATATTTTGAGATTATTTGTTCTATTTTTTTAAAGAATGCCATTAGCATTTTGATAGGGATTGCACTGAATCTGTAGATAGCTTTGAGTATAATAGGTGTTTTGACAATATTCATTCTTTCAATCCATGACCAAGAAATATTTTTTCACTTATTTGTGTCTTCTTCAATTTCTTCTTTAATGTCTTACTTTTTTAAATATACAAGTCTTTTACCTTGGTTAAATTTACTTCGGAGTATTTTATCCTTTTTGATGCAACTGTAAATGAGATTGTTTTCTTTACTTCTCTTTCTGATGTGCTATATTAGTGTATAGAAATACAACAGATTTCTATGAATTAATTTTGCATCCTGAAGCTTTACCAAATTTATTCTAACAGTTTTTTTATGGAGTCTTTAGGGTTTTTTTAATATGTAATACCATGTCATCTGCAAATAGTAACAGTTTTACATCTTCCTTTCCAATTAGAATGCCTTTTATGTCGTTTTCTTGCCTAAATGTTCTGACTAGGACATTCGACACTATGTTAAATATAAGTGGCAAGAGTGGGCATCCTTATTACTTATTCCACATCTTAGAGAAAAGGCTTTCAGCTTTTCACCACTGAGTATAATGTTAGCTGTAAGCTTGTTATATATGGCTTTTAGTATGTCAAAGTACATTCTTGAGTTAATTTAAGCTTCAGTCAGTGTAGACATCCTTCCTCAGAGGTGCCCACCCTAGGGATGAGGGAGCTGGAGATTTATACAGCAACTCTCATCAGCCTACAAATGAAAGCTGCTGGCCTCGGTGCTAATTCTCCAACTATCTCATCCCTCTGTAGGTGGACCTGACTTTAGCAGCGCAGTAACAAGTGGGGAGTACTGGGAGTAGTATACTACAATAGTGAGGCTCAGGGATTCAGGATGGGAACTGATAGCTTTTGCTCCAGTTGGTAAACAGAAATGCCATTAGTCAGATTCATCTTGAATGAGTTCCTAAATTATGAGAAGACTTCAGGAATGAGTCCCTTATGATTGCTATGAATGAAGTGTGAATAATTACTAAGATGATCTATCCATCTATTCTAGCTACTCTAGGGTGATGATCTATTCTGATCTATTACTCTGTCAATCTACTCTTGCACTACTGCAATATTTTAATCATGACAGTTATGTATTTTAGGGCAAATACCTCCATTTTATAATTTTCTTCAAAATGTTTTTAGCAAATTTCATTCTTCCAAATGAAATTCAGAATTTTGTCTCAATTCCCACACCCATCCAAGAAACAAATCCTCATAGCAAGTATATTTGAATTTCAAAAATTAATTTAGTAAGAGTTGACCTCTTTAGAAACAGATACTGTGTTCCTGTGCAAATCTGCAAATAAATTCTTCTTTTAAATCTCTCAATACATTCTTGTAGATTTAGTCATAGGCCACACAAATGTTTTGAAGGATTATTCCTATATATGTTATAAGATTTTCCTTTTTGCTATTCAATTTAATATACCCCCCCTTCATTATCTTTTAACTTGATCTACATTGTATATAACAAAGTTGCTGTTTTTTAAAAATTCTATTATATTTAATCTACTTTTTAAATTCTAATCATTTTTTATTATTTGCTTGTACTGGCTAGGTTATAATCAAATCATTTGTAAAAATTATCATCATCTCTCCTGCCTTCATAAAATTCTTTCATTGAACATTTGCTTCTGTGAATCAAAGAATTATCTCTAAGGTACAATATCCTTCTGAAAGAGTAAGACCATATGTGGCTCTTATCAATCATTATTAACTTATCAATGTGAATTTGCTAATCAGATCCTTTATAGGAGGATATTTAATTGAGATAATGTATCAATAGGAAAAAGAGTAAATGTACTGGTAGGAAGAAAAGGCTGGAGGTTGTTTCAAGGCCTCTGAGAGTAGGATATGAACAAAGCTATTAATACTGGCTGGGGAAATACCAAAGAAGACTGCTCTGTCTTCTGCAGTGATAATTATGGAAGGCTCTGATCTCCTGTGGCCTTTCCACTTATCAACCTGGCCCATTTCCAGGTCTTCATCTATCCACTGCTTCCATTCTATTCGATAACAAGAAAGAATGAGCAAAAAAATGCTTTCACAAGAAGCTTGGCTCAATACCCACACATTTTCTGAATTACCCAGGGCTGCATGCTTGGGATATGAATAGTAGAATGAATGTTCTGGACTTCATTACTACACAGCTCGATTACAAAGCATTTTGCTAAGTTTCTAGAAGTATATTAGCATACATAAAAATAAAGAGCTTTATTGTTCTTTATTCTAAGATCCTAAGATATTGAGTATTTTTTTCCAAAACTACTAAAGTCTAACATTACAAGGAGACAACTTCAGGTAGAGTATTAGCAGCATTTTAAGTAACTGTAAATGACTAGCAGGAAGAAAGTCTCTATTATAAATTCAAAACTTCTCTCTTATCAAGAATCATATGTTTAAAAATAGAAAGGAAAGAAGTTGGGGAGGGAAGAAAAAAACTGGAAGAAAGTGTCACACGGCTAGTAATTCAAGTGATTTTTTCCAATGAAAGAATCAAATCGAATTCTGTATTTTAATTTATTTTTCTTTAATCAGTATGCCTTTCTGCAAGCTATCTTCCAGAAAACTGAGGATGGGAGCTGGCCATGCCAGAAAAGACCAACCATGTGAGTAGAGGATTAGGGCTTTGAGCCAAGTGATACTTGCTCAAACTCTGAGGAGGAGTTCAATCATGTGGTCAATGATTCCATTAACCCTGCCTATGCATATGGAATGAAACCCCAATGAAAACTCAGGACATCAATGCTGGGATGAACTTTCCTGGTTAGCAATACAAATGTTGTCATACACTGATGTGCTGGGAAGGTAACATGTCCTGACTCCAAGGGCAGAGAACAATGAAGCTCTGTGTTTGAAACCCTCTCAGACCTCACTTTATGCATCTCTCCCTTTGTCGGGATGCAATTTTTATCTTTTGCTATGATAAAACTATAATCATAAGTATTTCTCATTCCTAAGTTCTGTGAGTCATTCTAGCAAACTGCCATGCCTGAGGAGATAATGGGAAGTCTGAAATTTGTAGCTAGCTGATTAGAAGTGAGGGTGGCCTGGAGCTCCATTACAGCTGGTGTCTGAAGTGAGGGCAGTCCTATGGAGGACTGTTCCTCATCTATGAAGTTAGACCTATTAGTGTCAGAAGCCATTGCAATTCTTTTTTTAACTGAAATCATGAAACATTCGAATACACGACATTCTTCTAAGTTCTAAATCTTTTCTTTTTTGCCTTCCATTCTCTATTATCAAGTCCACTTAGTGATTTTATAGCCAAATTGAAGATGGAGATACTGTTTTTAAAAAGTATAATTGGTTGAGGAGGTCACAACTTTTACTGTCACTTTTCCCTGTTTTCTTCTTAGGGGGCGGGGCGATATTCTTACATTAGGACCAATTTCTCCAAATCATGTTTCTGAACACCGTCTCAATTCTGCTAAGTAACTCTATTCATCTCCCAAAATTGTTGTTGTTGCTTTTAAATAACCTTTTCTTCTAAAAAACAGCCACATTCTTTAGGATGATTATCAGAATAAGCATTTAAGAAACGAATTTCTTTTATGAGTTAGCATTTTGCTAACTTACTAGATCAACTCTATTTTTAAGGAGAAATTATTCTACTGCCTGATAGTTAAAAGAAAATTTTAACTATATTTTCTATTTTTTATAAACAGATTTTAATTTGTATTATAATATAGAGTAATAAACAAGTTAGCAAATAGTCTAATGTCCCTCTAGAATTACTCCATCTCTTTTCTCTCTTAGGACCTCAGATATTACCAAGGTAAGTATTCAAATTATAATGGTCTCTGAGGTCTACATTAAACATTATATGAAGACTCTTGGCTGCAAGAAGTAATTTGCTATTGATGGGAAATGTACTAGATTCAATTTTCCTTAATTATATAAAGGTTTCCCTTATCAAGAAATGTAGAGTTCTTAAAGAAGAACTTAACTGCAAGTTAAAAAGGAGATCCTGAGATTTCTTCCACATTACCAAGGAAGTTCATTAATATATCTGGTTTTATTTGTTAAGGTGAAGTTTAAAATGAGGAATAGGATCAGAAAATGCAAATGTCTTTGATACAGAAAATGCAAATGTCTTTGATCAGAAAATGCAAATGTCTTTGATATGAGCAGAGATCAGAGTTCACTTACCCAAGCCAAAACACAATGTCAAAAGCTTTGCTTTTTACTTGCTAAAAATGATGAACCTATGAGATTCATGTCACGTACATGAACTGAATGACTGAATTAGTAAATGTTCCTGTTATTTAATTCTCGTGCTATTTTTGAGTCTGGTAACTTTGGTTACAACAATGGTTTAAAAATGAGGAACTAAGCAGCAGAGTCATACCCACTTTATAAAAGCAATTTAACATTGCATATTGCTTCATTTCACAGGTGATAATTAGCCTGAAGTAGTACAGAATTGAGGCATTGTGATGAAAGTTATTTAAGGAAAACTGTCTAAGAGGAGGAAAATGTGGAAGGTTGACTAAAGCATGGACCACCTGCCTCCTGACTTTCCCATTTCCTGGCCAGCTTTTCTTTTCCCCAGTTGGCTTCTTAGGCAGTAAATTTTAAGAAAAAGATAAATGCACTCCTACCTTTTTCTGCCTAGATAACTTTTACTTCAGTTATAACTATACCATAATGGCAGAACACTGTAGGGAAAAACAATCAAGATGCTCAATAGTTGAGCATATTTATCTCCTTTTAGTGCAAGAAATTTCACCATGACTGAGGTAAATCTAAACCTCTGTGCTTAGTGTTTATTGTGTCACCTAGCCTATATTCCTATGTATCTGGTTTGTTTGCTCATTGAAATCTTTCCTTGTTCACCAAAGCAGTTAGGACACTTAAAGTCACAGTATGCTCAACAATAGTAGTTATACAATATAAATAAAAAGAGAGAATCTGGACAGACAGGAATGTAAACAGACAACCTAGACCAAATCTATTAATTTTAAATCTATAAATTAATAGATTTGGTCTAGGTTGTCTAGACCATAGCTTCTTTAGTTAGGTCACTCAGTTTCTAGGTGAAATAAAAGAGGAATACAGTCAGTCACTCAATTCTCATTTTGGAGGAAGAGAAAATCATTAGTCAGCTTCTCTAGAAAGGAGACTTCCAGGCAGAGATTTGTATTCAGAAAGTTTACTACAAAGGCCCCTATAGGAAAGTAAGGGAAGTCTAATGGGCAGAGAGAGGAATTGGGCTATGAAGCCAACAAACAAGGCTCCCCTATAGAGCACACTGCATCTGGGGTGGCCTGCAGAGTTGTTCCACTTGAATAACACAAGCCTTTATACCTTTCACCCAACCCCCGACCGATTAGACGGTCATGGATACAGGCTGTATCTGAAAAGTGGAGTAATGTTGGGCCACGTGGCACTCTTCAGTAGAAAAAAAGGGGTGGGTGGGAAAGGTTGTAGCAGCAACTCATTAGCTGTCAATTAATTCTCCCAGGAGCTCTACTGTGTGTATTTCAATCCTTGAAGATTGTGGATTTGGGCTACACTCCTAACTTACAAAAAAAAGAATACAGATTATTCTCTCTGGGGAAAAAAAAGTTATTCCAAAACAGGATGAAAAAATATTAGTTTTCATTACTTGGTATGTACAAGTAGAAAACTGAGTAATATGATGAAAAACATTCTCATCAACTGCCCTGCAGGAAACACAGTTAACAGGTTTCATGGGGCTATTTTCTACAGTATTTTTGATATGTGAGTAACATTAAAAATCCTCTCCATAAAAGACATTGTATAAGGGGCTAACTATAAACACCCTGAGACCCAGTTTTCTGGTGGTCCAGCTTCATTCATCCATCCATTCCTTCATTCAACAAATATTTACTGAGTGCCTACTGTGTGCCAGGCATTATAGTAAGCACAAGAAATATGAGATGGAAAAGACCCCACAGAGATTGCAGATTTTAATCAAAAGAATCACATGAACAAATGTGAAATCACACCTTTGATAACTGCACACAAGAGAGGCTCTCTCTCAGTGGTATCAAAGCTTCTAATAGTAGGAACTGACCTGGTTATGGAGGTCAGAGATGCTTCCTTGAGCAAGTGATTATTTTTCCAAAGGTTGAAGGGAGACTAGAACCTAGCCAACAGAAGCAGAAAGGGGCAACAAACCCAGTGTTAGAAAGGTCTATAGGAACCACGAAGGCTGGTGTGGCTAGAGTAGACAGATGCTAAGGAAGAACTTGGAAGAAGATGAGACCACAGTGTTAGGAAAGGGCAGCCCAGGCAGGGCCTTAAAGATTACAATAAGGAACCTGGTCTTCATCTTAAGAACAGGAAAATCATTTGAATGTTTAACACGTAAGCACAGAATGAGGAGATATGGCTGATGAAATTCCTTGGGAGAATGCATTAGTTCTCCATGGTTGCTATAAAAATTACTACAAACGTAGTGACGTAAACCATACAAAGTGTTATCTTACAGTTCTATTGTTCTGAAGGTTCTAATGGGTCTCACTGGCCTAAAATCAAGTTGCCAACAGGGCTGAATTTCTTTCTGGAGGCCATAGTATAAATCTGTTCCCTTGCCTTTTCCAGCTTCTAGAGGCTGCCCACATTCTTTGGCTCATGTCTCCCTTCCATCTTCAAGGCTAGCAATGGCTGTCAAGTCTTTCTCCATCACATCCCTCTGCTACTGACTCTTGTGCATCACTTTTCCACTTTTAAGGACCCTTTTGATTACACCTGGTAAACCCAGACCATCTGGATAATCTCTCCCATCCCAAGGTCAGCTGGTTAGCAACCTTAATTCCATGTGCAGCCTGAAATCCCCTTTGCCTTATTACCTAATATAGTCACCCCAGAGATAGACATCTTTAGGATTGCCACAGTGAAGACCAAAGTGGAGGTAAACAGAGGCTATAGGATTTGGTAGTGGTCACTATGGAGAGCTGTGGACAGATTTTAGAGTCACTTAGGAATAAAAACTGAGATGATGGTATCACGATTGTCCTAGGAATGAGGTCTACAAGGAAGAGTGTAGTACCTCTGAATGTATTCATTCATTCATTCATTCATTCTTTGTGTTTCTAATACTCTGTGAACAGATACTGTTCTAGTTCCTGGGGCAGAGCACTGGGCAATTCATGAAAGCCCCCGCCTTCACAGAGCTTACTTTCCAGATGAGCCACTATGTCAAGAATGATCATCTATAAAATATCTTTTCTCTTAGGCAGACATTTGATGGGTACTTAACAGAGAGACACCTCTTTCTGGTAAGAACATGATTGAAACCTGATTCTTTGTTGGTTGCTGACACAGGCTACCTGAATTTTTAAATTATAGTTTTGATATGAGCTTATACCTGTATGTTAAAACAGAAAATTATGTGATTTAAATAAAATTGTCCTCGATTTGTCAGGGTTGAATTCTTTGTCTCTCCAAGAGATATGAAAATTTGCTACAAACTCCCGTCTTAATTTTGATTATCATATGGCATAGGAAGGCTTTAGGAGAAAAGAATTGCCTTTTGATATTCAGATTAAAGAGGACCACATTACATCAAAATTCTCATATTTTTTTATCATAAAGGTAATATTTTTGTACCTTAAGAATTTTTTTACTTTCATAGTCTTTTTAAAGTAAGAAATATAGTCTTTTAAATAAAAAATTCTCCTCATAGATTTTGAGAGTAAGAGCAAAGTAGAAATTATGTTTGACTAGAAAGTAGTTACCTGGTTGAAAAGGGTGAAATAGCCCTAACTAGAAGGTTTTCTGCAGTACTACACATCTTCTAGGTCATCTAATACTTGTATTTTTTGTTGTATGATTCAGTCCTAGCTATTAAAACAGATGTGGAATTAGTTTCATACATATCACTAATCCTTTTCCTTTTTAACTAAAAAATATTAATATTTAACAGAAGGTTGCATACTTACATTTATCAAGTTTTATAAGCTAAAAATGTCTAACCTCTAATTTAAGTAGTATTATTTTTGCTTCTCCCCTTTATGAAAAACGTATTAATAGAAAAATATCAAAGCTAAAATTCACTTCTGAAAGCAAGAAAGACTGGAGAGCCAACTCTTACATCTTAAGAATTTACCCCTATGTGCAGTTTCACATAGTTGCCAGAACTTTAAAATACAGTCACTGGGACTAAAATTATACAAAATCATTAACTCCCATACTGTTGGTTATGCCTTTTTTCTACATGGGGCTTGTAATTCTCTGGCAATATATTTCTAGGAATTAATTAGTTTGTTAACTATATAACTCATAAGTGATATGGGAAAATTATGAATTTTCTTCAGGAAAGCACTTATGGTAATTAATCTGAACAAAAAATGTGAAATTTATTAATCAAACATTTTAAATACTCACACATCACACATCACATGTTTCAGTTTAACATGAATCATGGAGAAGTAACTGCGGCAAATGTTCCTAAACATTTGTCTTTCTTAGAAGGCCATCTGCCTGAACCATTCACTTCATATTTTCAATTGCTCATTTCTACTTTTCAAAAGAAAATTGGTGTCTAAATTTGCAATGAGCAGGAAAAATAGAGACTGGCTTTTCCATACATGGTTGGGACAGAGTTCTTTCCTGCAATTGTTTACAAATTAGGTGGAAATGGGATGTGGTTGTTTAACGGGTATAGAATCTCAGTAAGATGAAAAAGTTCTGGAGATTAGCATTTCACAGCAATATATACTTATCATTGCTGAAATGTACGCTTAGAACTGATTAAAATGGTAAATTTCAGGTTATGGGTTTTTACCACAACTTTCAAAAAAGGCTTCAGATAGAAAGATTATTTAAATTGAACAATAACATGAATGATTACAATAAGTTCACAGCCACGGGGAACAATTCTAGGGAATCTTAAACCAAGAGAATATCTTGGGAAAAGAGACAGAATTGGAAAGGTGCAGAGTAGTCACATATTAGCTAGTTCAGGGTGGATTATACTCTAGTGAGTCAAACAATGAGGCTGGAAATGTAGATTTGAGCCTATGGTGGTCATATATTTGCCTGCACAATACCTGCTTCCAGTTTTCTTTTAACTTTCCTCAATTCATAATGTTTGGGTAGAATTAATCCCACGTTTCAATAATCAAAGTATCCCCTCCCCCAAACATATAATACACATATAGAAATAGGCCATTGAGACTGCTCTCTGTGATTCTGTTGGCACTTTCAGGGAAAGAAACTCTTCCATTTGTATTTAAGATTTAAGGACCATGTAGACTTGGGGTGCCCCTGGACATCTTCTCCCAGGGAGAGAATTCTACGGAAAATACAGAGGAAATCAGAGTTGAAAAAGAAAAATTAGAAAATAGAGTTGGGGGAGCGGGAGAGGAAAGGAGGAAGGGAGGAGGAAAACTTCATACCTGATAATATTGTTTGAACATGTGAATTCATCTATGCCTTGAATCAGGAAAACCCTAGACTGTCCTATTTTGTTAACCCCAAAATTCCCTTCTTTGGTATGAGTTGGTTTTAAGATGAGTTTTTGTCACTTGAAATCACAAGAGCACTGACTAATTCAGGGGTAGATTGTGGGGAGCCCAGAATAAGGCAATTCAAAGTATTTTATGAGTATTCACTTTACCAGAAACTGTGTTAAGTTTTTTAGATATTGCAATGAACAAAACAACTTCGGTCCCTGCCGTAATGGAGGTAACAATTTCTTGGGCCACTAATAGATACCTGGCTCATTCCTGGTTATAGGCATCTCTGCTTTTTTAACAAACCCTGTTGTGATAGTAAAGCACATCTACATTTCGTAATCACTGATCTAGAACGGAATGTGCAAACTTTCCTAATGATAAGTTACTTGGGTTGTTGTCTTTAAAAACAACAACAACAAAAAAGCTTTACCAGTGGTTCTCAATCTTCCTAATGCCACAACCCTTTAATATGGTTCCTCATGTTGTGGTGATCCCCATAAAATTATTTTTGTTGCTACTTCATAACTGTAATTTTGCTACTGTTATGAATCATAATGTAAATATCTGATATGTGTTGTCCAATGGTCTTAGGCGATCCCTGTGAAAGGGTCGTTTGACCCCCAAAGGGGTGGCGACCCACAGGTTAAGAACCACTGATTTAGGCCATCCCCTAGAGCCACTTAATTAGAATATCTAAAGGTGGAGCCTGAACAAATTTTTAAATATTAGCTGACCAGGTGATTCTTACATCAGAGAAGTTTGTGAAATGCTCATCTCAATATTCAGTGGGGGTTCCTTGGATCAGTGGCAGTGACATGCCCTGGGAACTTGTGAAAAACATGTAGCATCTCAACCCTTTCCTAGACATAGTAGTAAGTCAAGATCTTTTTATTACATTTTAATATGAATAGTTTGTATTACACTGAAATGTATAATCTGAAAATCAGAGGCAAGGAGAAAGAAATCTAAGAGAGCTCATTCAGAAGTGCTCTCCAATAAAATCCTTTTATTTCAAAGTCAAGATGACATTAGTAAAAATTATGTATTACCTGCACTGTTTTTGTAAGTCCATTGCCAGAGATGTTCTTCTGTGTGAATTGTAGCGAAGTTTAAATAATACCCTTATATCACACAACTCTAGAAAACACTACGTTGTTTGCCTATAAATGGTGTTGTCAGAAACTGTATAAAGCTGCCACCCAGGATTAAAATACAAGTAGTGATACATTCAAAGTCAAGCTCTGAAAACTGAACCTAGTAACTGCTTTGAGGTGAGAAGGAAACCCACCTCTATTTTGTAAGCAACGTAATTGAAAGTAATGACATCCTAATATAAGGACTCCCTTTCTCTTTGAGGAAGGCTTCTTCTAGATTTATCTTATAGGAATAGAGGGACCTATGACTTGCTTTCCCAGGCTCTCACAGTGACACTCTGCCACATTCATACATTTGCAGATAAAGGAAACATCATCATATGGCACGTCTTAGGAACTCCTCAGCCTTATTTTGCGTGGGGAAGTTAGTAGACACTTGACCCCTCAAGGCACTTCGTTTCAGCTGTTATAAAGTAACAGTCTTAAGTAAGAGCCTGGATCCTGGAGCCCATCTACTAGGTTCACATCTGACTCCACTACTTACTAGCTATGTAAACTCAAGCCAGTTATGTAACCTCTCTATGTCTTTCTCTTTCCACATCTATATAATGAGGATAATAATGGGGCTTTGTCGAGACTGTAAAGAGTCTTAGATTATACCGTAGTTGCAAGCTCACAAATTAAATTGCCACAGTTTCATGTATACTTGCAGAAGATACAAGACTCCTAGATCAGAGGCAAAAAACTATTACTCACAGCAAAAGCAGTAGCCACAGTATCAGCATTGCTGTGTCAATTCCCTGAACCCAAATTTCTAGTGGCACTGCAGGTTTGCCTAGATGAAGTCTGCACACACATTGTATTGTGTCACAGAAAAAGAATACGGTGCCTGGGGAAGTTATCGTTGTTAGTGGTCTGTAAGCAAGCCTACTCTGTTCCAGCCTACCCCATTTCCCAAGGTCGTCACTGCAAACACACTCCTGAAAAGCAACCTGAGTAAAAAGCTGTCAGATTCTTGCATTCTTGGCATTCCCAGCAAGATGGGTAGCAATACAAGAGATCCACGGAGGACTAGCTCCAACAGTTGTTGGAAGGGTTGAGTGAGTTAACATATGCAAGGTGCTATTAAGAGTAATAACTCTGCAGAAGTGTTAGTTATTACTAGAAGTAGTAGCAGCAGTACTAATAGTAGTAATATGTGGATGTTAGCTGCCTATTTCTTTAAAGTAACCCCCTCAATAATGTATGTGTACATATTAAATATTTGATACACGTACAAGGGCTGTCCAGAAAGTATTCAGCCATGTAATATGAAAAATAGAGGCACTGTGGCTGGATATTTTCAGGATAGCCCTCATATATTAGAATAGATATATTAGGTATAATAGCCATATATTAGAAAATTTGAGAAATTCAAATAAAGAAATTATTAAAATTTCCAGCAATACCACCATCAATTATTATGCATTAATTTGTTTTGTGTTTTTCCATGTATACACATATTTTATGTTTTAACTTGATATGAAAGTCCATTTACCATTTTTATATTTTCTACTTTTTACTTCATCATGAGCATTTTCCATTTGGTAAGTATCAGTCTAAAAGTTAATTTTAATAATATGCCACCAAATACATGTATCATAAATTATTTACTCATTTTCCTTAGTTTTGGACATTTTGGCTTGTTCTTATTTTCTGCTAGATGCTTAATTCCTACCACAAATGATAACTACTTGTAAGTGAAATTCCAATTAAAAACAACCCAAAACATAAAATTACATAACTCTAATTTTTCCTTAATTGGCAATGAGTTTGTTGTTTTTTCCTTAAGCCACATGAAACAACATCTAAGTTATCCCAAGTTCCCTCATCTGAACTACACACTTTTGGCATTAATGGAGGGTCATTGTAGCAGTGAGTTTTGCCCAGGGCAGAGTACTACTCTAGTGTTGTCATAAAGGCTTACATAATTTAGGAAAACCCACTCTAAAAATTTTGTTATAATTCCCTATGGAAATATATCCCTTGTCTTTCACCCATTTACTAACTGAAAAAGTAAGCAATTTAAAAAAAAAGAGATACCAAAAAAAGTTCATGTATAAAGCTTATGTATCTTACCCATATAGGAACACTCAAAATCACCTACTAACTTTTATTCTACATCTAACTGTAAACAACTTCTATCTCAGAAATTAACATTTATAAAACCCTTTAATCTACCAGGCACATTTGTTAGACATGTTACATGTTTGATTTTAGTCTCTGCAAACTGGGAAACATTTATTAAAACTGGAGAGAAAGCTAATGAGAAAGAGAAGATGTATGAAAAGTAGACCTGAGTTCTAAAAACAACCATCTTAGCTCATTTAGTGTAGTGACTACTCTACAGGAACACTTAAAAAGAAACTTAGATTCACAAATACTCCCTCAAATTATAGAAAAAAATTTCACTGAAATTTATAATGTAAAAAAGATGCATTTAGTCAAGATATATTTAACAAAGATTTCCACTAATGTGCTTAAAACAGTTACCTTCAATTTTTTGACAAATGTATTTACGTGAAACCAATTTTTTTTACATGAAATATGTGGAACTTTTAATCATTATTTTTCTAAATGGGACACCTATGTCATTCCTTCTTTCCACTTTGCTTTCATTTCATCTGATGATTTTTCCTTCTCTGGAATTTTTCCCATAATGGAAGACATAGCATTAGCTAATCAAATAAAATGTAAAGAATAACAAGGAAGAATGAAAACATAGATCACAAATGATATTCTAAGCAGAGGACACAGAAATGGAAAAAAGTACATGCCATGAGAAGTGAACATATATTTCCTTTGTTTATAAGCCAAATAGGACTGAACTAGCCTTCCAGAATTTTTGGAAAAAAAATCAAATTTTGTTTATCTGATTGGTGTCTTGTTTTTTGGTGCTTTCTCTTCTGCCTTATCTAAGTTTGCTTTAGTGCTCCAATAGTTCTGTTGGCATAAATTTCCTGCCAATGTTACAAGTCAGTTAAATCAACTTTATTGCCATTCAAATTTGTTAAGATAAAAGAAGCTTAACCTTGCTTTGGTTCTATTCAACTTCTGGTTATCTAGTTCTTCCTGTAAGAAGCAATGAAAAACTAACAAGTTTGTAATTTGGATCAAAGCAGAACAGCAGCTCTGAAGGGTGAGACAGTGACCAAGCCATGATGCAGAAGCTGAAGGGGCTTAGAAGAGGTAAGGAGAGTCTAAATTCCTCCCAAAGAAGAGTAACTTTTCTTTCCTAAAGTCTTAAAACCATAGCAAGATGAGGAAGAGGACAGACAGTGAGAATGATGACCAGCAAATGAAGTTCCTATGGACCCCACAGTTAAGAAAAAGCATATTTCTTTATCCAATCATCTGTCGCAGGGCACTTCGGTTGTTTCCATGTTTTGGCCACTGTGAACAGCACTGCGATGAACATTGGGGTACATAAGTCTTTGCGGACAAAGGTTTTCAAGTTCTTTGGGTAGATCCCCAGAAGGGGGATTGCTGGGTCAAATGGTAGCTCCATTCCCAATTTTCTGAGGAACCTCCACACTGCCTTCCACAGTGGTTGTACCAGTTTGCACTCCC
>PVJL010002519.1:27201-193975 GCA_004026885.1 Lyroderma lyra | reverse complement strand
TCAATATTCAAGATTGTGAATATCAGAATCCAGAATGCACTGTGCTTTGTTTTACTGTAGTCTATTTTGATATACTTTTGTCAGTTAAGATGATAAAGTTCATGCAGAAATAGCTAGTGGTTTACAATTTATCTTGGCCAAGTATTTGTTTGATTTCTATTAGTGTTATCTTTCACTGTAATAAACTTACTAACATTTAAAAAAAAAAAAAAAAAAAAAGAGATGTTTTAAAAATGCTGCCTCAATCCCTGTGCAGAATTTCCCTCAGACGCTGAGAAGAGGGGGATGTTACTGGCAGATGATCAGAGGTGGAGGGCCTGAAGATGGAATACCCAGTGAGGAGAAATGGACGCAAAGAGTAAATTATTAGGTGCCTACCCAAGTTTCAAGTTTGATTAGCCATCCTAGAAGGGTTTTGTTTTTAAATTATTTTGTACTTCTCTTTGAACAGCCAATGCATTTACATGGTTCAAAATTCAAATGATACAAAGGACTTTAACTCGCCTCTGCTCCTAGGTACCCAGCTCCAACTTCCCTTCCACGAAGGTGACTATGTCATCAATGTCTTCTAGGGATATGTTATAAATACACCTGTATGTTTTTATCCCCACTTTATCTTAAATACTAATGACAGCATATTACATACTCATACACTGTTTCATACCTTGCTTTTTCACTTAATATGTTTCAGAATTTTTCCACATCAGAAACATCAAGAAACCCCTAGAGGACTTCTGAGTGTCTGGGAACATTCAACACCCTAGAGGCATGTGCATCTTTCCTGCAGAACAGGAGCATCTGTGAGGCCATCACATGATTCCTGCGGATTTCTTAGTTACCCCCTGTAGGAAAATGGTCCTGAAATTCTCAGTTTGGAGAACTCGCTGTTGGCCCTACATGAATGTTGTTTTGTAACAGAAAGAGATTCTCAGGTCATTGAAGTCCAACAGTGACATTACAGGATAACACCAGCACCTAGTGGGTCAGGCATCTCAGGCAGGATACACAATAGAAGGGAACTTGAACACTGGAGAGACTTCAAAGCAACAAGAGGACTTGGAATGTTTTTATCTATAAGACTAATAATCCTAAATCACATTTGATCTATAGGAATTAACAAAATACAAGATAAAGACAGGAACTAGTTAAGAACATTTAGTAGAGGTCAGTTTTCAACACTTAGACTCTCATATATAACAAAGAATACAGTAATATACTGGGTGATGAACATATAATGCAACAAACAGATGATGCACTATAGAATTGTACACCTGGAACCTACGTAATTCTTGCTAACCAGGGAGTTGCCTGGTGATGTAGTGGCTTAAAGCTTTGTTGCTGGCACCTTCAGCACTGTGGCCTAGGTTCGATTCCCGGACAGGGAACTACCCACATACAAAAAAAAAAAATTCTTGCTAACCAATGTCACCCCAATACATCTAAAAATAAAAAATATTTTTTAAAAAAGAATATTTTATGTGTGTGTGTGTAAATCATCTATCATCCTACCAGCCTCAGGTATAGTAGCGTTTCCCTTAGAATTATTTTCTTCTATCTGTCCTTCAACACTATTAGTAAGATGACACGTCCCTCCAATTCCTGCCAGATTTTTATCAATGTAGCTTTTGAACCTAAAATATAAAGGTGTCTTTTTAATAACAACTTTATTGAGATACAATTTGCAGGCCATATAATTCACCTATGCTTTTTAATATAGTCAAAGAATGTGCAGCCATCACCCCCAATGAATTTTAGAACATTTTTATCACCCCCAAAAGAAACCCTATATCCATTTGCAGTCACTGCCCATAATTCCCAAGTTGCCCAGCCCTAGGCCACCACCAATCTACTTTCTGTTTCTATGGACAAAGGATGTTTCAACAGGCTCATCAGGATACTCAATGCAACCAAGGAAACAAAATCAGTCATCTTGAAATTAGGTCAACAGAATTGATCCAAGCTAAAACACAAATGAAAGAGTGTGAAGGGGTGGGTAGGAGGAATAAAGCATCTAAGAGCTATGGGATAATATCAAATGGTCTAGCCAGCATAGTATAACTAGAATCCTAGAAAGAGAAGAAATAGAGACTGAAGAAGAAGAAATAATGACCAAGTATTTTCCAAAACTTATGAAATACATCTTAACTATGGATCCAAAATGCTCAGGGAATTCCAAGCAGTATAAGTACAAAACAAACAATCAAACACACCTAGACATATATTCAAACTGCTGAAAATCAAAGATAAGAGAAACTCTTAAAGGCAGTCAAGACACACAGAGGTAAACATGTTATAGAAGAAGAAAGATAAGTATAAGCACACTTCTCATCTGAAATGATGCAAACCAGAAAACAACAAACAACTATTAACCCAGAATTCCACACCCATGAAAATATCTCTCAAAAATAAAGGAGAAATAAAAACTTTTTAAAATAAATGAAAACCTGTGAGCATTCATTATCAGCAGACTTGTACTACAAGAACTGTTAAAATTAGTTCTTCAGGGAGAAGGAATATACCAGACAGAACTTGGATATAAATAAAGTAAGATCTCTAGAAATATAAAAGACATTAAAATTTTTCTTAATTGCTCTAAAGAATAACTAACTGTTCAGAGTAAAAATAATGAAGTACTATGGGTTTATAGGACATATAAAAGAAAAACATATGACAATAGTATAAAAGTTGGGAGGGAAAAACTTGAAGTATAATGTTCTAAGGTTTTGGAACTATACATGAAGTGGCACATTATTATTTGAAGATGGACTGCTTAAAGATATATGTTGTAAGCCCTAGAGCAAACACTAAAATTTTCTAAAATTAATATAAATAAGCCAATCATGGAGATAAAAAAAAGACAATAAAAACTCTCAATTAATACAAAGGCAGGCAGAAAGAGGAACAAAGCGATGAAACAAAACATTTAGATAGTAGATTTTAATACAATTATATTGGTAATAACATTAAATGTAAATGGTCTAAGCATACCAGCTAAAGACTATCAGATTGGATTTAAAAAGCGAGACCCAATTATTTGCTGTCTACAAAAAAATCACTTTAAATATAAAGACAGAGATAAGTTATAAATAATAAGATAAAAAAGATATAAATGCAAACATTAGTAAAGAGAAAAATGAAATGGCTATATTAATATCAGTCAAACTAGATTTCAGAACTAGATATACTGGCAGTGATGAAGAGAGTAATTTCATAATGATGAAAAGGCCACTAAACGTAACACTCCTAAATGTGCACATCAAACAACAGAGCCCCAAAATATGCAAAAATTCTTAGAATTGAAAGGAAGACTAGGTAAATCCACAATTGTAGTTGGGGACTTCAATACTCCTCTTACATTATAGTTATTAATAAAACAAATATACAGAAAATAAGTAAGGATATAGTAGAGCTGAACACCACTGTGAACCAACTCGACTGAATTGACAGTACACCCAACAAAACAGAATAGACTTTTTTTTCAAGTGCACATGAAACAGTCACCAAGATAACCATGTTCTGGGCCACTAAACAAACTTGAATCAATCTGAAAGAAATGAAATCATATAGAGACCTTCTATGATCATAATGAAATTAAACTAGAACTTCATAACAGGAAGATATTTGGAAAATTCCTCAAATATTTAGTGGCCCAGCATACTTCTAAGTAACTCATAGATCAAAGAGGATGTCACAAAGATATTAGAAAATATTTCGAATTGAATGATATGAAAATATAATGTATCAAACTTAGGAAATGCAGATAAAGTAGCTAAAGTTGAGGAGGAAATTTATTGCAATAAATGCTAGTATTAGAAAAAGAAGAAAAGCCACAAATCAATTATCTAAGCTTATACTTTAGAAAACTAGAAGAAGAGCAATTTAAATCCAAATCAATCAGAAGGAGGAAATAATAAAGATAAAAGCAGAAATAAATAAAATTCCAGAAAAAAATAACCAAAGTTTGTACTTTGAAAAGATCAATAAAATTCATAAGCCTATAGCCAAGCTGATCAGGAAAAAAAAATACAAATTAAAATAGTAAAGAATGAAAGAGGAGGTATTATTCATGTCTTACAGACATTAAAAAGGTACATAAATATTATCAATGATTCTATATCCATAATTTTGTTCAATTACAGTTGACATTCAATGTTATTTTATATTAGTTTCAGTTGTACAACATAGTGGTTAGACATTTACATAATTTACAAAATGATCCCCTGATTAGGCTGGTACCCACCTGGCACTATATATAATTATTATAATATTATTGACTATATTTCTTATCCTGTACTTCATATTCCTGTGATTATTATGTAATTACCAAATTGTATTTCTTAATATATTCCCCTTTTTTTTATCAAGCTCCCCAAACCCCCACATCTGGCAACCATCAATTTATTCCCTTTTAATTTCTGTTTAGCTTGTTCATTTATTTTGTTCTTTAGATTCCACATATAAGTGAGATGACATGGTATTTTTCTTTCTCTGTCTGATTTATTTCACTTAGCATAATACCCTATAGGTTCATCTATGTTGTCACAAATGGTAAAATTTCATTCTTTTTATGGTTGAGTAATATTCCATTCTACATATGTACCACATCTTCTTTATCCAGTTGTTATTGATGGGTACTTGGGTTGATTGCATATCTTGGCTATTGTAAATAATGCTGCAATGAACAGAAGGGTGCACATATCTTTTCAAATTAGTGTTTTAGATTTCTTCAGTTAAATACCCAGAAGTGGAATTGCTGGATCATAAAGTAGTTCTATTTTTAATTTTTTGAGGAACCTCCACACTGTTTCCCATAGCAGCTGCACCAATTTGCAATCCCACCAACAGTGCATCAGGGTTTCTTTTTCTCCACATTCTTGCCGATTTATTGCTAACAGCCAAGCTGACAGGAGTAAGGTGGTCTCTCATTGTGGTTTTAATTTGCATTTCTCTGATGATTAGTGACACTGACCATCTTTTCATGTGTCTATTGGCCATCTGTATGTCCTATTTGGAGAATGTCTATTTGGGTCCTCTACCCATTTAATTGAATTTTAGTTTTTTTGGTGTTGAGTTGTATGAGTGCTTTATAAATTTTGGATATTAACTCCTTATCAGATGTATCACTGGTAAATCCTCTCCCATTCAGAGGGCTGTCTTTTCATTTTGGTGGTTTCCTTTGCTGTGCAAAAACTTCTTAGTTTGATGTAGTCCCATTTTTTTTTATTTTTTCTTTTGTTTCCCTTGCCCAAGGAGATATATCAGAAAGAATATTTCTAACAGCAATATCAGGGTTTACTGCCTGTGTTTTCTTTTAGGAGTTTTATGGTTTCAGGTTTTACATTTAAGTCTTTAATTTACTTCCAATTTATTCTTGTGCATGGTAAAGAAGTTGGTCTGTTTTTGTTTTGTTTTTTTGCATGTATCTGTCCAGTTTTCCCAATACCATTTATTGAATACACTGTCTTTATCTTTCTTGCCTCCTTTGTCATAGATTAATTAACCATACATGTATGGGTTTATTTCTGGGCCCTCTATTCTGTTCCATTAATAGATATTGTGGGCAGTGTTTGAGCCAGAGGACAGGTCTATTGAGAGAAAATGGGTTTAGCAAGGGTGCCTATGTACTTGGAATCCAGGTTTGGGGGTCTTGCAGGGCTGTCCGGAACTTGGAGAACAAGGACATTACGCAGGATGATGTTTCTGGCTGGCTAAGGGGAAGGAGAAAAGCAACATTGCCTGCAAGGCAGAGGAATTGTAAACAGGATGAAAGGATGGGTGTCGGCAACATTGTTTCGCAATTAAGAAGTTATACCTTCTGTTGTTCTTGGGATATAAAATAAACCCACTGCAGACCTGAAGGGTCTCTGTGTCTCCATCAGAGCACAGGGAACCACCCAGTCCCAGCTTTGCTATCTGTGTGTGTGTCTGGGTGTTTTTCTTAATTCACCATTGCCTCCCCTCTGGTTCCGTTCTCCCCGTGCTGGTCGCGGGGCAAAGTATGTTTGTTTTTATGTCAATAAAGTGTGTTTTGATTACTATGGCTTTGTAATATAGTTTGATATAAGATTGCATGAATCCTTCGACTTTGTTTTTCTATATCAAGACAGCTATGACCATTAGCGTCTTTTGTGATTCCATTTAAATTTCAGGATTATTTGTTCTAGTCCTGTGAAAATATGCCATTGGTATTTCGATAGAACTTGCATTGAATCTATTGATTGTTTGGGGTAGTATAGACGTTTTAATGATGTTAATTCTTCCTATCCATGAGTATGGTATATGCTTTCATTTATTTGTATCTTCTTCAATTTCTTTCTTCAATGTTTTATAATTTTCTGAGTACAGGTCTTTTACCTCCTTGGTTAAATTTATTTCTAGGTACTTTATTATACTGTTTGATGCAACTGTAAATGGGATTGTTTTTTAAATTTCTCTTTCTGATAGTTCGTTATTTGTGTATAAAAACGCAACCAATTTCTGAATATTAATTTTGTATCCTACTACTTTACTGAATTCATTTATCAGTTCTTATAATTTTTTGGTGGATAGTTAGGGTTCTCTCTATATAATATCATGTCATCTGCAAATAATGACAGTTTTACTTCTTCCTTTCCAATTTGGATGCCTTTTATTTCTTTTTCTTGGCTGACTGCTGTGTCTATGACTTCCAATACTATGCTGAATAAAAGTGGTGAAAGTGGACATCCTTGTCTTTTTCCTAATCTTAAACAAAAAGCTTTTAGACTTTCCCCATTGAGTAAGATGTTACCTGGGGGTTTGACATACGAGGACTGTCCAGAAAATACTCAGCCATGTAATCACTCTCAATATATTGACAAAGGCTGATTTTTTTCTGGACAACCCTCATATATGGCATTTATTATGTTGAGGTATGTTCTCTCTATTCCCACTTTGCTGTGAGTTTTTAGCCTAAATGCAAGCTGGAGTTTGTCAAATGCTCTTTCTGTGTTTATTAATATGATCATATGATTTTTATCCTTCATTTTGTTTATGTGGTATATCACATTGATCTGCATAACTGAACCAACAATGTATCCCAGGAATAAATCCCACTTGATAATGATGTATGATCTTTTTAATGCATTGCTGAATTCAGTTCCAATGTTAATATTTCATTGGGGATTTTTGTATCTATGTTCATCAGAGATATCAGCCTATAATTTTCTTTTTAGTAATATCTTTGTCTGGTTTTAAAATCAGGATAATGCTGGCCTCATAAAATGACCTTGAGAGCCTTCCCTCTTGATATTTTTGGAATAGTTTGAGAAAGATAGGTGTTAAGTCCTCTTTGAATGTTTGGTAAAATCACCTGTAAAGCCATCCAGTCCAAGACTTTGGTTTGTTGGGAGTTTTTTTTGTTGTTGTTGTTACTGATTTGATTTCATTAGTAGTAATCTATCTGTTCAGATTTTCTGTTTCTTAATCCAGTCTTAGAAGATTGCATGCTTCTAGGAAATAATCCATTTCTTTCAGATTGTCCAATTTGTTGGCACATAGTTGTTCAGAGTTTTTTTCCAAAACCTTTTTATTTCCATGCTGTTAGTTGTCACTTCTCCTCTTTCATCTGATTTTATTTATTTGGGTCCTCTCTCTTTATTCTGAATGAATCTGGTTAAAAGTTTGTGAATTTTGTTTATCTTTTCAAAGAACTAGTTCTTGGTTCCATTGACTATTTTTATTTTTTTACTCTTATTTTTTTACTCTATTTTGTTTATTTCTACTCTGATCTTTACTATTTCCTCCCTTTTACTCATTTTGAACTTTGTTTACTGTTATTTTTCTAGTTCCTTCAGGTGTAAGGTTAGATTGTTTATTTGAGATTTTTCTTGTTTCTTGAGGTAGGCCTGTATTACTATGAATTTCTTTGGACTGCTTTTGCCCAGAGATTTTGGGTTGCTGTGTTGTCATCTTCGTTTGTCTCAAGGGTCTTTTAATTTCCTCCTTGACCTCATTATTACCCATTCAATGTTCAGTAGCATATTATTTAGTCTCCATACATTTGTGTGTTTTTCAGGTTTTTTTTTCTTGTAATTGATTTCTAGTTTCATTGTGATCAGAGAAGATGCTTCATATAATTTCAGTGTTCCTCAATTTATTGAGACTTGTTTTGTGGCCTAAAATGTGGTCTAACTTGGAAAATGTTCCATGTACACTGGAAAAAAATGTATATTCTACTGTTTTGTGGGGTGAGATGCTCTAAAAGTATCAAGTAACTCCATCAAGTCTAGTGTGTCATTTAAAGTCGCTGTTTCCTTGTTAATTTTCTGACTGGAAGAACTGTTCATTGTTGTCGATGGGATGTTAAAGTCCCATACTATGACTATATTACTATCAGTGTCTCCCATTATTTCCGTCAATATTTGCTTTATATTTTTAGGTGCTCTATGATGGGCACATAAATGTTTACAAGGATTTTATTCTTTTGTTGAATTGATTCCTTTATCATTAGGAAATACCCTTCTTTGTCTATTACAGCCTTTGTTTTAAAGTCTATTTTGTCTGACATAAGTACTATTATCCTGGCTTTTTAAATTTCCATTTGCATAAAAAATATTTTTCCATCCCTTTACTTTTAATCTCTGTGTGTCTTTCAACCTGAAGTGGGTTCCTTGTAGACAGCATATGTATGGGTCTTGTTTTCTTATCCATTCAGCTACCCTATGTCTTTTGATTAGAGCATTTAATCCATTTACACCTAAAGTGATCATTGGTAGGTATGTAGTTATTGCCATTTTATTATTCATATTTATGTTCCCCCCTCTTCTTCTTAAAGAAATTCCTTTAATATTTCCTGTAATACTGGTTTGGTGGTATTTGTATGAACTCATTTTACTTTTACTTGTCTGAGAAAATCTTTATCTCTCCTTTAGTTTTAAATGATAGCATTGCTGGGTAGAGTAGTCTGGTTGTACGTCCTTGTGTTTCATCACACTGAATGTATTTTGTGCTAATCCTTCTGGCCTGCAAAGTTTCTGTTGTGAAATTAGCTAACAGTGTTCTGGGAGTTCCCTTGCTGATAACTGCCTTTCTCTTGCTGCTTTTAATAGTCACTCTTTCTCTTTAATCTTTGATGTTTTAATTATGATATGTCTTGGTGCCAGCCTCTTTGGGTTCATGTTGTTTGGGACTCTCTGTACTTCCTGGACTTGTAATGTCTATTTCCTTTGCAAAGTTAGGGAAGTTTTCAGTAATTATTTCTTCAAATAGGTTCTCAATTCCTTGCTCTTTTTGTCCTTCTTCTGGTATCTCTATGATGTGATTGTCATTACAATTCATGTTTTTCTAGATGTCCCTTAAACTATCCGCATTTTTTTCCTTTTTTCTTTTTGTTGCTCCCATTGGGTATTTTCTGCTACCTTGTCTTCCAAATTGCTGATGTGATCCTCTGCTTCATCTAATCTAATGTTGAGTCCCTCTAGTGTATTCATTTCAGTTTTTATATTCCTCATTTCTCATTTTTTTTAATGCTTTCTATGTCCTTTTTTATGTTTACTATATCTTCATTGAAGTTCTAAGTTTCTTGAGCATCCTTATAATCAGTGTTTTGAACTCTGTATCTGGTAGATTACTTGCCTCCATTTCCTTTAGTTCTTTTTCTGGAGATATTTTCTATTCTTTCATTTGAGACATGTTTCTTTGTCTCCTCATTTTGGCTGCCTCTCTGTGTTTTTTTTTCTACATATGAGCTATATGTGCTACATCTCCCACTCTTGGCAGGGTAGCCTTACGTAGTAGGTGTCCTATGGGTCCCAATTGTGCAATATCTCTGAGCCAGGGTTGTGTGTGCCCTCCTGCTGTAGCTGAACCTTGATTGCTATTGGCATGTGAGTGGATGGGATTGATCCTCAGAATGACTGGCTGTGAAGATTAGCTACAACCACAGTGTACAAGCTGATGTGAGGGGTCTGACACCACATAGCAGGGTTCACTCCAGTAGGTTCTGGTGCTTGCTGAGACCACCCTTTAAATGTGCTGCTGTGGGACTAAGCAGATAGTACTCTGTTGTGATCTGAAGCCAGCTATCAGATGGGTTGGTTCTGGGGCTTCTGGAGAGGTGCTCTCATGCAGGCCAAGGTCAACTGCTGTCTGTGCTAAATCTAGGGGCATGTGAGGCTGGGGCAGCTCAGAAAAAGGCCCAGTACACTGTGAGACCTGCTGCCATGTGCCAGTTACTCATAAGACTCAGCCACTGAAAGAGTCTCAGGCAGTACAGGAGTTGGCTGAGGTGGAGTGTCAAGCAGTCACCAGGGTGGGGCAAATGGTCTTCACCAGGTTAATGCAGATTCAAATTTGGAGGCAATGCTGAGCCTGGGGTTCTCAGCAAAATGTTCAGAGCACACAGAGGCCAGCTTCCACCTACCTAGGGCCTGTGGGACCCCCAAGAGTTGCCCAAGAAAGACTGAAATACAGGCCAATACTGGCTGCCTGCTGCAGACAGAGGGTTGGGCAGTGGGCATGTCGGGAGGGATCTCATGGAGTCAGCAGGATGAAATGAGCCGAGTTCATCAGGCCAGTGTAGATTAAGATTTGTCCTTGTTGAGGAGAGTTCAACACAGAAAAGATGGTGCCTGCCCACCAGCTACACAGGAGGAGGGTTCAACAAAGGGAAAATGAGTGTCATTACTCCAGCCCTCATCCTGAAGCCACACAACTCAGTCTTTCCATGTATGTCTCTGGTACTTCCCGAGCCACCTTCCCTCCATGGAAGCCCAGGGCAAGAGACTGAAAGTGAGAGAGTCTGTGTGTAGATCCTCAAAAAGGACACTGGGCTTCTAGCAGCCTTCTGTCTAACCTGCATGGACAGAATCCCTATTGATTTTTACAGGTATATGTGGTGGGGCCTCCTCTTCTTAGAACTGGTGCTCCAGGCTGGGGAGCCTAGAATGGGGGTGGACCCCTTGCTCCTCAACGGAGACCTCTGCAGCCAAAATATCCCTCCCAGTTCCCAAACACCACACATGGGTGTGGGGCCAGCCCATTTCGTGTCTCTGCCACTGCTACCAGTCTCAATGTGGCTTTTTCTTTAAATCCTTAGTTTTATTTAGTTCTTCTAGTCTTCAGATGGTTCTCTAGGCTGATTTTACTGTAATTGAGTTGTAATTTTAATGTAGTCATAGGACATGGTGAACTCAGTGTTTACAAACACAGTGTTTGCCTTCTTGACTAGAACTCTTCTATGCCCATATATTTGACAACTTAGATGAAATAGACAAATTCCTTAAAAGATATAAACTACCAAAACTCACTCAAGAAGAAATAGATAACGTGAATTAACAAAATTCTATGAGACCAAAAATTACTTGATATGAAAATTAGATAAAGACATAGACATTACAAGAAAACTACTGACCAAGACTCCTCATGAATGTAAACACAAAAATCCTCAAAAAATATTAGCAAATCAAATTTAGTTGTACATATATATATCCTGAAAATGTAGAGGCTGGTTCAACATTTAAAATATCAATCAGTGTAATTCATCGTATTAACTGACTAAAGAAAAAACTATATGATCATTTTGTTAGATGCAATAAAAAAAGGTTGACAAAATTCTGTTTTCATTTATGGTTCTGAGCAACTGCCTTAGTTCAAACACAAAACACTAGAATTCCCTGCTAAAATATGGTAAAAGCTTCTTGAAGGATCAGAAGTCTTTTCATGAGAAAGGTCCCAGATGATGTCAGAAGATGGAACATAAGGGGACAAAAATATGATGGAGTCTTCCAACAGGTAATGGAATTTCATTCATGATATATTTGTTCCAGACAGTGCTGAATGCATTTAGGCAGATTTCTACTGAATAGATGAAGAGCTTCATTATTATCAGACATCTAGGCAAAGGCAGTGATTTCCCACTAGAGGTGGTGAGTTTCTTAAAACCACAACTGTTCAAAATGTCCTAGTCAGTTATCTGTTAGGGATTCTGTAGAGTCGCTTACCTTAGATAGTAATATGGATTCAGTGACACTGAAAGTCCTTTCTTGTCATAAGAAAGAGCAGGAAAAGAAAATCCAGACAGAGCCAAAGAGAAGTACAGGAGAAAAGCTTCTTTCAAAATGCCTACCATTCATGAAATTCTGTGCAAGCTCAGCTTGGAGGGTGATCACTCTACACCCCCAAGTGTGTACAGGTCAGCCAAAGCCTACACCAACTTTGATGCTGATCGAGATGCTTTGAACATTGAAATAGCCATCAAGACCAAAGGTGTGGATGAGGTCACCATTATCAACATTTTGACCAATCACAGCAATGAGTAGAGACAGGATATTGCCTTCATTTACTAGAGAAGAACCAGAAAGAAACTCGCATCAGCACTGAAGTCAGCCTTGTTGGACCACCTGGAAACAGTGATTTGGAACCTATCGAAGACACCTGCTCAATAAGATGATTCAGAGCTGAAAGCCTCCATTAAGGGGCTAGGGACTGATGAGACTCTCTTCATTGAGATCATCTGCTCACGGACCAACCAGGAGCTGCAGGAAATCAAGAGTCTACAAGGAAATGTACAAAACTGACCTGGAGAAGGACATTATTTCTGACACGTCTGGTGACTTCTGCAGGCTGATGTCTTCTACCCGTTCCTTGCAATGGGTAGAAGAGCAGAAGATGGCTCTGTCATTGATTATGAACTGATTGACCAAGATGCCTGGGATCTCTACGATGCGGGAATGAAGAGGAAAGGAACTGATGTTTCCAAGGGATCAGCGTCATGACTGAGCACAGTGTGTGTCACCTCCAGAAAGTATTTGAAAGATGTAAGAGCCACAGCCCTTCTGACATGTTGGAGAGCATCAAGAAGGAATTCAAGGGAGACCTGGAAAATGCCTTCCTGAACCTGGTCCAGTGTATTCAGAACAAACCCCTATATTTTGCTGACCAACTGTATGACTCCACAAAGGGCAAGGCGACTCGCGATAAGGTCCTGATCAGAATCGTGATCTCCTGCAGTGAAGTGGACATGTTGAAAATTAGGTCTGAATTCAAGAGAAAGTACAGCAAGTCCCTCTGCTACTACATCCAATAAGACACCAAGGGTGACTACCAGAAAGCACTGCTGTACCTGTGTGGTGGTGATGACTGAAGCCCGGAATGGCTCGAGTATTCAAGAGTAGTGCACCTGTGTTTCCAGCTAGAAGTTCTAGAAAATCAGCTTGCACCTAATAGCCCCCTGTGCCCATTCCTAATGTTAGCATTGTCCCCTGCCCTATTTTTACTAAAGTTGCCTAAGCACTGCCTGGCTTTCTCATCTTGTCTTTCCTTTTAGCCAAAGAAATGAACATTCTAAGGAGTTGGAAGTAAAATCTATGATGTCATACACTTTGCCTCTGTGTACTGTGTTGTAAACAGACCAATAAACTGAATTTTTACTTTAGAAACAAAAAGAAAGAAAGAAAGAAAATCCAGTTGGCTTAACTAATGTTATTAAGAGCCAAGTAAGGTACTATGAGACTCATATACATTTTAAAAAATATATTGCTTATCTTTATATAGTTTACACTGGTAATCTAATAGAGATATGTATTGCTATAGCACAAACATTTCTTTCTGTATATTTCTTTCTCCCTGCTACCCAATTTAAAGAGGCTGATAAGTGATAGATTAGGTATTGGCCCATTAGTATCTTCAACTATTCACATTCTGTGAGTTGCTTTTTCTCTGCCTCCAGACATCCTCTTTTGAAAAAGACCCACAATTAGACAATACTGCTCTTTCCAGGTACCATGGCTGGATACTTTCCAGACAGCATACACACACACACACACACACACACACACACACACACGCAAAAAAGGTATACCTATTTTAAGAGATGTTATCTATGTATTACTTGAACTTGAATTATGGAAGCAATGTGTAGTACGATGTTCACTCAAAAGATGGTATTAATCTAATGAATGTCAGTTAATGTCATTGTGCAACAGGCAGGACAGTCAAAGAAAATGGCAGAAGCACGGTTGTCGTTCAAAAAGTGCAAGACCATTTTGAAGTGGTATTTGAACTTCAAGAACATTGTTTGAGTTTCCCCCATGTTCTCCTGACTTAACACCCCTTGACTTCTACCTATGGGAGACCACGAAGAATGTGGTGTATTATAGAAAACCTGCTACACTGGTGGTACTTTGGGAAGAAATGGAAATGACATGTGCAGTGATACAAGTGGACACTTTGATCAATGTTGCTCAAGCAGTAGTCCGCTATAATCAGATGTGTCTGGATGCTAATGGTAACCACTTTGAGCACCTCTTGTAATTGCAGAAGTTAAAAATGAGTTGTATTCATCTTTTGTTATCAGTATATATTGAGTATTACAATTTTAACACGATTTTTTTCTTTTCTTAAAATGTGTATACATTTTTGGGCACCCTCTGTATATACATATACCCTCCTCATATATATATATGAGGGCTGTCCAGAAAAAATATAGCCATTAATGCCTCTATTTTTCATATTACATAGTTGGATACTTTCCAGAGAGCCTGTGTGTGTGTGTGTGTGTGTGTGTGTGTGTGCGTGTGTGTATAGAGGCGCATGCACGTGCACACACACAGAGACATGTAAGCTGACTCGGGTTTGTTTTTTGGCCCAGAATATGGTTTATCTTGCTGCATGTTTCATGCACACTTGAAAAGAATGCATTTTCTGCCTTGTTGGGTATAGTGTCAATTCAGTCAAGTTGGTTTGTAGTGGTGTTCAGCTCCTATATTCTTATTTATTTTCTATATACTTGTTTTATCAATTACTGACAGAGAAGTGTTAAAATATAAATATGGCAGTTATATGCTTTTTACAAGATGAACCTAAACCACACAAAGAGGTTGAAAGAAACGAAAAAAAAATAGGTCAGGCAAAAGCTAACCATAAGAGATTGAAATAGCAAAATTAATATGAAACAAAATAGATTTTAATTTAATCAACCAGGGAAGAGAATCACTACAAAATGATAACACAAATGAGATAAAGGCAGAGAGGATATCCCTGGCATTGGTTCTAGGAACTAGTGTCCAGTAACAGCAACCCAAATAAAAGAGCTCAGAATCAGGCCAATTCTTCTCAATTTAATTCAATCCCACAATTATTTGTGTGAAAGTTCCCAAGTTTGTTATCGTGGGCAACAAAATTTGATGTAACAGACACATATAGAACAATACATCAGATAATTACAAAATATGCATTATTCTTTTCAAGCACATAGGAAATATTTTTAAAAGTTAAGCCACAAGAGGCTATGATGCAAGACTCAACGAATTCCAAATAATCACATAATCAGTATCAATACAAAAAAATCAACTTGTCTGTTGGTTTCCTCTAGCAACATCTCATTCCTCTGAAATTCCCCTATTCATTATTCATTGTACTTACCTCTTTAGACATTGTATATGGAGGTTATGTCCATTCATTAATTTATTTAATACATTTTTATTAAACATTTAAATACCAGTCACTGTTCTAAGTACTGTTCAAAGCAAAATATTAATAGACAAATATCCCTCCTTTTAGAAGCTTACATTCTAGTGTCACCTCTTTCACTAGACCACAAGTGCCTAGAGTCTGGATCATGTGTGATACAGATTTGATTGGATCTCTATATGCTGCTGGGTGAGACACCATATTGGTTCTGTCAGGCTAGAACCTATAGACTCTCATACTGAAGGAAGAGGGCTTGGTGGTACTTAGAATATGGTCTTGGGAGTACTGTGCTGGGAATAGAACATAGCTCATCAGGAAAGGACCTTCTACTGGGATGACCGACAGGATCTAGACATCCCTCACCACTTCTCTATTGACAATCCAATAGCTCAAGCCTCAGTGGTCTAAAGGTCAAGGCAGGCCCAAGTCTAAAAACAAACCTGTCAAAGCAGAGCTGCGAAAGCTCAGATGGATGGCAAAAGAACAGGAAAACAAAGATTAGAAGGAACAATCTGACAGACGAAGCCAGAGAGAGTAGAAGAAACATGTCTCTTAATATGGCCTTGCAAATTGGGGTGGATCTTTAAGAGCCCGTAGAAGCCACATGACCACAGGTGAGCTCTCTTATCTTTCCCCTTTGAGGTAGGAAGGAAAAGTTAAGAGGCAGGACAAGGAGGAGACATTTGTGGTTTGCTGCAAATAGATCCATAGGAACAAGTGACTGGCTTTAAAGACAACTCTGGTTAGTTCTGGGATGGTAGCTTAACAGTATCACCAAGAAAGAAAAGGGCAAAAACCCCAGAAATCTCTCCAAGCTTGTTTTTTTAGTGTGTACAATGTGATGGTGTGATATATTCATATGTATACATTGTGAAAGGATTACCACAAATTAATTAACACATCTATCACCTCATACAGTTAGAGTGTGTGTGTGTGTGTGTGTGTGTGTGTGGTAAGAACACTTAAGACTATTCTCTTAGCAAATTTCAAGTGTACAATATAGTATTATTAATTGTAGTCACTAGGCTTTACATTAGGTTTCCAGAACTTATTCATCTTATAACTGGAAGTTTTTATCCTTTGACCAACATTTCCCCATTTTCCCACCCTACACCTTCAGCCCCTGGCAACCACCATTTCACAGTTTGGTTCTAAGAGTCTGGCTTTTTTAGATTCCTCATATGAGTGAGATTGTACAGTTTATGTTTCTCTGCCTGGCTTATTTTATCTAGCATAATATCCTCCAGGTTCATCCATGTTGTCACAAATGGTAGGATTTCCTTCTTCTCAATTGCTTTATACATTCACCCATCAGCCAATACTTAAGTTTTTTCCACATCTTGGCTGTTATGAATAATGCTGCAGTGGACATGGGAAAGCAGATCTCTTCCAGATACTTGATTCCATTTCCTTTGGCTATATACCCAGATGTGGGTTTGTTGAACCATATGGTACATCTATTTTTAATTTTTTGAGAAACCTCCATACTCTTTTCCATAATGGCTTTACCAATTTACATCCCCACCAACAATGTACAAGGGTTCCCTCTTCTCCATACTCTCACCAGCATTTGTTATCTCTTGTCTTTTTATAAAAGCCATCCTTACATGTGTGAGGTGATATTCCTTGTGGTTTTGATTTCCCTGAGGATTAGTGATATTGAGCACCTTTTCATATACCTATTGACCATTTGAATGTCTTCTTCAGAAAAATGTACACTCAGGTACTTTGCTCATTTTTCAGTCAGATTATTTGCTTTTTTGTTTTTGTTTTGTTTTTGTTTTGCTATTGAGTTGTATAAGTTTTTTATATATTTCAGATATTAATCCCTTATTGGGTATATGATTTGAAAATATTTTCTCCCATTCCATAGGTTGTCTTTTCATTTTGTTGATGATTTTTGCTGTATAAAAGTTTTTTAATGTGATGTAATCCCACTTGTTTATTTTTGCTTTTGTTGTCTTGAGTTTTTGGTGTCATATCCAAAATACCATTGCCAAGACATGTGTATGTCAATTGGTTTTTTCTCCCTCTATATTTTCTTCTAGTGGTTTTACCATTTAAGGTCATATGTTTAAGTCTTTAATCTACTTTTATTTTTTTTGTGTGTCTGATATAAGATAAGGGTTTCATTATTTTGCATATGGATATTCAGTTCTCTCAACACCATTTATTGAAGAGACTCTCTTTTCCCTATTGTGTATTCTTGGATCCCTGGTCAAAGATTAGTTGACTATATATGTAGGTATATTTCAGGGCTCTCTATTCTGTTCCATTCATCTATCTGTCTATTTTCATGTCAGTACCATACTGTTTTGATTACTAAAGCCCTGTGATGTAGTTTGATATTTTTATTACCACAGTTTCAAATCAGGAAGTGTGATGCCTCCAGCTTTGTTGTTCTTCCTCAAGATTGCTTTGGCTATTCAGGGTCTTTTGTGGTTCTCTACACATTTTAAGTTTGTTTCTCTATTTTTGTGAAAAATGCTGTTGGAATTTTTATAGGAATTGCACTGAATCTGTAGATCACTTTGGGTAGTATGAACATTTAAACAATATTAATTTGTCTAGTCCATGAACACCAGATATCTTTCCATTTATTTGTGACTTTTTCAATTTCTTTCATAATAGTTTTACAGATTTCAGTGTACAGGTCTTTCACATCCCTGGTTAAATTTATTCCTAAGTATTTTATTCTGTTTGATATTATTGTAAATGAGATTGTTTTCTTATTCTTATTTGGATAGTTCACTGTTAGTGCCTCCAACTTCTGACACAGGTTTTAATGAAGACTAGTTCCTTCTGCAGGGAGGCACCCCTTTCCAAAAGTCATATCAATCCAGAAAGAAAACCAAAACAAAAGCCCCATAGCAAGAGACAGGAAGGAAGGGAAACTATTCAAACTCCCTGCCCCGCTCTCCTCCATAGCTCACAATAGCTGAGTACTCTACTGGAGAATCATGGCTCCAAAGGAATCCCTCTGACCTGGTATTTTCTGGTTTTTAAGCCTCTGTTTAAGCACTGTCACTATGGTAACAAGTCTGGGATGCTCTGCTCTAAGTGAGGGGCTTATCCCTTCAAATATGCTTCTTGAGTTATCAACAAAGAAATTCACTGAACCTCAACTAATCTCATATTCTCTGAGGAGACCTCCTTGAAGAGGCACTTTCCCCCGTTACCCCCACAAGCCTCCCAGGTTTATACTCTGTCTAGTCAACAACCACCCTTATATAGTGATTTACAGTTTACTTTTACCTACATCACCTCAATTAAGCCCTGAGAAGTCCTCTTCAGAGCCTCTTCTACACCAACTAAACAGAGACAAATTGAGGGCCTTGGTTTTAAAGAGGTCTCCCCAGGAAGGTTAGCAGGCATGGGCCCTATCACAGGAATGGGATACAGAAATAAGGGGTGGGAGGGTGACAGTCACCAACTTATGTGACTTTTCCTTTTCCAGAGGGAAAGATCCACAGTGGTTTGTAGCCCTGGGAGGCCTGATGCCCCCTTCCCATCCCAAAGCTTTTCTCAGCCTGTTCCAGGCTGTTCTATCTTGGCTCACATTCTACATTCCCAGCTCCAGCTGTCCTGAGAGTGGCAGTCAGCTCTGGGGAATTCATCCCCCCTGCCTTCAGGGGGCTCTTCCTTAATCGTCAGTTCTTAGAGTTAGCCCTGGCTTCCTCTAATGCAGGTATAAAGGAAAAACTCTTTGTTTTTTTCTACTCTATGACAACATTCCACTTCTTGTCTCCAAATGTGTATAGGTTTTCCTCATGCTAAACAATTCTCAGACACCAGCTGGCTATCCTGCAATTCAATTCAATTCTGATACTATCATGTCAGGTCCCACAAGACTGTCCCAATTTTAGGTGCCAAACGAAAGTTCAGATTTGTCATCTGTACTTCTGACTAACCAGCTATAAATCAGAGGTTGCCACAACCCCTTCCTTGGGTTTGATCATTTGCTAGGACAGCTGACAGAACTCAAGAAAATAGTTTATTTACTAGATGAATGGTTTACCACAGGATACTAAAAGACACAAATGAACACTCAGATGAGGAGATACATAGGATGAGGTCCAGAAGAATCTCAACCACAGAAGCTTGGGGTGTACCACCCTCCCAGTAAGTGGATGCATTCTTATTTACCAACCCAGAAGCTCTCCAAACCCAGTACTTTTGGGTTTTTTATAGAGGTTTCATTACATAGGCATGATTGATTACTGGCCATTGGTGATTAATTCATTCTCCAGCCCCCATCCCCTCCCCAGAGGTAAAGAGGTGATACTGAAAGTTCTAACCCTCTAATCACCTGGTTGGTTCCCCTGGCAACCAGTCCTCATTCTGTGGTTATATAGGGGCTTTCCAAAAATTACTTTATTGACATAATCTCAGGTGTGGTTGAAAGGGGCCTGTTACACTCATAAATGACAAAAATCAACCAAAAAAACACCCACTCATTTCATTTTTATTCTCTAGACCAGAATGAAAAATACCCCTATAGCTTTTATCACTTAGGAAATTACAAAAGCATTGATGCTACTGGCCAGGAATCAATGACAATTTTATTATATCACAATATCACAATAGGCCAACCTCAGATTAGATTTATGGCCTTAAGGAAGTCATTTACTCCTTCTAAGCAATTACATCTATCCAGAGGGTGGTGATAAGGTTTGAAGGGCACAGATACATTCTACAATTCTTAGTTCCCTCCTCACTCCAGCCCACTCTGCTCTCAGGGTTAGGCAGTCTCTATTCCTAAGATTCATAACCAAGAGACAAAAAGATGCACCAACCTCACCTTGACTTCTCCAGCTCCAGTGTCTTCTGTCACCTAAGCCATTTCTGGGTAATATGTAACTCTTCTCCTCTCATTTTTAAAACAAACAAATAAGGGATGCTGTTCAACCTCACTTGCCTTTATTATGAGAGAAAATGAAATGAGAACAAAAATCATGTTAGGAGGCAAAACTTCTGGGTTCCAATCCTCACTACTCACTGAGTTCCTCAGCCTCCCTGGCCTCCAAGTATTTCTTTTGAAATAACTCCCTTGCTTTACCTCCCTGTGAAAAGCAGAGTGTAAAAAAATGCTGTTAGGGTCCTTTCCTTTAAAATCTCTGAACCTTAGGTAAATACCAAACAATCTATGAAACTGGAATAAACTAGATAGATTTTGCAGAGAGACTAATCTTTCCCTCCAGGAGTGTTCTAAAGCAGGGCAGATAAATGTGCAGGACCCAAGTCAGTCCTAAGAAGGACTGACGACAAGAACCTGTCAGGAGTGAATCCACACAGAGAAAAAGGTCAGGGTAGACAGTGGGGAGGGTAGGAATCAGAGGAAACAGCTGTGAGGAACGTCTAAATAAATAAAATTCAACCCCTCACTTTCTAAGATAAATGTTTTATTTAGGAATAACTTTAGATTTTTAAAAAAGTTGTTAAGATGATATTGAGAGCTACTTTATCCAATTTCCCCTAAGGTTAACATCTTACATGACCATGATACATTTGTCAAAACTAAGAAACCAACATCGGCACATTACTATTTACTAAATTCCAGACTTCATTTGGATATAACCAGTTTTTCCACTAATGTACTTTTTCTTTTCTAGGATCCAATCCAGGACACCTCATTACATTTAGGATGAAACATCTTTTAATGGTGAAAGACTTCTAAAATAGGGACAAACAGATCTTTATTAAAAGGAACATCAGATACACTTGAGGCTCTTTGTGAACCCTCTCTTCCCACTCTCATGTCCTTTCCTTCCTTCCGAGAAATAACCACCATCATAAACTCATTGTTTATCATTCCCAGGCATGTTTGGATGAATTCTTAAAAGGACAATATAAGTATAAACAATACATAAGATCAGATAATTAATTTCATGAACTCATTCTAGAACAAGTGCTACATCCCTCATTGCTGAGTATCATTATAGTCACCTTTGAAGTACTCTCCTTGGGAAACTATGTACCAACGCCAGTGGTCCACCCTTCAAAGCAATTTAAGAACTCTTTTTCTGGGATGGCCATCAGAGTCATTGTACCCAAAATGTGATAATTAAGTTCCCAAATTTGCCACCATGTACTTACGTTGGCAGCATATACCAAGGTTATGACACCTTACCAAGTTGTTTGTACAGTGCTACCAACGTAAGTGGACAGTGGCAAGTTCACAAACTTAATTATCAGATTTTGGATACAATGATAGCTCTGATGACCATTCCAGAAAAAGAGTTCCAAAATTGCTTTGAAGAGTGGACTAGGCGCTGGTGTCAGTGCATACCTTCCCAAGGAGAGTCCTTTGAAGGTGACTGTAGTAATATTCAGCAATGAGGTATGTAGCACCTTTTCTAGGATGAGTTTGGGAAATTAATTGTCCAACTTTGTATAGCATTGTTTTCCAGGCTTTAAAACTTACATAAATACTATTCTTTTCATATCCTTCTATAACTTGCTTTTGTCACTCAACATTGTTTTTGAGGTCCATCTGTTAAGAAATACAGTTGTAGTTCTTTTTACTGCTATACATAATATGTATAACATTTCTATGAGTATACCACTATTATCTATTCTCCTACTGATGAACATTTAGACTGTTTCTTTTTTTTCCTGCAATAAACATTTTAATGCATCTCTACTGATGTACACAAAAAACATTCTCCATTTGGGACTGGGATTTCTAGGTTAAAAGATGTAACCAAATTATTTCCTAAAGCTGTTTTGCTGATTTACATTCCTCTCAGCAGTAAATGATTTTGTTGTTCCACACCTTCATCCATACTTGTTAGTGCATATATTTTATAAGTTAATTGGGGAGAATTGGTATCTTTATAATGAGTCTTCCAGTTCACAAATACAGGTTTATTCTCCATTTATTTGGATTCTCTTTCAGTAATTATAACTTTCTCCAAAAAAAAAATTATTATATTATACATGTTTTTAGTGAGGAGTACTTTTAAGTATCTCAAGGCTTTTATTACTATTGAAATGGGATCCTTTACCTATTATTTTTCTAATTAGTTACTACTGGTGAACAAGATTTTTATGCTGATGTTGTGTCTAGGGAAATGTGCAAGCCCTTACCCTATATTCTCCACTTAAAAAGCCCAAGAAAATCATACTGTATGCAAATAAGGACATTTTCATCTTTCTTTCTAATACATCATTTTTCTTTTCCTATTGCATTGGTTAGAACCTCCTGAACAATGCTGAGTATAAATGGTGAGAGAGAGCATCTTGTTTTTTTCATGACTTTACTGAAAGGGAGACTAAAACCTTATTGTTCAGGATAGTTTTTGCTGTAATATTTTGATAGGTGCTTTTTATCAAGTTAAGAAAAATCCCTTCTATTCTTAGTTTCCTGAGAAGTTTGTTTCAAACATGAAAGAGTACTAAATCCTGACAAATGCTTTTTCTATATCTTACAAACTGTAGTTATTATTAATCTGTTGTTACATTAATATATTTTCTGATTTTGGATCATCCTAAATTCCTATCATAAACTTTACATAGTCAGGATGTAATATTTCAAATACATTTGCAAAGATTTCATAAACATCTATGTTTATAAATGAGACTGGTCTATAATTTTACTTTCTTGTATTTTTCTTGTCTGGTTGGGGTATTTTGGTTATCTTATCATTGTTAAAGAAGACAGCTTTTCCTCATTTTCTATTCTCTTAAACAGTTTGTACAATATTAAGATTATCTAATTCTTGGAAGTTGAACAAAGTACAGATATAAATCATCTAAGCTTGATTTTTTTGGCAGAGGGAGAAAGTCTTTCGATTATCAATTTAAGTTCTTTAATGATCGTTGTTTTATTTAAGATTTATGTTTCTTTGCCTAGAAAACTCCATGTCGTTTCCCAATCCAAATTTTGGCATAAACTTTTTCAGAGTATCATCTTATTATTTCAAAGTTTTAGTTATATTTCCCTTTGAAAATATTATTTGTAGCATTTTAAAGAAGGTCTTACTAGAAATTTATCTATTTTATAATTTTTTAATCCTTTAAATTGTTTTCTATTTCATTCCCTTTGTCTATCTTTGTTTTCTCCCTCTTACTTCTCTAAAGGTATTTTGTTCTTTTTCTAGTTTCTTGACATGGAGATTTACAGTAGATAATAATAGTTGCCTATACAATATATTCTCCCCCATTTCCTTACTAATGTAACGCCTATTTGGTTTGAGAATGCAATGTGCCAAGCTAAGAAACAAATTACACTACTCTGGCTCCCTTGCAGCTAGGAACCAACAAGATGCAGTTCTTACCAGTGAAATATAAGTTGAAGTTACTAAGTAGGGCTTCCAGGAAAGCTCTTTACATAAAAGTAGCAGACTCAGTTGGTACATGCCTCTTTCATAACCTGTCCTTTTCCTCCATCATTCTTGGGATGTGGATACAAAGCTGGAAGTAAAGTAGTCATCTTGCAACCAGGAAGCAGCAAGCATGTATCTGAAAGCTAAGTGTAGGTGAATGAAAAATTAGAAGAGCCTAGGATCTTGATGGCAAAATGGAGTCTCCACATCTGGCATGGACTGCCTACCTCCACATTTCTTGTTATATGACAAATGTTAAAACCTCTAGGTAATTTAAGCCACAGTCATTTAGCTTCTCTTTTACATATAGATGAATACAATTAAAAATAATACAATATTCAACATATTTTTCATATTTTAAAATTTTAATAAATGCATTTAAGGCCATAAATTTCCCTCAAAGAATAGCTTTATTAACTCTGCTAAGAGTTAACTGTGCCTGAACCAGAAAGACCACATCTGGTCAATCCAAAGAACTAAAATGTAAATAAAAATGGCTATGGTTTAAGTCTCTTAATTAGGAGTGGTCTTTATGCAGCAAAAGCTAACTAAATCAGAGATTGGTTTCAATTTTTCATTTCCACATTTTAATTTTTTATTTAGGCCTGGGAAAGAGCTGTCCAGAAAAAATTCAGCCATAAATGCCTCTATGTTTCATATTACATGACTGGATACTTTCCAGACAGCCCCAGTATACCTAATCTCATTTTATTTATGATTTTTTCATAATTCTTTATTTTTTAAATGACAGATATGCCTTCATTTTCCTTTTTTAGGATGGAGGCACATATTCTACCTATTTATTACAAAATATTTTTTAGATTCTTCTATAAAATAAAGTTCATTGGGGATAATTTCCTATTCTTATGATTGATTCTGTTACATGTATTTTATGATTCATTTGCAATTTTGGAGTTGTAAACTCCTTTTGAGTTTGTTCCTCTCACTTTTGTTATTCTGTCCCTCTCTCTCTCTTCCCACCCCATTTCTCCTTGACCTTCCAGGCCTCCAGTGCAGAAGCAGGTTAGGTGTTACAGTCCCACAGGCATATGGCAGTTACAGTCACAGAACTATGAGGTAGCTGGGCTTAATTCCTGGTAGCAAGGCTATGTGTTTGTCCTTGCTTTCCCAGGCCTAAACTTCAGTCACAATCATGAGTCTGAAAGTCTTCCTTTCCCCTCACACCAAGGCTTCTTTCATGGCTTCGTGAGCTCATCTTCAGCCCTTGGCTTCACGACTTACTCTGCTTTCTTAACATCTGTAGAGCACTTCTGGTCCCTTCATTTCATAGGAGCCAATCTCTTTGCAGCTAGTGCCTCCTCCCAAAGTACAAGCTGAAGTTCCTGGTCACCTTTTTTGCAATTCTCTTCTTTTATGATCCACAGACATGGTTACTTCATGTCTAAGGCTGTTTATGTCTATATTTTGTTTCTCTTTCTTTTTGTCCATCAGAGATATGAGTTGGGAGCACTGGTAGTTTTAAAAATGTGAAAAAAAAAGTAAACAATCTGGTTTTCCTTCCCAGAGTTGCATGTACCCCCCCAAACGAAATTTTAAAAATTGAGAAGGGATCATTTGTGAATGCCAAGATTTCTCTCTGGAACCAAAGAAGCCTCATCATCTCACGAAAGCCTCTCCATCCAACAGCAAGTGTGGTGATGAAGGGCAAACAGACGCACTGCTCTCTGCCACCACCCACCCTGGAGATCTGAGGACTTTTCCTTTTGCATCTAACCTATTCACTGATCAAACCAACTAGAACAGAAGACTGGCAAGAAGTTAAAGGACTAACATAATGTTTCCCCTTTATTTGAGGCTAAAAGCTTCAGATAGAAATAATGAAATGAAAAAAGAAAACAATAAATATTTTGATGTGGCGTATCTCAAAACTACAAGCCCATTCATTTCAGAATAGAACTTGGTACACTGGGTCCTGGGCACCTGAGTCTCCAGTGTTCATGATGATGTCCTTACAGTTACTGGACAAATAAAGGTACAGAACTTAGTCGGAACCAATAAATGAAGAACCCACAACACTGAAGTAGGTTTCCTTCCCCTTGACCTGAAAAGGACTCTTCCTTGCTTATGAGCATGTAGGGAGTAATTTAGCTTTCAATTGGAACCATTCAATTTAGCTTTCCCCCCATAACATAGCACTACAACTCTCTCATCTGGGAAAAGAGTAAGAAACAAAATGGAGTCACTAACAAAAATCAGAGTAGACTGAAACATAAGGAAAACTATTTTATGTTATTTTAACTAGCCTAGGAACTTGAACTTTTGAACTTCTCAGGTGTGTGTCAATGCCTGGAGATATATAAAGCCTATAGTTAACGCTCTGAAGAAGTAGGAAAGAATGGTCATGGGTCCAGACCACTGGACATGTGGAAGATCACCATCATGGACAACCCAGAAGCTAAGAATGCAGGACTAATTCTTCCCAAGAACATAGTTTTTACTGTAAAAACTCGCGACTTTTCTTTTTCTTTGCAACACTCTGGGTATTGCCTGATAGCAATTCACTCACTTAAGATACTTGAATAAAACGCAGTCATTTAATTCTAGTGAATTCTAGCAAAGCCTTCTGATTCATTTACGATGGGTCAACACTTCTGTGTATACACTGGTCTCAGCACCACGTGGGATGAGATGAGGCACAACAACCTCAGCCCTAACCACCAAGAGGTTACTTTGCACAACTATGTGTGCTTACTTTTGTTTTGTTTTTTTTTAATTTTGTCAAGTCTACCCTAACAGAGACAGTTTTCCATTTAGCTATATGACCCATTCAAATATTTACTGAGCATTAATGAAAATGACAATGATAGTTCCTCATTAGTGCTTTCTCAAAGTCACACAGGCTGGTGACTGAATTTGGATATGACTCCAAAACCCATACTATTTTTGCTATTTCAATCTGAAAACACCTGTTCTTTGGTATAAAGAAATTGTGTTAAGTGTTATGGCCCTAAGTTTTCAAACTGCGGTGATGCCAGCATCAAACACCCTATGCTAGGGCTATCCCCTGGCCTGTATCTATGAATTTTCCTCTTCCACCACAATTCTGCCATTTGTGCTTCTGGGGCCTATGACCTGACAGAATGCAGACAGAGGCACCAAGACATTTTGGGTCCTTATTAATTTTGGATTCTGGGCCCTTGTCAGTGCTGGAGGTTTGGTAGTTTTCTTGCAGCAACAGCAGCAGCTCTGAAGATTTGTCTGCTCGTCAAGCTTATTTTTATCACTTGCAATGGTGCCCAGATCCTGTGGTATTGGCCTTGGCCCTGAAGATGGTATAATAGGCAGAAAAATGCAGAGTGGAACTTGAAAGGATTGAGAGGTCTCCAGAGTAAGAGAGACCTCAAAGTACTAAGGAAAGGAAAATTGGAGTTGGTTCCCCAGAAATGTGGACAGGCTCAAACCTTTCACCCACTCCTTTCACCTCTTTGGTAATTCCTTGGACAGCCTGAAATAGCCATAGGCATCAGTTCATCAAAATGCTTCTCTCCAACCCATACTGAAAGCACATGTGCTAAGTGCTTGGTGTGCATTTAATCCTCACAACAGCCTATGAGGTATAGTTACTATTATATAGCTCTATTTTATAGATGAGAAAACTAAGGGAAAGAGAAGTTTTATAATTTATACAAAATCATACAGCTTATGAATGTCAGATCTAGGATTTAAAACCAAGCAGTTTGATATAGTTCAAACTACTATAGTAATAACCCCACAGTATACAGCAAAAAAAAGATGAATATACAATCTGTATGTGTGCATCATTAGTTATAAGGACTTTGGGGGACTGGGTTATGATAACACCATATTTTGACTGATGAAAGGGCTAAGTTCATTGACCTTTCCACACATTGTCTTCTAAGGGGTGCTTGTTCAGTTGGAGGGGATGGAAGGGGTTCTCAGCACACCACACATTTTATTCATAGCAGTCACTCAATAAATGTTAGCTGAAGTAGAAGCCCTTTTAAATAATCTCCACTTACCAAAATCACCCTTTTAGCCCACTTTCTGTTCCCTCCATACCAGATACTGACTGATGCCACATCATATTGAATGCCCAGGGCCTTCAGAATAACTAATCTTTAGTTTTCTAGTCTACCTGCACACTTCTCCCTCTCAGTCAGCTGTCAGCTGGCCTGTCCCCCAAAACCATTTGTGCCTATTGTATTTATTAAATTATAAAACTAAATTCATATATAATTCAGCCTGACTCAATCATGCCACATGTAAGCCATTTCCAAAAATCTAATCCATGTTCAAAAGATGAAGCTGTGTCATAACACAATATGGTAAAAAGACTCTCTAAGTATTACTATCATAGAAAGAGCTTCTATAACTCAATAAGAAAAAGACAAATATAGCTTAATAGAAAACTGAGCCAGGGACAAGAGCAGACAATTCATAAATACCCAAAAAACATGAAAGCATGTCCAATATTACCAGAGTTAAGTAAAAATTAAACTAACAAGTTAGCATTTATTACCCATTAGATTGAGAAAAGTTTAAATGGCTGATATCATCTGGTTTTGGTAAGGTATGGGTACCAAATTGTTACCAGTAATTTTCTATAGGTAGTTGAACAGTAAATTCATATACATATATACATTTTTAAGTGATGGGATTTTCAACATTTTCAGATGCAGCTAAATAAAAAACAAAACTCTCCCCCAGAAGGAATAAGCCCCTGTACCAAGCCTTAAACACTATTCTAAAACTAAAATTCCAAAAACATCCTTTCTGAACGCTGGCAGCATCACCAGAATAAGAGGTGGTAATACAAATACATACCCTCCAAAGAGGACTATTTTGAAGGACATGAGAGATTTAGATGATGACTTCCAGTATTGATTAAAAATACTCTTCTTCCAACTCTGCAGTCCCATCCTGGAGGGATGGCAGCACCCATCCCCTACAGACCCAGCACAGGGCACTGGACCAGAGCCTTGGTGGAAACCACACTGCTCTCTTCTCCACTGTGGTTCTTCCTCAGACTCTCATGCACTAGGGCTTGTGTTGCACTGGGGCAGAGAGTTTGCCTCTTCACATTCTTTGATCAGAGCATTGCTGTGTTTCTGACCTCTCATGCTTCAAACAGACTTGCTGGTATTTGAGCTTTTAGGACGCCCAGAACCTGCAATAAAATAAGGACCCAGCTTCTTTTGGCGACCCACTGAGCCAGGGACATAGTGTTCTATCTATACAATGAAATGCAGATTTCCCAATAAAAAGCAAAATTCTTGACTTCTGGAGGTTGAATAGGATAGAAAAGAATTCCAGCTGGTTAAATTTACGGCTCCGAAAAAAGTTCTGAGAATAATTCTTGTGTCTGAGCCCAAGATGCTGTCATCGTGCCACGGATTGTTAAAATATTCACTCACAGTGTACTCCGATCCTCAACACTGTGCCCTGAAACAGTCTAAATTGGTCAATAATAAACACTGTGGTTCAGTCTTGCTGCCTCCTCTCCTGAAATTAAGACTATTTTAGCTGAACTAGTGCCAGTGCAAAATGTACAGGAGGACATATTTAGTTAAAAACTGGTTGGACTCTATGTGATTACATGTTAAGATTATGAAAGAAATGTCAATAATCCTCCTTCCTGCTCTGTATTTCAAAGAGGAAAGCCTTAAAATACTAACCAGCTGGGCACTGCAGACCTAACAAAATAGGCGCTGGATGGAGACTGCTGAGTTCACAGCCTGGCACCATAACTTCCATCTATTTGGAAGGGAGGGAATCTCAGTCCCTCCGTTTCCTCATCTAAAATGCAGTGATACTAATAGAGCTCACCTCATACAGCCCTCATAAGAGACAAATGAGTTCATCCAATTAGTGTGCTACCCTCCCAGTAAGCACTCAAATGTATGTTTTTACCACTGGGGGTGAGTAGGTGGTGGGGTTGGAAGGAATGCTGAAGGGCTTGAATGTCTATCTTTGCTTTGACAATCGTGTAGAAGGCATTTATTCATATGCTCTACCCAAGCCATCTTCTGGCCATTTCATGTGTTTGGACACCTACATATGGCTCTTATCCTGTACCTCTCTGTGCCCATGTTATCTCCCTAACTAGATCGTGAGATCCTGGAAGGCAGGCACTATCGTAACCTAGAGAGGCTGGTCCCCAGTAAGCGCTCAGTGAATACTTACTTGGCTGACTCTGTTCACTGTTCACATGTGGAATGGATTGGATTCAAAATATTAATGATACAACCCCATTTAAATGGGCTTTTCTAAAAGTGCAGCTAGATCTTGCGGAGCAAATTCATCAAAACCAGAGACAGATATGGCTTTCTGTGATTCATTGGGAACCAACACTAGAGGTACCATCCCTTCTACAGGCAGAGGTGCTCTCTTATTATTCACTGTCTGGGAGCAATCTATCACTCTCAGGAGCATCCTCCCTGCCCGCTGCAGAGCTCCAGGCCTATGGGGACCCCATGCAGTATCTGGACCAGCAATCTGTATCCTTCCCAAGGAAGCCTCTCAGGCCATGATGGCTCAGCCCCAGCCATCAGAACTGCTTCCTGTGCTACCTGAGTATTTAGAGACCAGCTCCAGTTCATAACCCTAACTTTTTATTCTAACTTCCTGGTCATGGGTTCTAAAACTGCCAAGTTGTGCAATTTCAGTTGGAGAATTCTGCATCTCTAGAGGTCATTTGTTCATTCAGTAAGCTTCCCTAAGGGCCTACTAAATTCCAGGTACTAATCACATTCTTAAAATACTAAATGTTAATAAAAATTACTAACATACCATTTACTAAGTCTTTATTTAATGTGTCAGATATCATGCCAAGTAACTTAAATCCATTGTCTAATTTAATTCAGTGAGTTTGGTGTTATCCTCAGTTCACTGATGATGAAAATGAGGCACAAAAATTAACTTGCTTGTGCTCACATAGGTAGTGATATGCAGGCCTGGGATTAAGGCCTAAATCCAGGTTTATTTGACACAGAGTATGCATTCTAATCATGGTGCTTGCTGACTCTCCCTGCCCCACTTAATTTATTTCTCTTCTTTAGCTTTATGACTCTTGCCCATGTCACCCTTATCACGTCAATTGTAAAGGTCTAGACCATGGTTTCCCAAGCAGTGGTACATACATCCCTGGGGGTATGTGCAAGTAGACAGTAATGGTGAAAAAACAAAGTAAAAAAAAAACAAAACCAAAAAAGTTAGTTATGGAACAATAAATGTTGTTTGAATCACTGTTAATTGAATCACTTTAACGAATGATGACTGGTGAGGGTGTGGCTATAAACCCTTTCCTACAGACCACTCTTTTACCAATCATTACTATGCACAGTTTCAGAACAATCCGTTTGCGACATTTCTAGAACAACCCCAAACATAAATACACCCGTAGCCAGACTGTTTGATCAGTTTAGCCATTGACTGGATAAAAGTAAGTGTGTTGTCTTTGTGATTCTTTTCAAGTAGTTTTTTAATTTAATGATTAATAGTTTCAGCTATTATTGTCAGTGATTTATAAGTGTGTCAGTTATGGATCAGCTGTAAACAAGAATGGCTAAAAAAACCAAAACTTGATGTGGATTATAACTCATTGCCAAGCACTTCTCAACACGTGTCCGCAGCTACGAGTACACTCACAGCAGGAGATACTAAAAAGGTGCATGCCTCAGATACTATGCAGAAGAAAAGGAAATACTCTGAAGAGTACATTAAATATGGGTTTTCATTTGTAGGGGATGGTGACTGTCCAAAGCCCCTGTGTGTTGTGTGTGTGGGGAAATACTATCCAATGGTTGCATGAAGGCCTCTTTATTCATGCAACATTTACAAACTAATCATCCTATATATAAAAACAAAGAAATACATTATTTTTAGCACTTAGAAAAGTGTCCAACTGTTACTTCATCTATGATGTCAGGAAAGAAAGACAATGGGAATGCAGTTGAGGCTTCCTACCATATTGCTTATCGCCTAGTAAAGGTGGTAAAAACCACACCATAACTGAAGATTTAATTTCTCTTTATATTAAGGATACTGTTTTTTGTATGTATGGGGAAGAACATGTCTGCAAAATTCAATACTACTCTTTTTCAAACATTACAGTGTCTCGACAAATTTAGGAAATGTCTGACAATGTTGAAGCTATAGTAGAGGACAGAATTAGGAAAAGTAATTCTTTTCCATTCACGTCAATGAAAGTGTAGATGTTGCCAATTTATCTATTTTGCTCATCCTCGCAAGGTACTTGGTAGGAAATGAAATTGAGGAAAACCTGTTGCTTTGTTACGCATTGACAGAGTACCATGACAAAAATATTTTTAATACAATCAATGACGATTTCATTGAAAAGGACATTAGTTGGTCGAATCATTGTGGTGTATGCACTGGTGGAGATAAGCCTATGTCAGGTAGTTTTATAGGTATATGTGGTCAAATTAAAGAAGTAGCTCCCCATGTACCATGGAGTCACTGCTGCATTCACAGACAAAGTCTTGCATCTGAGCCTCTTCCTAGTGAACTGAAAGATGTTCCTGATGAGGCTGTAAAAGTTATAAATTTTATTAAGTCACAACCACGAAACTCCAGATTGTTTAAAGTGCTGTGTGAAGAAATGAACAGCATTCACAGCACATTCCTTTTGCATATGAAGGTAAGGTGGCTATCTCATGGCAACGTACTTACACAGATATTTGAACTTAGACATAAAGTCCAGGTATTTTTTGAAAATCAACATTTACCTCTTGCTCCAAAGTTTCAAGACAGTGATTGGCTTCAAAGTCTTGCATATCTATCAGGTATTTTCCTAGAAATAAACAAACTTAACTTGGGACTGCAAAACAGCTTAATCACTATATTCAAAGTAACTGACAAAACTAAGTCAATGATTAAAAAACTGGACTTTGGGAAAGCATGTATTAAAAGAGGTCAGCCTGAAGTTTTTGAAACTCTGCACAACTTCTTATCTGATAATACCTGAACCTATCCCAAAATGTGGGAGAATATTGTAAGTCACTTGGAAGGTCTTAAAGTGTCCTTTTATAAGTACTTCCCTCAACATGGAAAAGAAAACAACTGGGTTGCAGATCCCTTCAATGAAGAATTCTTCAAAAAAGCTAAATTATCAATCAATGAAAAAGAGCAGTTAATGAAACTTTCAACCGATTCTTCTTTAAATTCTGATTTTAAAAGGAAGTATCTTATTACCTTCTGGAGATGTCAGTGATGAATATGAACAGCTGAGTGAGAAGGCACTCAAATACCTCTTGTTATTTACTAATACTGAACTGGTGGAGAGAGTTTTTTCTTCTTACACCTTCATAAAAAATAAGTACCACAACAAGCTTAATGCAAGTCTGGATTTAAGATGTATCTTGCATTGATTTCAAGAAACTAAGTGCATCATAGCAAGTTCAACGATCTCATTAATGATGTTTCAATCCACTAGTGATCTGTGCAACAATTATTACAGACTTTTCAGACAGCACAAATAAATATTATTAATAATAATAAATTAAAAGTTTGTTAAATACTTGATCATCATTATCAACATTTAACTGTTATGAATATTGTAAAATTAAATCTGTGGTTTGTACTTTTAGTGTAGCATTTTTTCTTTCCTAACTTATTACCTCATTTCCATTATTTGACATTAAGATAGGCACTGAACAAAAGCATCAGTATTTAAAAACAGCTGTTTTAAAAATGAGGGGTACAATTTATAGAAATAGGTTTAAAAGGGGTACACAAGTGAAAAAAGGCTGGGAACCACTGGACTAGACTAATTGGGTCTTGCCTATTCCATGGGTTCTTTTGGACCAGGGTTGATGTGACATGGTATCAATTCCCTGACACTAAACAAAAAAGGTAGAGTTCACATTGGGTTTAATAATGTCCCCTTTCAGCAGCCTCCGCTTAGCTCCCTCCTCCCTACCTGTTCTTCCTTTCTTTTTCTATTTTCTCCCGAGTGTACCCACACACGTACCCAACAGGCTCATCAGCTCAACCCCAAACTAAACTTACCTCCCTTCGTGACTTCTCTGCCAATGCTTTACACCAAGCTAGTGCAACCTGCGGCCCAGGACAGCTTTGAATGCGGCCGAACACAAATTCGTAAAATTCCTTAAAATCTTATGAAAATTATGCATGGACATTTTTTTAGTGTATTTGATGCGTAGCCCAAAACAATTCTTCTTCTTCCAATGTGGCCCAGGAAAGCCAAAAGGTTGGACACCCCTGCTTTACACTGAGCTGCCTGGTACTCGGGTTGAAAGCATCAGTCATCAGCATGAGAAGCAAACAGCACAGTAGTTAAAATACAGGCTCTCAGTTTAAATCCTTGATCTGTTTTTACAAGCTGTAGGACCTATGAACAAGTTACTTAATCCAACTCTGTCTCAGTTTCTTCATCTGCAAAATGAAGATAAAAACAGTATCTAACAAGTAAGAATTTTTGCAACAAATGGAACAGGAACAACTGGATATATACAAGGGGAAAAAAAGAATATTGACCCTCACTTCATTTCATACACAAAAATTAATTTGAGATGGATGATAGGTCTAAACATGAAAACTAAAGCTATAAAGTTGCTAGAAGAAAACATAAAAGATGATCTTTATAATACAGGGGTCAGGAACACTTTCTTAGGACACAGAAAAAAAAAAAAGCCTTACAAAGAAAATGGTAAATTAGACCTTGTCAAATTTAAAAATTCTGTTCATCAGATGACATTATTAAGAAAATAAACAAGAAAGCCATAATTAGGAAAAATGTTTGCAAATCACATATCCGACAAAGAAGTGGTATTCAAAATACTTGTAAATAAAGAATTCCTAAAACTCAATAATAAAGAGAAAAAAAACACAATTTTTAAATGGGCAAAATATTTGAATGACACTAAGAGAAGGATACAATAGACTCTCTATTAACCGGAACTCAAGCAACCGGAACACAAGCAACCAGCACTCTCAAGCAACTGGCAAAATGTTTTTGGCAACTGCTTGAGATTTTGCCAGTTGCTTGAGTGCTGGTTTCTTGAGTTTCAGTTAATGGAGAGTCTACTTACATTTATCCAGCATCTACCAATCCCCATGGGTTCCAGTTAACTGAGAGTTTATACATATATAAATGGTCAATAAGCACATGAAAAAGTGCTTAGTATCATGAATCATTAGGGAAATGTAAATTATATCCATTTTGGGGGATACTGTTACATATCCTCCAGAATGTCTAAAATTAAAAAGACTGAGAACATCAAAAGGTGATTACAGTGCAGAACAACTGGACTCTGATATATTGTTTGTGGAAGTGTAAAAATGGTACAACCACTTTGGCAGTTTCTTATAAAAGTAACACTAGACCTAGCCTAAGACCCAGTGATATTCCACTCCTACGTATTTACCCAAGAGTACTGAAAACATATGTCTACCAAAACAAGACCATATAAGAATGTTCACAGCAGTCTTATTCAGAATAGCCAAAAACTGGAACAGTTCAGTGTCCATCAACAAATGAATGGAGAAACAAATTATGGTACAGCCATGTGATGGAATACTATTTGGAAATAAAAAGGAAGGAACTACTGATACACACAACAATATGGATGAATCTCAGAAACATTATACCGCATGAAAGAAAGATTCCATTTATTTGAAGTTCTGGGGAAAGCTCAATGCATTTATAATTTAAGAATCAGAACAATGGCTGCTCCTGGAGAGTAGCAACAGAGACTGATTGGGAAGCAATACAAAGAAATTTTCTCAGATGCTGGTAATATCCAAATCTTGAAAAGGGCTTGGTTTGCACACGTGCATGCATTTGTCAACAGTCATACAATGGTACACTTAAGATGTGTGCATTTCACTATATGTAAATTTTACCTCAAAAGAAAAACAATATAAAAAACCACTGGACTCTAATTAATGGCATGCATGCTTAAGTATTTAGGGAGAAAGACTAACGTCTACAACTTACTCTGAAATATATCACAAAAACAAGATCGTCTGATGAATGATAGAGGGGAGAACAGATATGTGACAAAGCAAATATAGTAAAATGTTAATTTCAGAATCTAGGTGGAGGGTATTTAGGTATTCACTGTACATTTGTTTCAACTTTGCTGCATATTTGAAATTTTTCATAATAACATTATGGAAAACACCGACATTATAAGGTTGTTGTATCTTTTACTCTCTTTTCTTTCACCAATCACACAGTGTCCAACACTTGCTGGGTTCACAATCACTCACATCCCTCCCATTGCTGGCTCTCCTGAAATCTCCAGCCAGGTCCAGGACCTGGTCTCGTACATGGATTGCCGAGCCACTGTCTTTCCTGTCACTGCTGTTTCTCTTACTCTAATCTATCCTCAGTGTTACAGCCAGGCCAAGCTTCCTAGTTCACAGTTTTTGTTATGACTGTGCTGCTCAGCAATATACGAAGACTCTCCGTTAACTAATAACTTCTAAGCTTTCATAATTCTATGACATCCAATATCACAGTTACTATCAACAAGGCCTCTGCATTTTAGCCTCATTCTACCATCATCCGGTGGAAATACAGAAGTTATTTGCTACAGTCAAATTAGATTACTGCTTGTACCCTAACACAACATACACCCTTGCCTTCTCCACAGGAATTTACCCCTGGGTGGGTACACTTAAATTAGCAGTTCAGCTCTCGTACGACTAGTTACTGCTTTACACTCAGTGAAGTGTAGTTTGGAAAACTTCAGCCTTGATAAAGATCAGCTTCAAGGCCTCCTGTAGATACTCAGCAGTGCTATGTCAGTGCAGAAAGCACCTACCCGCTTTGTTCATTTGTTTATTCATTCACTCATTCACTAAGTACTTACTATGTGCCAGATAATCTACTAGGAGCTGCAAAAGAAGTAAAATGATCCCACCCTGAAGAAACTCAATTAGTGAAAGAGTGAGGTACAAGAATGGTCATAACCATGGTAAGTCCTGATCTTAAGGTGGCAGTACCAGAAATTTCACTCAAGTTTCACTCCAGATTGAGGCTCCTGATCACATAGCAGGATCCCTGCAGCGGTTTTAAAACACAGCCTCAAGTCATTGACACTCCTCCCCTCAAAGCAGAGGGGAATCTATGCTCCCTCCCCCTTGAATCTGGGCAGGCTTTTGACTGCTAGTCACGGTGAAAGTGACACTTGGACTTCTGAGGTCAGGTAATAAAAGACTGGGCTCTTAGGGAATGTTCTGCAAATGCTCCTTCTGGGGACACTCCCTCACACAACCCAGTCACCTTGGGCTGTAAAGAAGCCCAAGTCACAGGGAGAGGCCACATGTGGGCATACTGGCTGTATTTGCTCCAGCTGAGCCCAGCCTTCAAGTCATCTCAGCCTAGATAGTAAGTGAAGAAGGCTCCAAATGATTGCAGCTTCTAGCCCTTGGAGTCACCCAAGCCATTCAGGTCTTCACAAGGCTGCCCTCCTGACCCCATGTCCTGTTCAAGTTCCCAACCCACAGAACTCCTAAGCATAATAAATAATATATTATTATGATGATGAGCATGATAATATTGTTTTAGGCTGCTACGTTTGGGGGTGTTTTGATACCAGCAATGGATAATAAATAATCACTTCAAAAGCAGATATTATGTATGGCAGGGTCCTGGGCAGGCTAGGCTGGGGACCTGGAGCCAACAAAGAGTGATACCCCTTAAAGATTAAAATAGGTAGATCCCTCTCAAATTTTAGCCAATATCAAGTTCACTATATCTTCATTTCTTCAACATTCAGCAAGTATGTATTAAGTACCTAGTATGTGACAGTCACTCTTTTAGTATTAGATGAAAATCTCTGCCCTCCAGGAGCTCAACATCTAGGAGATAAAAGAGAAAATAAGTGACATAAGAAAGTAAAATATCAACCATGTACAACAGGGTTAAGTATATGGAGAAAAACTAAAGCCAGGACATGAAATATCAGGGGTGGAGTTGAAATTTTAAAAAGTGTCCAGGAAAAGGCCTCACAGAGAAGGTAACCTGACAAAAATCCTATTGGAAAGGTCTAGGAAGGGAAATACCAGGTCCCATGTGTTGTCCCCCAACTAACCAGCCTTCCCATGTCAGCTGTTCACACCTCGTCATCCAGACAGACTTATGACAATCCTTAGGGTCAAGGAGCTTGGGTGTCTCTAAAATGTCACCTCTCAAATAAGGAGTATGCAATGTCCATGTAAGTGAGATCAGATGGTATATAGCTCCTGAGGGCTTATTTTAAATCCCCAAGTCCAGAAGTTCTCTCTTAAGCAGGGCTATTGAGTTGAGATCTGAAGGATACGGGCAGCCACAGGGAAAGCTGGGGTAGGTGTGGGGGTGTCAGAATGTGTCTGGAGGGTCAGAATGCCCAAGAGGAGGCCAGTGTGGCTGGAGTGTTTAAGCTGATGTTGTAAAGAGCATCCTGGGTGAGTGTGGAGAATGGACAGCAGTAAGGGATGTCACTGCAAAGTTCCAGGCAAGAGATGATGGTGGTGGTGGCCTGCATGTGGTGAGGCAATGGAGGCAGAAGGAGATGGCTGACTCTGGGATGTGATGTGGCCTTGATTTGAGGTGAGGGACAGGAGGAAGTCTAGCAAGAGTGCCTGGGTGATTGATGGAAGACCCATTTGTCAAAATGTGAACTCCGGGGATGAATCCAGTTTTTCTGGAGAAACTTAAAGAGTTGATTTGCTCAGGTTAAACTCTTAGAAGCTATTGATGGTTCAATCAACCCATGAGCTCCTCAAGGGGCTTCTGAGGTTTACTCTTGATGCTCTGTCTTAAAACCAAAATGGACTTTCCCAAATCTCACTAGACCCCCCTAACGTGGAATGGCTTGTGGCCTGTTCTTAAAACCCCTGAGGCCCAGAATGGTCTTGCTCAAATTCAGTCCTATAATTCTATGCCATCTACTACCACAGTCACTATCAATGGCCTGTGACTACTGAGCGCTTGCGATGTAGTGAGTCTCAATTAAGAACTGCTATAAGTATAATATACCAGATTTCAAAGACAGAAACATAAGAAGGTTAGATATGTTGAAATAATATTATTTGGGTATATTTGATCAGATGAAATATATTATTAAAATCAACTTCACCTTTTCTTTTTACTTTTTTTTTTTTAACGTGCCTGGAGTAAATTAAAAATTATACTTGCGGCTTCCACTGTACATCTATTGGTAAGCACTGCTCTAATTCAACAGGGCTCAAGTCTGCCAGCTCCTGTAGGGGTGCCACATCCACCCCCATGCAGAGGCTAACAGTCCTATGATTTCCGATTTCCGGAAGGGGAAGTCTTCCTTGCCACTCTGACTCCTCACTACATAGAACAAACTCGGACTGCCTTTGCTTTAGGCCCTATCTTAAAAATTAAGTTTTGGCTCCTTCAGCCTCAGCAGCCATTGTGGAGCAGCAGCCATGGCTCTGCGCTGCCCCCTGGCCACAAGCCTCAACAAGGGCCACAAGGTGACCAAGAACGTGAACAAGCCAAGGCGTAGCTGACGCCACTATAGACACCTCACCAAGCACTCCAAGTTCATGCAGGACATGATCTGAGAGGTGTGTGGCTTTGCCCACTATGAGTGGCGAGCCATGCAGCTGCTCAAGGTCTCTAAGGGCAAGCAGGCCCTTAAATTCATTAAGAAAAGCATGGCAAGAAGAAGAGAGAGGAGCTGAGCAATGTCCTTGAAGCCATGAAGACAGCAGCCAAGAAGGACTGAGCCATATCCCCTCTGTGTGTAATAAAACCTTTTCAGAAAAAAAAAAAAAAGTACATGATGTCAGAGCAGGAAGAGCCCTCAGAAGCTATCCAGTCTCACGCCCTCATCTCTCAGTGGGAAAACGGAAGCCATGGTGTTCTAGCTTGCCTAAGACTTAACATGGGATCTGCATATGTGCCCTGTCCTGTGCTCTTCTTCCCACTCTCCACTGCCTCCTAGAAAACCACTTTCTCTCAGTTACTGAGCTCTTTGTCCCTAGGCTGCATTACCCCAACCAGATGCACCTGATGCTCCACATCTGTCACTCAACAGAGTCTGAGACCATTACCCAGCATGGATGGGGTGGAGGAGTCCAAGAATAGAAGCAGCACTGACCCTGGACTAATGCCAGCCTTCTCACCAGTGGCACTACTACTGCCCATAACATCTCTATCATATCCCCTCCATAATGCAGCCTGTGAGACAGACAATGAACACCTTCCAGTCTTTCTTTTTAGTCCCTCTACTGTGGGTTGAATTGTGTCCTCCAAAAATTCGTGTTGACGTCCTAACAGCCCCCAACCTGCGACTATGACCTTATTTGGAAAAAGGGTCTTTGCAAGTTATGAAGAGATCATACTGGAACAGGGTGAGTCCTAATCAAATGACTGGTGTCCTTATAAGAAGAGGGAAATCTGGACACACACAGAGAGAATACCATATGAACACACACAGACACAGAAGAGAGAAAGTCATGTGAAGATGGAGGCAGAGATTGGAGTGATGCATTTACAAGCCAAGGAATGCCAAGGACTGCCAGGAAACCATCAGAAACTGAAGGAGACAAGGAAGGATTCTTCCCTAGAGCCTTCAGAGGGAGCATGGGTCTATCAACACCTTGATTCCCAACATCTAGCCTTGAGAACTGTGAAAGAATAAATTTCTGGTTCTTTTTAGCCACCCAGTTTATGGTACTTTTGTTACAGCCACCCTGAGAAACTAGAACACCCTTATATATAAAAAAGCCTGGAGCCACCTGTACTCCCCACACACAGTCCTTCTCTCTGCAATCCCAGTGCCCACAGCAGCTCTTGCCTCCCCAACACCATTCCTCCATATCTACCTACAGTACACATGCAAAGACCTCCCACGGAGCCTTGCAGAAAGCAGGTGAGAGGCCAGCCATCTCTAGTGCTGTTAGTGCAGTTTGCTGACCAGTTTGGCTTATGTCTTGCTGTAGGCACAACTATTTTATAAGGTTTGGCTCCAGCCAGTCTAGGATCTGTTGGTCTTTTTATCTTTATTAAGAATGACTGATGGGCCTTCTGATGAGCTGAGAGGTTACAGGGAAGTACCACCCACGTTAGATGGATCATTCTCATGCGTCTAGTAGTGGCCTGTTAAACGGGAATCATCACAATAAAAGGTTATTTGGCAAAAGTAAAAATAGAGGATCATACCTTTCGATCTAGTAATGGTGTTCTTGGACTATAATCCAAGGAAGTGACACAACAGAAAAAATAAACCATTTAGACAAAGATAATATGGCAGTATTGCTCGTAATAGGGGAATAAAAACTGGAAACATTAATTGTGGAACAGTTAAAAGAGAACATCATCATAATACCTAACATTTCCTGAGGCCTTACTATATAGCAGGCACTATACCAAGCGCTTCATTTGGATGAACCCTCACAAAAGCCTATGGAATAAATGGATCATCCCTGTTTTAGAGATAAAAAAATCTGTTCAAGGTCACAGCTAGGAATTGGCAAGTGACCCCTATTTTATTCCCTATCTTACAGTAGTGACTTTACTGTGGCCACATTACATTGGGTAACTTCCCTAAGCCTTAGGCCATCAACTATAAAATAGGAACAAGAATAACATCATTAAGACCAACAAAGATAAAATGCAAAATGTGTAAAAACATTTAGTAAACAACAAAGCATTAACTAAATGCAAAGTACTTACAGCCACTCTTAGATAAGTCAGAATATATTATATGGCAGGAGTCTGACTGTAACCTATTTTGCATGCCAAGTTGAACAGCTAGAATTTTATCTTTTATGTAGTAGAGGATCAAGATTGTTTTATAACCAGGAGTGTTACAAGCAGATCACTGTTTTAATGTTGTTTTAAGGTATAATATAAAATCATCTCAGGGTGACAAAATTGGAATTTTATCTAATTCTTAATCTTCAACAAGTTTTATGAGCTCTCCAGTAAAATCCCTGGTCTGATTTCTCCAGAAGGTTGGCAGGAGGGCCTGGAAACAGCACTTCCCTTACTCACTGACTTTCTGCAAGATAGGCAGGGGCCTCATCCCCTAACAGCTGTACCCAGGGGTCTATGTAGAACATTGTCAAGAGGAAAGCAGAGACCCTACAGAGCATAGACTTGGGAGCATTCTGATGGCACATGGAGAGGACTCTCCTCACCCTTTCCTCATTGGGTGGCTGTAAGCATGGTGTAAACCATGTCAGGAGTGAGGGCCTAAAGGATGGTTATTATTACCACCAGGTCCTGGGGGCCTGGCACCATCAAATCCCAGGCAATTATGCAATTGGTTCTACTAAACAGGGTCAGGTGCAATCCCAGGACCCTGTTCCCATCCCAGTGAACTAGGTTGGATAATGAGAGACGAAAGGCCAAACAAACTAAGGCATCACCCAGACCTGGCAGTTGGCCCCTCCTTGCTCCAAAGCAAAATCAGAGACTCAGGTCCTGAGTCAACCTCCTGACTCTTCAGTCCAGAAATATCTAGGGAGGGAGAAAGTGACCACCTCTCCACACCCTAGTCTTTGAATGGATTTTCCCATCATGTGTGCCATTTGTTTAACATTTCTCTATAGAATTGCCCAGTAGTCCCTGCTTTATATCCTTCAGTCTCTTCTCATTTCCCTCAGCCAGGAAAGTGTGGTGTTAATGTTGCGAGGTTGTACAAATCTCCATTTTAGAAATGAATAACAGAAGTTCAGAGTAGTTAAATAATGTCCCAGGGTAACCCATCTAATAATTTGTTGGGTCAGCATTCAAATCCGGGCCTGTTAGTTGTAAAGCCCAGACCCTTCCCATCAACTACACATCTAGCTCTCCTAGTCAATAAGGAAAAGTAGCTGAGAAGGACTCTGCAATCTGCCTGTTCAAAATCTGTCTAGCACACCATTCCCCTATGTGGTCAACACAAGGCTAACCACAGACATGAAGGTCAAGAGTGCTCACTTTCAGGACCCCACCAGGATCAGCCCACCCTGCTCCACCTCTGCCATACCCAGGCATACCCCTTGGTAAAAGGAGACCCCAGTCCTGGAAAAGGGTCAGTCGAGCCCTTTCAGAACACCAGCAATGGGCTGGCATCTGGATGCCTGAGTTCCTGGGTCTGGCAGCCACTGTGCCAACCACAACCCTCAGGAAAAGGAGAGAATAATTAGAAAGCAGCACCCCACAGACCAAACTTAAGTCATGTTTCCAAAATAGTCTCCAAAATGAAAGATCAGCCTGAGCCTGCAGTGATAGCACTTGGGCCCAACTCCTCCACACAACCCCCTCTTCCTCTAGGCCCTTAAGGGGACCATAAAGCAAATTCAGCAGAGGCACCATGGATATGGACAGCTGTTTCCATCCAGTACAAATGTTTACCAGCTATCAGCTCTTTTCAGAAAAAATTTGCCTACCCTTGTTCTAAATTATTGGGAGAGAGCCCTTTAACCTATCAAACTGCAGCTATTCCAACTCCCTCTACTCTCTGTTCTATTGATCAGATTGTGAGGCAGATGAATATCAGGGTGCTAGACTACCAGAGCTAGAAGACCAGGCTACTGCCTTCTATGAAAAAAAGGGTTCAAGGTATGCCATTTGCTCCTTCCTCCCTCCTACTGGTCCCATTTTAAGGTAGAAGCCTCAAGATTCTCTGGAAGAATCTGGTACAAGCTTTTACTACAGCTTTCATAATAAATAGCTGAAGGTAGAAACAATGGTTCTACACTTCTGCATTCCCCTTCCCAACCCAACTGTCCCAGAAAAGGAAAACCCTAGAAGTCTCAAATCAATGATCTAGCTTGTACTTTAGCAAACTAGGCAAAGGAAGACCAACGAACCCAAGCAAGCAGGGGGAAAATAACAAAGAAAAAAGAAGAGCTCGATGAAATTGAAAACAGAAAAATAACAGAGAGAAATCAATGAAATCAGAAGGTGGTCATTTTAAACGGTCGGTAACACTGACAAACCTCTAGCCAGATGGATAGAGAGCAAACTATAAATATCAGGAATAAAAGAGGAGACAGCACCACAATCCCTAAACACATTAGAAGGATAGTAAGTAAACATTATAAACTATATTTGCTCATTAATTCCACATATTAGATAAATAGACTACCCAAAAAACACAAATTATCAAAAACCAATCAGGAAGAAACAACCTGAAGAGCCCTATATTTACTAAGGAATTTAATTTGTAGTTAAAATCCATCCCACAAAACAAACAAACAAACAAAAAAACCCAAGAACAAAAACAGAAACTCCATGTTCAAAGGGCTTCACTGGCAAATTCTACCAAAATTGAAGGGATAAATAACAATCTTAAACAAACTCTTCTAGAAAACAAAAGGGAAAGGAACACTTTCCAACTCATTTTATGAGGCAACCAATGCTCTGACACCAAAATCAGACAAAGATGTTAACAAGAAAAGAGACCAATCTCCTTCATGAGCGTACAACAAAATGTTAGCAAATTGAATCCAGCTATATATAAAAGATTAATAATACAGTAGACTCTCCACTAATTGGAACTCAAGCAACCGGCACTTTCGAGCAACGGACAAAAAAAAAAAATCAAAGAAATAATAGTACATTTATCCAGCATGAGTGCCAGTTAACTGAGAGTCTATTGTATAACACAACCAACTAGAATTTATTTCTGGAATGTAAGGCTGGTTAAACATTCAAAAATCAATTAATACATTATAATTCATCTTATCAAGAGACTAAAGCAGGGGTCAGCAAACTATGCAGTCTGTTTTTTTTTTTTTTAAATAAAAGTAACTTGAACACAGAGATGTCTATTCATTTATGTATTGTCTATGGTTGCTATCATGCTACAATGCCAGGGTTGAGCTGTTGAGTAGAGACCTCATGAGAGTTGAGTAGAGTTGAAGAGAGATATAGCACACAAAGCCAAAAATATTTACTATCTGGCTGCTATGGTCTGAGTGTTTGCGTCTATCCAAAATTCATAAGTTGAAATTCTAACCCCCAAAGATAAGGAATTAGGTGATGGGACTTTTGGGAACTACTTAAGTCATAAAGGTGGAGTCCTCATGAATGCAATTAGTGCCATATAAAAGAGACTCCAGAGAAATCTCTAACCACCTTCCACCGTGTGAGGACACCGTGAGAAGGTGCTGGCTATGAACCAGGAAAAAGGCTCTCACCAAAATGTGAGTATGTTGGCACCTTGATCTTGGACTTCTCAGCCTGTGGAACTGGAGAAATACATTCTATTGTTTATAACTACCCAGTTATAAGGCTAAGACACTTGATCTTTAAGAAAAAGTTTGCCAACTAAGAAAAAAAATGATCATATCAATAGATTAAAAACATCACTTATCTACTATAATATAATAATGGAAAAAATTATTATCCATTCATGATAAAAAAAAAATCTCAGCAAACAAAAAGTAAAAGGAAACTTCCTCAACCAGATAAGGGACATCTACAAAAACCTAACAACTAACATAAATTATAACAGTATGAGACTGAAAACTTACCCCCTAAGATTGGAAATAAGGCAATAATGTCCATTTTTATCACTTCTATTTATTATCATGCTTGAGATCCTATCCAGCATGACAAGGCAAAAAAAAAAAAAATGAAATGAAAATATAACAAATTGAATGGAAAATAAAACTTTTTATGCACAGATGACCTGATTATCAATACAGAAAATCCCAAAGAATCTACAAAGAAAGCTACTAGACCTAATAAGTGAGTTTAGAAAGATCAAAGGATATAAATTCAATATATAAAAATTAATTGTTAAAAAAGAAAACCTCAGGTAAATAGTTAAGAGACAGACAAGGGCTGAAAATTGTTCTATATCCCAGCCTCCTAATTTTTTAAAATTACGTATTTTATTTGTTGGTTAAATACCAATAATTATATACTAATTATATTAATTTCCAAATTCAGTCGGAACATATTTTGCTTCACTTTATTCTCTGTGATTTAATTTTTTAAAATCTATTAAAATAACAAATCAATTATATATACTAGCAATGAACAATTGGAAAATAGAATTTTACTAAAAGTACCATTTAAAGTTGCACCAAAAATATGAAATACATAGCTCTAAGTCAAGCAAGATATGTTAATATTTATATGCTAAAAACTATACAATACTGATGAAGAAACCTAAGTAAATGGAGAAATACAGCTTATTAATGTATTAGAAGACCCAACATTGTTAAGATATCAATTCTCCCCAAACTGATTCTAGATTTAATACGCCAATCAAACTTCTAGCAGGATTTTATATAAAACAAGAAGATGTTTCTGAAATATATGTGAAAGGCAAAGATCTAGAACACAAAATAATTTTGAAAAGGAAGAACTAAGTTGAAGAAATCTACCTGATTTTGAAATTTACAATAAAGCTATAATAATTAGGATAATGTGGTACTTCTGAAAGGATAAACACATAAGTCAATGGAAGAGAAAAGTAAACAATATATCCACATACATAGAAGGGCAGTCTGGAAAGTATCCAGCCATGTAATAGGAAAAATAGAGGCTTTTATGGCTGGATTTTTTTCTAGACAGCCCTTGTATATGTTCAATTGATTTTCAACAAAAATACAAAAACAATTTAATAAGAGAAAGACAGTCTTTTCACTGTGGTGCTAGATTAATTGGACATTTGTAAGCAAAAAAGAACTTCTATCTATACCTTGCACCACATAAAAATGTAACTCAAAATGGACCAGACCTAAATACAAAATCTAAAACTATAAAACATCACAAAGAAAGTATTGGAGAAAATCTTAATGACCTCATATCAGGTAAATATTTCCTAGATACAACACCAAAAAAAAAAAAAGAAAAGAAAAAACATTTTTAAAAACTGATAAATTAGACTTCATAAAAATTAAATAAAACTTCCACTCTGCACTAATAGACATTTTAAGACAATGAAAAGAAGAAATAGGGGTTCCCTTGTGGTGTAGTGGGTAGGCTACGTAGCTCTCAATGCCGTGGCCTGGGTTTAATTCCCAGCCAGAGAACTACCAAAAAAAAAAAAAAAAGAAGAAGAAATAGTGAGAAAATAGTTGCCAAGCATGTACCTAATAAAGGTACATGTCCAGAATATAAGAAGAATTACATCTCAAATATCATAAGAAAATAATCCAATAAAACCAAGGAAAAAAACTTAAAGATACTTCATCAAAGACAAAACACAGATTACAAATAAACCAAATAACAAAGAAACTCAACATCATTAGTCATTATTGGAATGCAAATTTAAATCACAATGATAAAACTATACCTATTGGAATATTCAAAAATTTAAATTCTAGTAAGTGCCAACAAGGATAGGAATGCATAAAGATACAGCCACTTAGGAGAACAGTTTGGCATTTTACACTTACCATACCACCCAGTAATCCCACTATCCTACGTATTTACCCAAGTGAAAGAAAAATCTACAATATGTTCACATAAAAATGTGTACATCAACATTTACAGTGAATTATTCAGTATTGCTCCAAACTAGAAATAACCCAAATGTCCTTCAATTGGTGAATAAACACATTGTGGGACATCCATACAATGAAATACTACTCATCAGCTAAAGGGAACAACCCACGACTGATGTACCCAACAACTAAATGGCTAAATCTCAAGTACATTGTGCTAAGTGAAAGAAGGCAAACTAAAAAGCCTACCTACCATATGAGTCCATTTATGTGGCATTCTGAAAAATGCAAAATCATAGGGACAGAAAACAGTGGTTCCCAGAGTCTTCAGTTGGTGGAAGAGTTGCCTACAAAAGTACACAAGGCAATTTTGCAGGGGTGATGGAAATGTTCTGTTTCTTGATTGTGGGGGTGCTTGCATGACTATATACTAGTATTTCTCAAAACTCAGAAGCATATATTAAAATGAGTAATTTTTTAATGTTTTTCTCCATTTTTATAAAATGAGAAAGAAAAAATGTCTTCAAAGATTCCATTATGATGCAGCATTGAGAAGAAAACTGCATACCTAAATACAATGTCTACCATTTGACAAAAAATGGAATCAAAAGGCATGAGAAACTGCCAAATTTCTCAGAATAAAGCACAGACTCTTCAAAGTTAGGACAAGTCGGTGTGACTGATTTATGTAGAACAGAACAACACCATTGGATATTAAACAATAATTTTTTTCAAAGTCTTCAGTTAACTTTCAGAAGATATTTAACTTTTAGGAACATTATTTACTTATAGAAAATAAAAAACAACTCTAAATTTAATCTAAAGGAAATATAGATAAAACTCTGGTATACTTTAATATTCCTCTGAATTATTCTGTCAACCCCAAAGGTGCTAAACATGTAAAAATTGTGGGCACATACAAAATTGGTCAAGAAAAGCAAAGATAATTGGCAGTTTGATCTCATTTACAACCATAAATGAAAAAAACAATAAAATGTTAGAAAAATCAAAGCCAAAAGGGTATTTTCTTTAAACTGCACATCATGGCCAAATTTATCCCAGGAATTTAAGGCATTTGAAAATCATGAACACAGATTATGAAAAACAGCATTTCATCCTGAAATCATATACAACTCTGACAGACAAACACAGTTTAGAAGAATTTTAATATTTTGATTCTGATAATAATAAAGTGGTATATAATTTTATGAATAAAAGCTTATTCTAACTAACTTTTTTCTAAAATTGTGTATATTTAAAGGAAATGCTTTTTTCCTAAGAAATTATAAAGTGCTATGAATCTTATGGCTTATGGTAACTTGCAATCAAGAAAATATAGGAATGTCATCTCCTGTTAACCATACAACTAATTTTTTCCCCCTTCTGTCATCCTGAATTGGTTTCTAACACACAAATCAAAGAAATAATTAGTGGAAAAGCAACCAAATTTAATTCCCGAATCTAGCTGACATTGGAAATATCTGGGGAACTTTGTAAAAATAAAAATTTCCTGAGCCCACCCAGGTGCTGGGCTGGGGACTGGGGAGGCATGGATTATTTTGCAAAAAACGCTCCCAAAGGGATTTTGTTATCAGTCAGGTTTGGATTTGGAACCACTGCTATGAGGAAATAAAAGCATTAGATATGTCCTTCTCATAAAGCTTTTCCAACTTAGTCACAGATACAAACATTTTAGCATGAAAAAAAACTAAACAAAAGATATAAACATTGCATAATAATATGTGACTCATCACTGTCAAAAGAATTTTACAGGGACTAATTGCTATAGACATTCCAATGAGGAAGGGGACTTGAAGCTGAGGTTAAAGGCAGACCCTGTTTAGAGATAGTCTAATAGACATTGGGCTATGTCTATCATTAGCCTGATAGACATTAGGAACTTAATTCATCCCCTGAACAATATAAGGATATAAGGGCTTGTCAGTCAAAGAAGCTAGTGTAGAATATTCCAGGAAAGGATAAACTCATAGTCAAAGGCAGAGAGACAGGAAAGTGTAAGTTGGGTTCAGGGACAATAAATTAACAAGTCTCATTGGTTTGGAGGTCAAATTATGGAGGCCTTTGGACATGTTAAGGTTGTCCTGTGAGAAGTAGGGAGCCACTGAAGGTTTCTGATGTTGAAGTGACACTGTTAGACTGTGCTTTAAGATTAACAAAGCAATCAAGTATAAAAATGGATTAGTCCCCCAGAAAGGCCACAGTTAATAGATCAAGTGTGAGCCAGTGAAGGTCTGGTCAGAAGCAGTAGTCATATGAAAGTAAAGCCCAGGCTTTCTCTGTCTGAGAAAACCAGAACACCCAACAGGAAGAGGGGCTGAGCAGCTGTGGGCATCTACCACCAGCTGGTACCCTAGGTGGCTGCCCAATCACTACAAAAATCCTGAGAACTCCCTAAAATACCACTGGTTGAAACACGAAGGTACAAAATCCGTAGCCATTGCATTAATTGTATTATGCCCACTACAAGACAGAAGCTTTTGACAGTAATAATAGGAAGTTACAGGGTAAGGGCTGTGTTCCTCCAGGTACACTCTGAAATAACCCGTTGCCTCCTCATTAATACACTCATTTCCACAATGTTAGCAACCAAATGACTAGGAAAATGATTACTCTGTTGATACTAATACAAAAATATAGAATGGGAACTTAACTTGGATAATGGGGAAGGGTAGGAGTAAGTCCATTTTAGGTATTTCTAAGAATAAGTTTAGTATTTAGCAGAAAAATGTATGAAGTTCAGGAGAAAAATTAGAACGGTTATACCTAAGCATAAAGATGACAACTGGAGAGGTGAAATAGATGCATGGATAGTAACTTAATTACAGAGCAGCAGATGGGAAATCCCTTAGAATCCTTTGTTAAGCACTTCCACTCACGCCATTAGCCAGCCCTTTAACCCAGATGGCCAAGACCAGTGGAGTGGAAGGCACTGAGCTAAGTGTAAGGACACAAAAAAGAACCATGGCCTTTGCCCTCAGGAGCTGGTGGCCTAGTGGGACATAACGCCTTGCAACTACATCATAAGTAAAGGTAACGGAGTACTTGTTCATCTGCCCACAGCTTCCTCAGTTAAGTAGAGAAATCAAAGAAATAATTAGTGAAAAAGCTCCTCACAGAGACCTGGAGAGCAATGGAGCTGACCCCAAACCATGGCCTCTTCCTAGTTTTTCACATAGCCTCAGAGGACACTCCATCTAGCTTAGCCCTAGAAAAGGGGAGAAGCACTCCTGCCAGGGTCAGTGGAGATGACCAGAGCCTCGAACTTCATAAGGGTGAAAATTCCAGTGAAGGATGGTGCATCTGATAGTCAAGGCAGACCCAGAATACAGTGTCAGCCACCGGTATTGAGTCTGGCTAGTAAGTGGGATAGGCGCTGGAACTTTAGGGTAGGTGGACACATTTGTGTGGACACATACAGGCACCTGGAGGTAGACAAATGGCAGTAATCACAGAGTCAGGCCAGATAAAGGAACATTCACCCCTGTACCCCATGAACCCTCAGATTAAAGAAGACAAACTTCAAGGGCTCCAGAGAACCAGGTGGAACATGGGATAGAACATATTTGCACCCGCTCCTCTGGCCTAGGTCAGGCCTTCCCACACCCATCACCATCCTCCGTCAGGGGGCGGGGGGGTGATAAGAACTCTGGCTGTTTCCAGTTCTGCTCCCTAATCATTTGGCCTCTTAGACCTGGTTTCCATCTCAGTGGAAAGCAGGTGTTAGGTGGACTGCTCTCCTGCAGACCTAATGTCTGCCATTCCAGAACCAGGAAATCAGCTACAATAAGTGAAGCATGAGGAAAAAACACAAACATCTTCAATGGGACTGGGCTCTCAGGCTTGCTATAGATTTGCAACAGGTAGTTATTTTTGATCCACTATAAAGTTAAAACAAAATTGTTCCAGGAATATCCTGGGCAGCAGAGGGAAAACAAGCCTGGAATGAAAACCATCCCCCAAAAAAACGTCAGGACAAGAAGGCCTGCATGGTTGAGAGCTCACCGCAGGGTCAAAGGTGTTTCACCAGGTTCCAATAAAGGAGGAGCTAAGAGTTCTGAACACGGGAGCCAATTGTTCCTGCCTTCCTCCCTCCTGTCCAGGGCCCACCCTCCCTTCGGGGTCCTGTTCGTATCCACCCTTCCTGCTCCCCTCTGAGGCCTTTCCTGACCACTCCAGCCCCTGAATTTCTTGCCACCCTAAGTCCCCTGAGTCTGTACTACAGAACTTGTCTCTGTTTTCTAATTACTTCATGTGTTAGCTGTTTCCCCATAGAGACCCAAAGTTCCTTGAGCACCCTGCATTTGTTTCACAATCCTTCACAGGGCTAGACAGAGAGTAGGTCCATAATTAATGTTTACTGGGTGATGTATAGGTAATTCCACAGGCATAGAGAACACTACTTGGTATGGAGGGTAATAGCTATTCCTTCTTTTGTGTCTCTTTATATTCGCATATTCATTTAATTTTTATAACCACCCTCATTGTCAGATAAGGAAACTGCAGTCATTCAGAGAGGTTAAAACCATACCTATGAACATCTAGCCAGTCAGTGACCCGGATGGCTTTGAACCCAAGTTTAACACCAAATATCACATCCTACCCTCATGCGGCTTCATCCTGCCAGAAATCTGAAGGAGATCTACTCTCCACTAGAAACCTCAATCTCTGAAAACAAAAACTAAACAGAATCCTCAACGAGTAAAGCTCAGAACTGTAGGGATTTGGTTCCCCAAAGATTGAGAAATAACTTGTAAGGTCTTGCATTAACAAATTAGCATCAGATCTGCAGCCCAGAGCCAGGGAGGTGAGTGAGGAATCAAGAAGCAGATCTGAAAGAAAAGGAAATCCTCTTCTCATCCTTTTTCTTTTGTTTCCAGAGGGCTCTGCACTCAGGACCCAAGAGAAAAGGGGAAAAAAGAAAGAGGACAGAAGTACCAACAGTGGGGGTGGGGACAATGGGAAATTCGAGAAGCCAGATCTACACAAAAATGCCCACAGCTCCCTAGTGGGTGCCCATTGGGAACATTCACCCTCAGACACCAAGAGGCAGAGAAAAGAAGGTGGTGTGAGCATCTGGAAATCCAGCCTTATCCCCATGGCACCAACTATAAACAGGGAGCAATTTTTACTGACCCTGCCCCTGGCTCAGCCCCCTGGGCTGGCTGTCACTCTCCCTTCAACAGGGGCTGCAGCCCTGGCACACTGGGTGCATACAGCAAAGCAGGAGGGATGCATCTGTTGGCCTATAATGACAAACACCAAGGTTCATCCACCTTGAGACTGTAAAGAAAACTGCATTTGCTCAACCTGTTGGCTTAAAACAAAAAAGCATGAAGTCAAAACTCAATAAAGAGACAGAGAATTCATCTGCGGAAAGGAATGGGTGGAAGAAGTGAGTGGCTCACACAGCAGATCCCAGCCCAGCACATTCATTCACCTTTCTGTGTTTGTGGGGCAGGAGGGCAGAGGAGTGAAGAGACGGGGCAGAAGTCACATGGCACGTACGGAGCCTATCCCAGTGATATCTGCGATGTCCTCACTCTGGATTACTGGCTGGATGGTAACTTGATTCTGAACCCACCTGCAACCCAAGTGTCCACTTGTATGTTTTCCATTCAAGTGGTCTTAACATCAGGTCCTATGGGTGCACCTTCTGTTGGTCTGATGAAAACGACTCAATAGTCAAGCTGGGGAAGGGCAATGTCTTCTGTTGGGAAAGATTACTTTCCAATGATCACTCTATAATGTCACTACACTTACAGAAAGGATAGGACAAAAAGCTTTTAAGAATGAACCATTTTCCAACCTGTATGAGTTGGTTTGAATTGCAGGAAGAACAATTAGACTTTCAAGTGGCCTTTGTGTGTATTTCCAGAATCCCAAGAAATGTTGTTCTCAGAAAAATACTAAATAAGACTACAAATGTTCATGAGGCCTCTGAACCCTTACCCCCAGGCAGAGACACATTCTCAAGCTGCCACCTCTTGACACTCTTTAAAGGCAAAGAGCCAATAAACCACCTAGTTCTGTTTCACAGACTCCAGACTCATGTTTTTAGGGGAAAGTAAAGGGATCATTCTTCTAGGCCCTGAGTACACAGTAACCCCAGAGCATTCGCAATCTACTCCTCTGAAGCTGCCAAAGGCCTCCCCAGCCAGGATCAAGACCTCTCTCTCACCTTTGGCATTGCACAGGCGCCTCTCCCCTAAGCACCAATCTGGGGCCAGTGTCCTTTTCTAAAAAGGCCTTCCCAGCAGACTCCCTTGCAACTGCCAGCCGGGCACCCCTGCCCTGTAGCGACTGCACCTGTCTGTCTAAGCTCCAGGCAGCAGATGAGTCCACCTGACCTTATCCATCACACCAGGAACTTCCCAAGGGCCTAGTCTGTTCTGTATATGTCCCCCAAGATCTGGCCCCTGAGAGAACAGTTTTCTGATGAGAAGGCCAGCAAAACACATACAAAGGAAAACAATTCCAAGATCCCAGCTACCCTCCTCCTCAGCTAACCAATTATGCACAAAAGAAACCAAACAAACAAATCCTTCAGCACTGTGGAGTGGTTCTTGAACCCCTTGAATCAAGCTCATGCCTAGTGGTATGGCAGGACCGCATCCTTTTGTGTCATCAGTGAATGAGGGGAGAGACATACATATCCTGATGAAAAGCCCTTATGCCAAGTCCCCAGAGTATGTACTCACTACCCAGTCCAGCATCCAGCGTCCAGCCACTACCCACCCAGGGTCAACTGCCCAAGCCCTACCTGCCTGCCCCAAGGTTCTTGGCCCACTCAGGTGGGAGAGAAAGGGTTAACCTCACTTTGGGCACCAGGAAAGAACATTCCATGATGGTCTAGGGCACTGTGGTGCCAGCAGCATCACCCTCTACAGTCCCCCAAATGTGCAGGGCAGGGAAAGAGACTAAGACAGGATCAAAGACAGAAGAGAAAGTGGTTACAATTTTAAGAGAAAAGAAGAGCAAAAAAACAAAAGAGAGAAAGAAAGTGAGAAAAACAAAAGCTATTTTACTAGAATCCGAAGTGCCTTTTAGGAACCCAATAAGGTTGTCAAAAGTACCTACACTTCTTCCAGAGACTTGCATTGTGGATACTAGAGGCTTTGAAGTGTGAGGGGTTCCCCAAATGGTCCGCTCAAGCCCCCTATTTGAAAACAATTTATTGACAAGTTATGCATTTTGACACAAAAAAATTGCATTACGGCAGGGAAGCACGTACAGCCCCACTGGGAAAGCAGCTCTAGCGCAGGCTCTGGCAGGCAGGGAGGTGGGCACACTGCACACAGTCTGCGCTTTGCACTTGGGGAGAGGAGGCATGGTGGAAACCAGTGGCCTGAGGCCCGGCACTAGGCCCACAGCCTAGGTCTGTCCCCATTCTGGTCCAGCTCCCTGAATCGCAACAGTCATTGTGACCCCGTCTAGGCCTCGAACGAGCAGCGTCTTTCTTCTTTAGGTGCATCCCCCATCCAACAACAACAAAAAACAAAAACAACAACAAAAAAATCGTATGAAACCTCTCCCCACCAGCCCGCCTTCGCGTCTACACCACCCCTAAATTCTGTCCTTTGGCTCTCGAAGGATGACAGCAGCACAAGTTCCGGGAGGAGTGCTACCTCAGCCACTGACAGGACGGAGTCCGTCCAACACTTTCCAACCGCAGTGATGCGCAAACAAGGGTTCTTCACCCGCGGAGCGCCCGCGGAAGCGAGGGAGGCAGGGACGGCGAGGGGCCCGGCGCCTGGGAGCTCGTCCGCCACGCCGACGACCCAGCGTGGCCTGGGGCTCCGCGGCGGCCTTCGCTGCCCGACCTTCCCGGTCGCACTTTGGGGCTGGGAGGACCTTCTCTGGGCATCTCGCCCCCAGCCTCCGTCACGGAGTGCTCCGGGCAGAGGTTGGGGAGCTGGGAGGAGAGCCTCGCTCTCTTCCTTGGGGGCTAGCGGCGATTCGCACCTCAAAGGCAAGTCCCTCGGATGACGCCAGCGGAGACAACCGCATCGCTGTCCCCAAAGCACCTCACCTCCCAGAGTCCTGAAGTCGTCCCCTCACGCGCCCCCCGCCCGAACTGCACGCCGCACGGAGGAACCCCTCTCCAGCAGGGGAGTCGCGGGCAGGCTTCCGAGGGAGGGGCCGACCCCCACCCCCCAGCCTCACAGGGTGACTCCCAGGGGCCGCGCCGGGACAAAAGCGTGGGGCGGGCTCACTCACCCGCGCGGCGAAGGCGGCCCGGGAGCTGAGGCACCGCGCTCGGAGGGAGCGCCCCGGCCGAGGGCGCGCAGCGCGGGCTCAGGGCTCGCTCCGCCGCCGGCCGCCGACCTGGCGGTGCGGGAAACCGGTGAGGCGCGTCCGGGGCCGGGTGCAGTGGGACGGCGGTGAGCGGCCCGGCGAGCGAGGGAGCAAGTGGGAGAGTCAGGAACGAACGCGCGTGAGGGTCCGCGACTGAGAGCGCGGCGCTTCGGGTCCGGTCCGGACTCAAACTGCAGACGCCGGCTCACACGCGCTGATTTGCATTTCATTTGCATAGCGCTCAGGGAATGGACCTGAGGTCCTTCCCGCCACGCCCACCCGCGCTCCTCCCCGGAGTCCCGCGCGGACCATCCCGAGCAGAACCCGGCGCCGAGCGCGGAGTCACCTCGCTCTTTGCCGGCGCTGCCCCAACTCCTCCTCGCACACCAGACCAGTGGCGGTAAAGGTGTTTTCTGGACTTTTTTGTATTTTCCCCTGGAAGACCACTTGATACAGGACAAAACAAGGCCACAAACTGGGAAAACGCTATAGACTTTTAAATTGACTTTTTTTTCCTTTGGCATGGCTATCAAAAATAACAAGGAATAATCGAGTAGATCCCTCAAATAAATACAATTTTGACGGTATCCTGAAAAATTTAACTAGTTGACTTCTAAAATTAGAAACGGATTAACGTGCAATTTTGTTTAGTGAGTGAAGAAATTAAAAATTGTATAGGCAGGATAACAGTCCTTAAAAATGAGAGTTCTGGAGGTGAAAACACTACTACCTCTTACTTCCCAGCTGCAAAACTTTGAGCAAGTTACTTATAAACTCTGTTACACAGTTTTCTTATCTCCAAAACGGGGAAATCTAAGTGCCTAATAGGAACGTGAGGTTTCAGTGTGATTGATAGTAAATCCCTTAGGACAGTGCCTAACATAGAGGCAGTGAGATCAAGGTGAGGCACGAAACAAGGAGAAGGAGCCAGGAGGCTGTAGAAGGCAAAAGGAGAACCCTTAAGAATAAGGACAGTCTCTGGAGGGTTCAGACCAGGGTTTCCCACCCAACTGTGTTGTCAGGCTAACCAGACCCAGGGGTGATGAAGTCTTTTCTACTAGTGAATTCATCTATTTCTCCTTGCAGTTCTATCAGTTTTTGCTTCATGTATTGTGTCCTCTGTTGTTAGGTGCATGCATGTTAAAGATTGGTATGTCTTCTTGGAGAATTGACCCTTTCGTCATTAAGTAATGTCCCTGATAATGTTCATTGCTGTGAAGTCCACTCTGTCTGAAATTAATATAACCACTTCTTTTTTATTAGTGTTAACATAGTATATCTTTCTCCTACCATTTACTTTGAATTTATACGTATCTTTATATTTAAAGTGGATTTCTTGTAGACAACATATAGTTGGGTCTTATTTTTTCAACTATTCTCATAATCTCTGTCCTTTATTTTGGTGAAATTAGACTGCTGATGTCGGAAGTGATTGTTGATATAGTTGCATTAATAGCTACAATACGAGTATTTATTGTTGTCTATTTGTGGCCCTGGTTCTTTTCTCTGACATTCACTGGGAGAACCAAGTTGAACTGATGGGAGGTAAACCTCACAAAGCTGTGTGCTCCTCCTACCTACATGTTGGGGTTCCCCTGAGGTTTTTAACTGTCAGACTTGTCCCCACTGAGCTTCCAACGATTTGTCAGTTACAGTTCAGGTTTTTTTTCTACCCCAGCACTGGTTTCTGCTCCCATAAATTGTGATTCTCTGTATCCACCAGTCTCTCTAATATTGAAAGTGCAGTTTGCCTTGTGAGATCCCTTCTCTTACAAATGTAAGAAAAGTTACTGATTTGTGTTTGTTCAGTTTTGTTTGTTTGTTTGTTTGTTTGTTTTTTTCTTGTCTTTGGATTGAGGGAGGATTTTTTTTTAAATTCATTTTTATTGTTAGACTTATTGGGGTGACACCTGTTAGCAAGGATTACATAGGTTTCAGGCATACAATTCTACAGTGCATTGATGTATAATAAGTTCACCACCTAATGTGACTTCTCTTTCCATCACCTTATATTTAGCTTCCCCCCCTCCTCTCCCACCCCTCCCCTTTCTCCCCTCCCTAACCCACTCATCCCTAAATAAACATTAAACTATTGATTGTGTCCATGGGTTATTTGTTTGTTCATTTCTTTTTTTTCTTTGCTTTCAGTTTTATATTCCGCATATGAGTGAAATCATGCAGTTCTTTGTTTTTTTTGTCTGGCTTATTTCACTTAGCATGATGATCTCCAGGTCCATCCATTTTGTTGCAAATGGCAATATTTCATCTTTTCCTACAGCTGAGTAATATTCCATTGTGTATATGTACCACAGCTTCTTTATCCAGTCATCTGTCTCAGGGCACTTTGGTTGTTTCCATGTTTTGGTCACTGTGAACAGCGCTGCAATGAACATTGGGGTACATAAGTCTTTGCGGACAAAGGTTTTCAGGTTTTTGGGGTAGATCCCCAGAAGGGGGATTGCTGGGTCAAATGGTAGCTCCATTCCCAATTTTCTGAGGAACCCCCACACTGCCTTCCACAGTGGTTGTACCAGTTTGCACTCCCACCAGCAGTGTACCAGAGTTCCTTTTTCTCCACATCCTCTCCAGCACCTGTTATTCCTTGTCTTGTTGATAACAGCCATTCTCACAGGTGTGAGGTGGTATCTCATTGTGGTTTTGATTTGCATTTCCCTGACAGCTAATGAGGATGAGCATTTTTTCATATGTCTGCTGGCCATTTGTATTTCTTCATGGGAGAAGTGTCTGTTTAGTTCTTCTGCCCACTTTTTAATTGGGTTGTTTGTTTTTTTGTTGTTAAGTCTTATTAGTTCTTTATATATTTTAGATATTAGGCCCTTATCTGATGCGTTATTTGCGAATATTTTCTCCCATTCAGTTGGCTGTCTCTTTGCCTTGTTGATGGTTTCTTATGCTGTGCAGAAGCTTTTTAGTTTGATATAGTCCCATTCATTTATTTTTGCTTTTACTTCCCTTGCCTTTGAGGACAGGTTCATGAAGTCTTCCTTGAGCCCTAGGTCTATAAGTTTAGTACCTATGTCTTCTTCTATACAGTTTATTGTTGCAGGTCTTATATGAAGGTCTTTAATCCATTTTGAATTAATTTTTGTATATGTTTGTTCAGTTTTTTTACTTATGAGGCTGGAGATTTCCAGACTTCTTACGCGCCACACTAGAAACTGGAAGTCTTTCATCAACATTTTAAACTTTCTCTTTTTTTGTCTTGTTTTGTTTTTTGCTTTTTGTTTGTTTGTTTTAAAATAGCCATCTTCGCGGGTGTGAAGTACAAAGGTTGTCCGGAAAGTTTCCAGCCATGTAATATGAAAAATAGAGGCATTTATGGCTGGATATTTTCCTGACAGCCCTCATATATCCCATTATGGATTTGATTTGCATTTCCCTGGTGACTAATGATGTTGAACTTCTTTTCATGTACTTATCAACCATTTGTCTATCTTCTTTGGAGAAATGTCTTTGAATTCTTTTGCCCACTTTTTAATTGGATTATTGGGCGTGTTGCCACTGATGTGTAGGGATTCTTTATATATTCTGGATATTAATTCCTTGTCAGATATATCAAATACAAATATTTTCTCCCATTCTCTGGGTTGCTTTTTGACTTTGTTGCTGAGTCCTTTGATATGTAAATGTTTTAAATTTTTATGAGATTTAATTTATCTATTTTTTTCTTTTTTTGCCTGTGCTATTAGTCTCATACTTCAACTATTGTCAAATCCAAGGTCATGGAGATTTTCTTCTATGTGTTTTTCTAAGTGTTTATAGTTTTAGCTTTTACTTTTAGGTCTTTAGTCCATCTTGAGTTAATTTTTGTATATGATGTGTAAGGTATGAGTCCATCTTCATTCTTTTGCATGTGAATGTCTAATTTCTCCAGCACTGTTTGTTGAAAAGAATGTCTTTTCCCCACTGAATGTTCTTGGCACCCTTGTCAAAAATTATTTGACTATATATGCAAGCGTTATATATATCTGTCTGTATGCCAGTATCTTACTGTTTGGATTACTGTAGCTTTGTAGTTAGTAAATTTAAAAATCAAGAAGTGTGAGAGTTCCATTTTGATCATTTTTGAGATTGTTTTGGCTCTTGAAATTTCATATGAACTTTAGGATTTTTTTCTATTTCTGCAAAAACAGGCATTGTGATTTTGATAGGGATTGCATCAAACCTGCAGTATTATCATCTTAACAGTATTAAGTCTTATTAATTTTTTGGGGGGGTGGTGGTTCCCTGTCTGGGAATCGAACCCAGGCTGTGGGGTTGAGAGCGCTGAAGCCTAGCCACCACACCACCAGGGAACCCCCAATAGTATTAAGTCTTCTAGTCTATAAACACAACATGTCTTCCCATTTATTTAGGTCTTCTTTAATTTCTTTTAGCAATTTTTTGTAGTTTTCAGTGTACAAATCTTTTACCTTTTTGGTTAAATTTATTTCTAAGTACTTTCTTCTTTTTGGTGCTATCCAAAATGGAATTGTTCTCTTAATTTCCTTTTCAGATTGCTACTATATAGAAATACAAGTAACTTTTTGTTATTGATTTTGTATACTGCCCTATCATGTCAATTTTATTTCACTTCCTTAGTGTGGAGTACTGTCCTGTAAGGGAGCTCTAGCTGGTTAGTTTCAAGAGTTAAGGAGGGCTAGACCACACCCATCCTTCTAAACTCTGGCTAGTGACTAGAGATCAAGAGGGTTTGCACAAAATTCTGGGAAATATATCAATTAACCTGAATAATAGCATGATCCAAACACACAAACCCAACACATAATGTTTGATTTGTCAAGAGAAATGTGACAGAAACTTGTCTGTTTGTTCCCTTCAACAGCCTGAAATACTGCAATTTAGTCCCATTGCCCCAAAACAAGACACTAGTTGTAAAAAATATTGCTTTGCTTGGTGGAGAGACGAGTCCCTGTTTATTTTCACTGCCTTTCTGGGAAGTTTAATCTGCACGCCCTGCCCTCCATCTGTCTGTGCACATCCTTGGCACTTCCTTCCTGTGAATCCCCTCTCCGGCCTGGCCCTTCACTGTTGGATCCTTATTAGGAAAGCCAAAGGAGAAGGAAAGGGAAGGAAGAGAATGTAAAAATGTCACAATTTATTCATAGCTCACCTTAGTTTGTGAATTTGTTAAATCCACCTAGATCAGCATTGGATTTAAGGCTAAAGACATGCTGGTTTTCAAGTATGGCTGCATGTTGGATGCACCTATAAAGCTTTATAAAAATATTTATGCCTGGGTGCCACCCCCAGAAATTGACTCAATTGATCTGGTGTGGGGCCAGGGGAATTTTTCTTTTTTTAATTCCCTAATAATTCTAATCTGGGACCAGAGTTGAGAACTCTTGTAACTTAAGTAAATTCCAAAGCAGAAAGAACCATTTGGAAATTAACTGTGCTTCCATTCGCTCTTCTGTTCCACAGGGTTTGCTTAAATACCAATGCTTTGACCAGATGCGTTCACATATAAAAATACAGACATACTGAACTCCAGAATGTGTTTGTGGTTTTGTTCTTGTAAATATTTACTATGAATCGATTTTCTGTATCTAATGCATTATCATCATGTACTTGAAAAAGTTTTAACACTTGAGGAAAAATTACAAATCCACTAATGAAAATATAATTCCAAATTCCAGAAAAATGTTTTTATTTAACCATGAAAGTCACCCATTCTCATTGCAAGAAGAAGGAGACAGAGACAAAGACAGAAGAAGAAGGGAGGGAAAAGAAACAGTTTGGAAGATAGGAAGTAAAAAGTAACTGTCATCTCTCCCACAACCACCCACTGCAATCCCCCAAGTAACCTCTGTTGAAAATTTCTTGGGCATCTTTCAGGAAAGGAATGTTTTTATTAGAACACTTATTATAATAATTATTATAAAATTAAGTCCAAAATGTTCTTTTAAAGTTCCTATGGTTATTATTATGTTAGAAACAAGTTTAAGATCTAAACCAATTATTTCAAGCTGCAGAACCCCAGGATCAAAGAAGATGATTGGGGTGAATGGGGTGGGAACTGGGATCAAGCACCCAACCCCCCCCACCACTCCTCATTCAGAGCACCTCTGCTTTTCTCTTGGGCTTTCCTGTGAGACATTGAAGAACACTTAAATCCACTGTTTTATTGTCTGAAAGAACAGCAACAGTTTAAATAAGAACTCAAATAATCACATTCTATCATTCGTCCTCATATTCTACTGCTAATAACCTATAGTCTCTCTATTTTCTTTCCCACACCCAAAACACACTGTAGAGGTTTATCTTAGAAACCATCAAGGCAAGTACTATAAAAACTCAGCACAACAAAGACCATATTTAAGGACAAAATGAGCACATGAAAATCGGGGGTAAGAAATCTATCCTGTAAAGCCAATTTAGGGATATTTTATATGTAAGACTCTTAATTTATAAATTCTATAGATTCAGTTTTCTGCCTAATGAGAATCTATACCCAGATAATATCATCTCATTAAAATCCATTGTTTTGCAGAAGGGTAAATGGAGGTGGGCAGGTAAGTCATGTATTTCTACCTCAGATTCTTTCTGTGGAAGGAACACAGCATAGTGATAAGATCTCCTGAGTCAACCACTTGGTTTGTATTGAAGCTTTGTCACTAACTTGTTGTATGACCTTGGACAAGTAAATTAATTCTTCTGGGCCTTCATTTTCTAATTGTTAAAAATGAGATATGAATGAAATATACCCTGTTCCTTCATTGGGTTGTTTTGAAAGTTGAAGGAGAAGATGCATTGCAAAGCCTATTAACAGAATGTTTGACATATAATAATTATTCCACAAATGGTAACCATTATTCTGTGGAATATCAATTAGGTACTCAATCATGCCATGCCAATACTCCAGCATCCAGTGGGCTAAAATTCTTTCCATTATTTGTGAATACATAAAGTGAATGAATGACTACATTTATTGTATTACTTACCTGTGGAAATAAACAACAACTAAAAGGTATTCATTGCAAAAATAAAACAGTCAAACTATATCATAACAACAAAATAAAATTTCTACAAGAGGAAAAAACACAAGAAATTCTCCCTTGGAAAATTTTTGCCCTGGATTATCCCAGCAGGTTTTATAATGGTCTCGTACACACCCATGTACCCTCTGGAAAAACTGTCTAGTTAGCGCAAGAGCCCTCACATGATCAGAGGCCTGGAACAAGAGGGTTGGCTAAAATTGCAGCGTGCCAGATTCCTCTTCTTTGTAGGTCTTCGGGGTCTCATCTGGTCCCTCCCGCTACCTCTCATCAGGATTGTACAAGTGGTCTCAGGAAGATGCGTACCACCTTTCCTTCCTGGTAATATGAGACAGAGCCTTCAATTCAGTTACAAGTTCCAGTGCCTGGACACTCTGTCTTGAAAGTTCTTTCTTATATATATAATGATTCATGCTGCTAATAAAAATCCATTTAAATTATGATAGTAATAAAAATTCTAAATGCTTGTAAATAAATTTAACGAGATAGACTCAGGGTCTATGTTGGAGAAAAAAAAAAAACCTGGGAAAAAACTATTAAAAGACACAAAACAGGATCTGAATAAAATGAAAAATCACATCATGCTCCTGGAAGGAAAGACAATATAAAATTATTAATTCTAGAAATTTTAATACACACATTTAATGTGGTTTCAATTATAATTCCAACAGGGTTTTTCTTGGAATTAGATAAAATGATTATAAAATTCACATAGAAAAAGAATGCCAATGAATAGCTAATACGACTATAAAAATATAATAAAAGAGTATGTATGTAGGAGGGTGTACTAAGATATCAGTCATACTATAAAGTATATATATTCAAATCAACATAGCTCTGGTAAGAATATATAAAATATATTTGTGGAACAGAATGAGTAATTGACAATTATATCACAATGGTTATTATAAATGTGTACTAAAGTAGTTGTTCAAATGGAAAAAGAGGAACTATTTTTTTAAAGTGCACATGGCCACCTATCTAGAAGAAAATAAAGCTGGACTGCCTGCCATCTTATACTAAATTCAAAAGTATGAGTAAATTGCAAATGGATTGAAGATTTAAATGTGAAAAAAATAATTTTAAAACTTGATGAAAAATGTGTAGGAGATTACATCATATAATCTAGGGTTTGGGGAGACTTTCCTTACTAAGAATCAAGAAACTATAAAATAAAAGGCAGACACATTTGACCATATACAAGTCACATTTTTTGGCATGGCAAAATGTACTCAAACAAAGTTCATAGCAATAAAAGTGTCTGGAAAAATGTTTGTGCTACTATATTCTCAAAAAGGATTGCTTTTGATACAAGTACCCTTAAAAACTGGTAAACAAACCCAACAACTGAATAGAAAATTGTGCAAAGGATACAAATGAAAAAATACGCTAGTGAGTGAACCCAGAAGGCCTAACAAACACAAATATGCCCCAATTCACTAGAAATGAAGGAAATAAAAATGAAAGTAACATTAAAGGACTTGACATCCATAATGCTGGCAAACTTAGAAACAGCCCCAGCAAAGCTTCCATTGACCAAATGTGGGACAACTTATATATCAATAAGAATCATACCTGCAATGGACTGAAATACATCCAATAAATTTAATCCATGAATTCACTGTGATACTAAAAAACAAGTCACCATTGAAGGATGCCAGTGAATCAATTCATTATTTTGAAAACTGGCAAATAACTGGAAGGAATCAAGTATTTTTCTTCTCTTATGTATATGAATTGTATTCTCAGATAACCCAAAATCAGAGGTGAGGAAGTTTTTCTTTACAGATGTATTCTACATCATCAATGTAAAAGGATAGACTTGGACTATCATCGTTTTGCAACATGAATGGGTCTGGACACTGAGCACTAATAATTGCTAACATCACCAAGGGAAGAGACAAGCAGACATTATGTGACTCCTGGTGGAGGAACAGACACCAGTCTGTGAATTATTCTTGCTTATAAAGGTCAAATCCAAATGTGACCAAGCCTACAGATTCCACTGCCAATTCACAGGAAATTACTAGAAAGAGGTAAATATTACACTGCAATATAGGGATGTAACCTGCAAAATTCAGACTGTGAGAAACTTCACAGCATCGACAACGTGGTTCCTCCAACAACTAAATTGTAAGAAACAAAACGATGGAAAGGGACACTATAAATTAAAAGAGACATAACAGACTCATAATTTGCCATTTGTGGCCCTTATTTGAATCCTTACACAAACAAAATATAAACACTAACTGAATATTTAATGAATAATTATTGTTAAATTTTTTAGATATGATAATATTGTGCTTATTTTATCTTTTAGAAATATATTTATGGTGTCTGGAATTTGCTTTAAAATAATATCAATTAAGGAGAAAGGGAAAGGACAGGATTGGGTATGGGTTGATGGCTGTTGAGGCTGGCTCATGGGAACATGAGAATTCATTATACTATTTCCTTACTTCTGTGTGTGTTTGAAATTCTCCATAAAAAGTAAACACACACACACACACACACACACACACACACACCCCTCAAACCATAGTTCCTGCTGCTGATTGCTGGTGGTATGTATGAAAGCAATGTTCATACATTGCTGGCAAAAATGTAAAATTTTACAACCATTTTAGAAGGCAATTTGGCACAATCTATTAAAAATACATACTAAAGCACATTGTGAATTATTTTCTTAATGATATCGTTCAATGGATCTCAGACTATTCCTCCCTCCTGGCCCTCGACACCAAGTGTTCCACCATCATCTCCAGAGAAATCCAGACAGTGGCTCGCCTACTACTGCCCAGGGAGATTGGCAAGCACACTGTATGGGAGGCCACCACGGTGGTCCTCAGGCACACCAGCTGCACATGCGCTGCCTCAGGACGCCTGAGTATTGCAACCTGAAGGCTCTTTTCAGAGCCACCTCAGTTTCCATAATAACTGTATTTTGGTCAAGTATGACTTATTTTATTTTTTCAAGTATGGTGTCCTGCTAATATTAAAACATCTTTTTTTACCATGATGTAACTAAATATCACCAATTTGTTTTTAATATATCTATGGTCTAATTTGTTCAAAATAAAATAGTGAGTTTTGTTCAATAACTAAACAGTCAATTCTTTTAGTTATTTTTCTAGGTCAACAAAAGAAAAATACCTACGTCTTTTGACCCCAAAACTCTACTCCTGGGACACTATTCCTTAGAAATAGAAGTAGAAACACATGAGGCCACATGACAAGTATGTTTACTCTGAGATGGTTCATAGGGGGCCCCAAACTGGAAATAAAGTGAATGCTCACAGCAGATTTGGTATATTGGCCCACTCTCACTCTGGTTAACCCCTTTTTTATGTGTCTTTCTATTTTGCGGAGGCTGGAAAACTAAAGATCTATTATATTTCCCAGACCCCCTTGAAGCTAGGGGTCTAGATTTAAGTTTACCAATTAGAGGTACTAATGCAGATCTAACAGACATAGATCTGGAGTTAAAAGTTCTGGTGACAGCTTCCTGATCCCCAAGTTGCAGCTAAAGCAGTGTGATTCTGGAACCAGCAGCCTGGACAGCAACTTCCTGACGGTGATGGCTGCAGCAGCTCCGTTGCTGGGCAGGTTCTGTGGTACTGCTATGGGAGTCATTCCGGGACGCCTAGCCTACAGCCTGCTTCTTGGATCCCTCTAATAATTTTGTAAGTCCCAAATTCCCTACATTAAATCTCTGTACTAACAATAAGTAGTTTCTGTTATATACAACTGAACCAAATTTTTGACCAAATTGGAACATTATATCTCCATGTCATGGAATACTAAGCAGACATTAAAAAGAATGAATTAGATCCTTACTAAATGACTTTCTAGATGTCATCTGGAGGAATTTTCATAGGAACTTCTAAGTGTGAGAAAATCAAGAGATGGAAAAGTATAATATGACCCATTTTTGTAACATAATGATCAACTCCCTGAAATTTGTATAAATACAAAGATCTATATAGAATTTTATAAGCATGGAGAAAATATTGAAGGTCACAAACTGGGTTATGAGTGTAGGTTACAAGTGTGTGCCTAGGGAATAGATGATAACCTGGGAAGAGGTGTGGAGAGGGAAGGTATTCATGGAAAAGTACATGTAACTGTATTGGTGTGTGTATATTGTATGTGTGAAGGGTGCTTGAGATGATAGACAACATGTTCATCTCACGACGGTGGATTTCATGTGGGATTTACTTGCTTCTTTACCTACTTATATAATGATCAAATTTTTACAATAAGCATTTATTTTCACATGACCAGGAATAAAAGTATTCTTATTGTGATAAAAAACAAAAGAAATGTGATTTCTAGTGGTAACAATAGCTACAAGGTACCTAGCAATAAACCCCACAAAAGTTTAACAAGATCTTTATGGGGCATTATACAATATTAATGGATTAGAGGTCTCAACATAACGAGACGGCAATTCTCCAGATTAACCTATAAATTCAAAGCAACAAAATCTCAAGGGGATTTTTCACAGAACTTTACAAACTGATCTCTCAATTCACAGAACAGCAAATGGCCCAGAAGAGTCAAGACAATTTAGAAGATGAATAAGAAGGATCACCCTATCAAATATTAAGATGTTACAAATCTATAAATCTGCAATAATTAAAAGTGTGGTATCGCACAGAGGTAGAAAATACATAAAGGAAACATCCAAGAGAGAGTAGAAATAGACCCACGGATATTGCAGAATTTGGTGACAGAGGTGACACTGCACATTAGTGGAAAGGACAGGATGGCAAACAAACATAGGTCACTGACCTTTCTAGAAATGCTACAGAAGTGATAAGCAGGTTAATAGATAACAGAATATAATATAAAAACATTGAGAAACTTTTAGGAAGACAGGAAGTGGCTGCATTTCAGCATGAATACGGGAAATTGCAGCCAGAATTGAAGATGGCCAGGCAGATTAAGGGTTGCGAAAGAACAATCTCATTGTATTTTCTTCCCTCCTCACATTGTTCTGGGGGAGTCACTGCTGACCCCTCACCTCTGTTGGGCAGAGGAACAGTAATACCAGCACAGTGCCACTGGATATATAAATGATATTTTTGCAGACCTGGAATCTGGCTGCTGGGGAGCAGCTAAAAAGCAGATCAAAGTCTTGGCCTCTGAGCAGCCCTAACTCCTATCCCATTTGTAAGGGAGGAAGTTCTTGAAAAAGATCACTACTGAGGGAGAAGATACAGGAAAAATCAACTCATATGGGCTGGTAAATAGGGAGTGATGACGTCCAGACTGAAATAACAGAGGTCATCAGTCTAAGGAATATTTCCTGCTTCTATGACCACTGCCCTACAACATCACACGGTTTCTATAAATTCATCATGAGGGGTCTAAGTTATAGTCTGGATTTCAGTTACTTTTCCCAGGTATACATTACTTGTTTAGGTAGCTAATATTCCCATGGAAATATGAACTTACAGAGGGAAAGAATAATACAAACAAGGTGCACATGCTTAACATTCTATGTGAAAGGAAACAGAATCAATGGATCAGACAGACTAGAACTTAAAATATACATAATAAATGTTTAACAAGATAAGATAGTATTGGGTATATGAAGCAGGAACAGGTAATTATAAAGAACAAGCTGTGTTAATAATATAACAGTTGAAATAAGAATCAGTAAATGAATTTGTAAACAAAAAAGAGCAAATTGGTGAGATGAAAGATCAGAAAACCTGCATCAGAAGAATTTAAGTATAGAGGTGGTAAAAAGAAAAGAAAAGAGAATAGAAGGTTGGAAGTAGAAGTTTGGAGGAATCACAGGAGAGGGGGAAAATAAATCACAAGGAAGTATTTGAAGAAATATTGACTGAAAATTTTCCAGAATTAGAAAAAGATGTAAGATCACTAATTTAAAGAACTGACAGAGCACTAACAAGAGACATCTAAAAACCAACAATAACACAGTCATAATCATTAGAGTGAAATTTAAGATAATCAAAGCTGGAGAAAATTCTAAAGGCTTCCAGAGAGAAAAATTATATCACCTTCAAAAATTGTATCACCTCAAAGAAAATGTTCCATCACAGGTTTCTTAATAGCCATGCTGGGAGGGAGAAGACAAAGGTGTGATATGCAAAGTGATGAAGGAAAATAAGTGTAAACCTAGGATCTTATACCCAAACTATCATGTTTTCAATTTATTGATTTTCCCACAACTGTTATCTACTCCATGGCAACATTTTTCTGTTAAGTGTTTTTAATTTACAGTTTTATTTTTCTATTTCATTCTTTTTTTCCCTCAAAATATTTTAATATACAGAGTCTGACAGAAGTGTGCCCTATTTTTAAATAGTTAAAATATTGTCATGTTACAGAATTACATGCTTATGATTTTTTTCTCATTTTTATTTTTAAATTACATTTGAAATGCAATATTGTGTTGGTTTCAGGTGTACAATATAGTGATGAAACATTTATATAACTTAGAAAAAATCCTCATTCCAGTACATCTGGTTCCCACCTGACACCATACATAGTTATTACAATGTTATTGACTGTCTACCCTGTGACTATTACATCCCTTTGACTATTCTGTGACTATGAATTTTTACTTCTTGATTTCCTCCCCCTTTTCACCCACACCTCCCACCCTCCTTCAATCATTCCAATAAATCTAGTGCCCATCTGATGCTACCTGTAGTTATTGCAATATTATTGGCTATATTCCTGTGTTATATGCTATATCCCCATAACTACTACTTTGTAACCACCAAACTGAAATTCCCAATCCCTTCCCCTTATTTCACCCCCTTTTCCGAACCTCCTCCCATCGGGCAACAAATCAAGTATTTTCTGTATCTATGAATCCGTTCCTGTTCTGCTTGTTTATTTTCTTCTTTGGATCTCACCTATAAGCAAAGTCAATGTGCATCTGTCTTCCTGTTTCACACTCCACTCAGTGCAATACTCCCCCCATGTCTTTTAATTGGAGCTTTTAATCCATTTAAATTGAAGGTAATTGTTAATGTGTACCTATTGCCACTTTATTGTTCATAATTTTGCTTCCCACCCCCCACCCCCCATCTTAAAGCAGCCCCTTTAACATTCCTTATAATAATTGGTTTGGTGGTGATGAGCTCCTTTAACTTTTTCTTGTCTGAGAAGCTCTTTATTTGTCCTTTGATTTTGAATGATAGCCTTGCTGGGTAGAGTGATCTTCTTTGTAGGTCTTTGCTTTTCATCACATTGAATATTTCTGCCACTTCCTTCTGGCTTGTAAAGTTTCTGTTGTGAAATCAGCTGACAATCTTATGGGAGCTCCTTTATAAGTAACTAGTTGCTTTTCTCTTGCTGCTGTTAGGATTTTCTCTTTGTCTTTAACCTTTGCCATTTTATTTTTATTTTTTAAAGTGGTAAAAGAGTAGTTTGTTAGGAGTACACTCCAAAGAGATAGTAGTGGGCCCAAGTGGGAGAGTTGCTCAAGGGTCCTAAATAACAAGGCTTTAGTAGTTTTATTTTTCTTTAGTTGTAAGGGGTTATGCCTATCTGGGAGTGGGACCTTTTGACTGACATGCTATTTTTTTTTTTTTTGAAGTATTTTGTTAACATTTTTTTAATTCATTTTTATTGTTAGATTTATTGGGGTGACATCTGTTAGCAATGATTACATAGGTTTCACTATTTTAATTATATCTTGGTGTGGGCCTATTTGGGTTTATCTTGTTTGGGACTCTCTGTGTTTCCTGGGCTTGTATGTCTATTTCCTTCACCAGGTTAGGGAGTTTTTAGTCCTTTCTTCAAATAGGTTCTCAGTTCCTTGCTTTCTCTTTTCTCCTTCTGGTACTCCTGTGATGTGAATGTTGTTGTGCTTGATGTCCCAGAGGCCCCTTAAACTATTCTCATTTCTTTAGACTCTTTTTTCTTTTTGCTGTTCTTACTGCATGTTTTCTGCTACCTTGTCTTAAAATTTGCTTATTCGATCCTCTGCTCCCTCTAGTCGGCTGGTGATTCCTTCTATTGCATTCTGAATTTTAATTATTGCACTCTTCATTTCTGACTGGTCCTTTTTTATGGTTTCTATGTTCTTCATGATTGCTATCTCTTTGTTGAAGTTTTCACTAAGTTCCTGAGCACCTTTAAAATCATCGTTTTGAGCTCTGTATCTGATAGTTTGCTTACCTCCATTTTGTTGAGTTCTTTTTCTGGAATTTTCTGCTGTTATTTTATTTGAGATATATTTCTTTGTTTCCCCATTTTGGATGCCTGCCTGTGTTTGTTTCTATGTATTGGGTAGATCTGTTATATCTCCCAGTGTTCCTGTATAGCCTTATGTAGTAGGTGCCCTGTGGGGCCCTGGCACTGTCTCCCTGGTCACCTGTGCTGGGTGCTTCTGTAGATTCTGGTGTGGTACCAATGCTGTGCCTGAAGCTAATCAGTGAAAGCCTCAGAGCACACCAATGCTCGTAGCCGACTGTTTGGGGCCTGCAGACTTAAATAGTTTTCCAAGAAAAACTGCAATGCAGGCAGAGCTGGCTGCTCACAGGACAAGGTGCTCTGGTGTTGGTGGAGTTGGGTGGGGTAGGGTCCCAGTGAGTCAGCAGGGTGGAGTGAGCAGAGCTCACTAGATCAATCAGGTTCAGCTTTGGCTGTGTGGGGGTGGGCACAACACAGGAAAGACGGAACCCACCAGCTGGCTGCATGGGAGCAGGACTCACTCAGGAAAAATGGTGACTGTCCTTCAGCCCTTGCCCTAAGGCCACACACCTCAGTCTGCTCTTCGTATGCTTCCAACGCCCCCTGAATCACTGTCCTTCTACCAGAGCCCAGGGTGAGTACCTATGAGTGACCAAGTCTGTGCAGGCACTTTAAGAGGACATCTGGGTTCCCCAGAGCCTTCAACTCCAACCAGTTAGAGTCCCCACTGTTTTTCACAGTGAGATGTTGTGGGGCTCCTCTTCCCAGTACCACTGCTCTAGTACCAGAGGTTCCCCTTGGAGAAGCAAGGGACTGCAGCTTGCTATGGGGCTGCAGTCCCTTGCTTCTCCAGGGGGAACCTCTGTGGCTAAGATATCCTCCTGATTCTCTACTGCCACCGGAGATTTGGCTCCTTTCACATCTGGGCCCCTCCTACCAGTCTCGACATGGCCTCTTCCTCTTGTATCGTCAGTTATATAATAAAACTTGTGTTCAGCTAGACTTCAGATGGTTCTCTAGGTTGGTTGATCAGTAATTTAGTTGTAATTTTAATGTGTTCACAGAATGAAGCAGGCACAGTGTTTACCTATTTCACCATCTTGGATCTCTCTACATGCTTATGATCTTGTAATAAAAGATTTGGTATAGATTACCAGCTCATAAAACAGGGCATTACTTCTGCCAGACCCTGTAGATCCTCTGCTGATACTTCTTGATGGCTCACTTTTTGAAGCAGATAAGAAAGGTTTTTCTGGATCAGTTATTTGTAGAAGTCTCCTGTGTAAGAAAGGCTGGAAATTTTCTTAACATCGTTTTGTGCTTTGATTTTAGTGTTTACTTCTCCACTTGGCAATAGGTATCTATTTGTTTCCCTGAATGTAAAGCCTATGGATATTCTTGCCACTGTAATAAACTAAGGATTTAAAACTTTTTTCTCTGTGTGAGCTGTTCATCATTGAGAATAGTGCTCTACTAGCTCTTTCTGCTTGTTATCTGACCCCATAGCCTCCCCTCAATGCACCCTGCTTGATAACTAATTTGTGGCTTGGTTTTAGAGTTCTCTCCTAGTTTCCCCCACAAATGAGTTTATACTCCTCTTGCTAATTTTGATTTCTATAAAGGAAGGAAAAAAGGTCAACTTCACACAACCATCTTCATGTTGAAATCCAATGGAAACTATCATTTCAATGTGAAGGTGAAATTCAAGTCTTCAGAGTCACCACACAGAGATACTATTTGAAAGTGACATCAAATAAATATGGAAAGCACCTAAGATATAAGTATTAAAGGAAGAGAGAAAGAACAGCGATCCAAAGCTAAAATTCTCTATGACACTATGAGAGCTATATGCCTTGTTCCTGTGGTGTTGGGAGCCTTCTCCTTGGAAAATGTAACATTTTGAGCTAGAGAGTGTCTTTACGACCATATCTCTTCATTTGGTGTGTCCCTGGACTCTAGGTCCCTCATAGGCACACTTGTCTTATTTGCTTTTAAATGCTCAAAGTGCAGCACACAATAGCGAGCTAATAAATTATAAATGAATGAAGGTCACATAGGATATGAAGACAGAATCACTAGCTCCTAATTCCCAGTCCAGCACTCTTGCTCTTGTAACGAACCATTAAACCGAACTTGCCCACAGAATGAAATATCATTGCTTGATTAAATGTCTCATGTTCATCAATGATCTATCATGACCTTTTCTCAAACTTTGGCCAAAGATACAAAACTACAATTTGAATTCTCATATTCTTTTTGGGTAAGTTAGGCATTGAGAGGAGTTGCTTTATGTGTTAGTCATCCATCATTAAAGAAATCTGACCAGATTTTTAGACTGGGATGGGGGGAGGAAAGAGGTGATGACAGTGGTCTGAGTCCCTGGTGACAAAAATGATTAGCTTTGTGGTGAGGGAAGGGTGGGGTGGTGGGATATAGGTGATGGCTGTAAACAGTGAAGCCCTACTTACTCAAGTTATTTATTAAATTGTTCTAGTTTTTCATTTCCCACCAATATATCTCCCTATCCTAAGATAGGAAGTCTGATAGTATTGACAGACCTAAAAAAAAAAAAAGATTAATTTTCTCTCCATCCACTGAGGCTCTGGATTTGAAAATTTATTTTTCCTTTACTCATTTCTTCTTGCCAAACCACAAACAAACTACTACCCTCCAAGAGGGTCTGCTCTGCTTGTTTTGGAGCTGTTCTCTTTTAAAATATTTGATTTTGGTCTCCTACCCCATTCTGGGCCTAGTGCTCACAGCCAAATGCAGAATAATCTGGAAAGGATGGTGGGGTGAAAATATGTACCTTGGCTGTGTCCCCTACTGAGCAGTGGGCAACATTCCTTGTTATAGACTTGAAGAATTGTGTACATCTCCAGCTTCTAAGGGGACCACATTTTCGTCCTGCATAGTTTGTGTTACCTCTGCATGTCTTCTTGAGAACTCAATGAAGAAATGAACCACTTTACCCTTCAGGCTGACAGAAAGCAATCCTGGAAATGTCAGAACTCACCATGAATGCCAGTGTTAATGGGAGAAAAATTCATGTAACTTTTCCATCCACTTTAAAAATAGATGGAATTGGCTGAGTGACAGGTAGGAAAATTGTTTTACTAGCATTATGCCACACACTAAAGAGATTTTAAGAACACTGTGTGCTTTCATAAAGCAAAAGTAGAACCTTAAGTGTCTAGGACAGTACACACACACATCACACACATATACACACACAGACCACCTATATATAATTAATGATCATTAGCATTTAGTGTTTATAGTTCACAAAGCATTTTCACTTATTTAATCCTCACAACAAATACCAGAGGGACTTCCTTATTATTAGACCATGCTAGTAGAGTGAGAATGGCATACGGATAGATTCTGGTGACAGATTTTGGGCCCCATGGTTTCAAATGGTTATGAGATTTAGCTGATAGTGAGAAGACAGTATAGTCAAGAAGGTAGATGGAGAATCACAGTATCTGGTTCAAGATGTTAGTTATGTGGCCTTGAGCAACTGTCTAATATTTTTGGTTTCAGTTTCCATATTTCTAAAAATGAGATTAATTGTAAGGTCCCTTTTAGCTATAAAAATCAATGTCTATAAAAAATAAAGCAAAAATTATCCACAATGATTTTATCCTAGAAGTATTTCAATCTTCTGAGTAGGGAGTGCTAATAGCAATGGTGATGTTTGAAAATTAGTCGAGATAGATGGAATTATTAATAGACATTAGGAATGTCACAATGTTTTTGAATACTATATGACAAATAATGACCTTTCCTTCTTTCTATAAATCTTCTCTGGGTTAGCAGGACCATCCCATTGATTGGAAGAATGGCCTATTTCATATAGAGTTTTAAATACCTTAAGCAAAATCCTGGTTGGCTAATTAAAAGAAATGTCCTGTCAAAATGCTAGAATCCATTATTAAATAGTCAAACCATGGAGTGACCATAGAGAACTTTTAGTCAAATTTCACATTTTATAACTGGAAAACAAGGTTCCTACAGAAAAACAGCAGCAGAACCGATGAAAGAACCCGGGTCTATTTCCCAGCCTAGTTCTTTTCACCATTCTTTATGGCCTTTAAGACCTGGCTTTAAGGAGAACATTTTTGAGTTTGTGGTAAATGTGAGTTCTTCCTCTAAGGGGTAACTGAGGCCACTAGTTTGGTCAGAACCTCAGTCTTTGAAGAACTGCTCATTTCTAGCTTTCCTAACATGATGCCACTCGTCACTGAGAATAACATGAATATTATCTGGAACTAACATGATATGCAGTAATCTATGATGACTAAAGATAGCCAATTCAATCTTTGTCCATTTTAAAACAACTTTAACAAAATTGTAGAAAATGATAATTTAATGATCACATGACATCTGGCATTCATTGTTCATTGCTGGATTTAAATTTCTAGACATGGACAAACTGGAGGACCTCAAAAGAGGCCAAGAAGAAGGGTGAGCGCTCTTAAATGTTGTCCTAAGTCAGAGTGTTCAGTGCCCTCCAGTTTTCAAAGTGCTTTTTCATATATTTATCCTTCTGGTAAGTTGATGAGGTAGGCTGGTGTGATAAATTATCCCTGCACTGGTGATACAGTTAAAAATGTTTCTGCCACATCTCCCCTCCTAAACATTTAACTATCTGGCTTCTCCTCGGAACAAGCAGTAGTGCACAAATGTTTGCTTAACAAAAGTGCATTTCATTTCACAATAGGAATAAAGAATAAATGTTATGGGAAGGCTAATGCAAGGAGTTTAGCTGTATAAAAGCTATAAAGAGCTGTTGCATGAACTCGTCAACACCAAGAGAAAATCCAGTGAAGCTTAAATGAGCATTTGTCAGAGATTCAGTTAAGTCCAACAACAGTTATTAACCAACAATAGTTATTAACTGCCTATTCTATGATAGACACCACGTGCCACAGCAGGTGTCAAAGATGAATACATCCTGGTCCCTGCCTTTAAGAATCATACAGGGTAGGAAATTTGACACGTAAACTGATACATGCATCAATAAAGGTACTATATACACGGCACAGAAGTAATACTAGGGGCTTGAATGAGTAAGAATTTGTCAGGAGGAGCCTGGGTAAAACGGTGGTCCAGGCGAAAGGAATGCATGTGGTATGCTTGGGATCTTGCCAGTAGTAGGTATCACTGTAGGACAGATTTCTTCTCTGGTTATGAGAGTGAGATAGGTGACTTAAGTCCTTTCAAAAACTCAACTTGTAAGCCCTTTCAGAAATCCCTAAAATCTTACCATTTCTGATAATTCCCTGGGAGGTCCTACTTAGGCCAACTGACTTAAATAGTTCTCTACAAGCAGTACACAAAAACATAAAAATATAAGGTATAATCATAGAAAGCATCCATTTAAGCAATTCTGAGAAGGAAATTTAGAATTAGGTTTGAAAAGTGATTGCTAGCAAATCAAATTCAGCTTTATCTAGTGGTATGCTTAAATTCTGGACTCCCAAACAATTTTTGAGAAGGGGACTCTTAACATAATTATAATTTAATTCTGTCATTCTTCATCCCTTTACCATTTTTCTTCACAGTATTTATCACTATCTGTTCCTTTGCTTGTGTCCCACTGTAATATAAACTCAAGGGCAAATGTGTCTGATTTTGTTATATTCTTTGAGCCCAGACTAAGACATGGCACATATTAAAGCTTTCATTGAATTCATTCTTTCAATGGAATGAATGAATGAATGAACCTTTAGCTGAAGGGTTTGCCCCAATGTGAGCAATAGATACTTGCTAAGATCGGCTGCTTGCCCTGTCTAACTAGGCTGTGCAATTATGACCTACTTTCCACATAGTTTAGCGGGCCTTTATAACTTGTAAGGCACTTGACATAAATGCTACCATTAGTGAAAAGTAAAGCTTTCTGAAAGATTTACTCACTCCAGGGTGGTGGGAATAAGGGAAGAATGTGTACCATGTACTTCTTTGGCCTTTTTTTTAGCCCTGCCCCTAGGAGCTCTACACTTGGTCAAATAGAATCAGACTCTTTCATCTTAATGGTATTCACAAATACTAAATCCATTGTGAGCAGTTTATACATTACCACCAAAGATTCAAGAAAGGATAGCAGAATGGTGACAAAATGCTGGAAGATGGTTCTTTCCCACTCTACACTCAATATCTATCAGGAGACAGAGAGGTTAGGGGATACTCCACTAATATGCCTCTCACAGTTGGGGACATCTTTTGAAAAGCATTTGTGAGACAACTGGGATCTGGGGCCAGACTGACTGTTAGGAGACTATGATGGGTAGTCATACTGACTCCTAATGTGAAGATCTAAAGACTACTGAGAATGGGCAGCAGTCCTTTCTCTCCTTTTTATCCAACTCTTCATTTATTGTTCTGTCACCAAGACTCTACTTGGAATTTGTTAAATTGGGACTTAACCAAAACCTTGATTTTTCATTTTCTCAGTGTGACTCAAACTGAGCAAATTGGAAATCGTGGGAGTCATCTTTGATTTCCCCTTCTCTTACATGTTCTATTGAAAAAAATTGCAGTTTGTCTCTCCTTTTTCACATTTATTGCCAAAGGCTCACCATGTTATGTCTGGACTACTACAACAGTTTCCTAAATGATCTCTAGTCTCTCCCTCCTCGAATCCTTACTTACCATCACTCTATGCAGTTTTAAGAACACCTAATTTTATCTGGTGATCCTCAATTTTAAAAAAAGCACCACCACCAAAGATAGCCAAACACCCAATGACTTCATGTTTAATGGTTATTCCTCAGCCTAGAGTTTAAGACATTCCACAATCTGACCCCAACCCTTCTAAATGTGTTCTCAGCATCTATTATTACCAATATATTATAATCTTGATCCTTCTGTTTTAGTCAGTTTGGTGTATTGACCATCTTAATGTACCACTTAACCACTCATGACATTTGGTGATACTTTCTATGGGGATAATCTCTTAAGAGAGAGCTGAATTTTGAGGATATTCACAGGATTATCCAAATCCTATACATTAAGACCCCAATGAAGTTTCTTATCTTCTAGGTCTTCCCTACCATTTTTGGCTTCCTTTTCTAAACTTCTATGAAACCCAGTCTCTTCCATCCATTTTGTTAGGGTCATATTATACCTTGAAATGTATTAATAACTGACTTCTTTTATGTTTCTATGCCATGTATATGTCTTATATCAAATAAATAGTCCCTCAAGGATTTCCCAGTCTCATTTGTTCTTCAGCCAAATTATTAACCCCTAATTAAATGAACTCATAAACATTTAAATTTTTTCTTTGCACATAAGGATGCTTGTCCTGTATTAAGGGCAAAATAGGACAATCTTTTTGTATTATATAATATCCTTAAGAATTACTTCTGCATATGAATAACAATACAATATTTGGGAGTGTACCGATCACACAGTTTTCTTCATTAGTTTATACTTCTGAACTTCAAGAGTTGTGAGCTATTACCTTCAAATAAGCAATGAATTAACTTATGAATACTGGAAGAAAAATTAAAAGTATTAATGGGCAATTCTGTGAAAATAGCCTAGAATTAATCTAGGATTTTTCAACTTAAACCTCTATCTATAAAATCTGGACATGTCAAAGAGACTGTATCTGGGTACTTCCGAAGTTGTAGCACCAACACTTAAAAATCTAGCAGGAAGAGGTTCTGGGACCAGCAAAGCACTTTTGAATGCTAAAGCCTGCCCAAGCACTAGGCACATGACAGCAGGCAGGTGAGTTGTACGGAGTATTAGCGATAGCACAACACTCAACTTCGTTAAGAGTTACTATAAAATGTGCTGCTTACATGGAGGGTGGAGATACTGAGTGGTTAAGGGTGCTATAATAGTATAGAGAAGCAGAGTCCAACCTAGTTCATATTATTTATAGAATACAGAATGTTCTCAGCTCAAGTGCTGGGGAAAATATTGATCCAGAAAGGCAGAATCAAAATCAGTGCAACTTTTATAAACTCCATCATGTTCAGACATAATAAGAGCAAAAAACAAATAAACATTACTTATTTATTTAAAAAACCAAATTGCCAAAACTGCAACTTATCTGTTAGCATTTCTTTTATTAGTCTATGACTTTATTTTTAAACATGTATTCAGGATAAAAATAAATAAAGTGCTAAAGTTTTAAGAAACCATATGCTAACTTAGCATGTTACCTATATTTTATTGGACTAATTAATGTTTTTTAAAAGATGGAGTACTTTCTGTCTTAAATGTTTATAAATCTCACTAAAAACACACTAGACTGTAGTACAGAGCATCCATACACATAAAAACACAAAGCCATTAAAAAAACAAAAAGGAATCCTGAAAGAGAAACTCTAGGTTGAATACAGTGAATTGTACAGACTGCCTTCTCATTATCCTTTAGGACGAGCAAAAATCCTTCCAACCTGGATCCTTCACCCAGCAAGGTCATTAAAAAACTCTAATTGCTAAGTATTAAAATAAAATATTGTGAAATACTTCCCTAGTTATCCACAACTTTCTTCTCTTAGCAAATGGTAGTTTAAGATGGTTTGTTTTTTATAAGTTCCACAGTGTTGATATATTCCAACAATTTATTATACAATTTACTTTTTCACACATAATTAATATAAAACATCACTTCTCTAAAGGAATTTAAAATATACATCAAGGTAACCAAGTTACGTTCTTAAAAAGCAGCCCTCAATCCACTTTCTGTTGAGTTCCGTGCTCTCTGAGACCGGTCCTTAAGGACTCCTGGAGCCTAGCGATGTTGGCATCCAGTGCTGCAAGGCCATTTCGGAAGTCTTGTTCATCACGAGAAGTGAATGTTGAGAAAGAAGAGATGCTCCAGTCAGATGTCAAGTCAGAATTTAAAAAGCTACCGTCAGAGAGAGCACTACTTTTCACTTGAAAGCTGCTGTTCTGACAAGTGGAGGGGCCCCGACACATAGCCGCTGTCTGGGGCTCCTTGCTGGCCACTGGGATCTTGCAGATGGCTTCCTTTATTTTCTTGAGGAGCTGCTTGTCCTTCGTTTCAGTTCTAGAAAGCTTCTCAGGTGCATCTTCTTCCTTTTTGGAAGGGGAATAAACTCCAGGTGCACACAATTTATTTTCTTTTCCAGAGACAGTTCTACCATTACTGATTCGTCTTGGTGGAGCTATACCGACCTGCGGTTGGGGGGATAATCTCTTAGAGAGTGCCGATTTCCTCTTAGAAGTGCTTCTAGCTAACGGAATGTAAATTGTATCATCCAGATTACACTCATCTTCTATTAAAGTTGTGATTTCGCTCTCCTCACCAGAAACCTGTTTTGCAAGGACAGACATGATTCCAGGGGCAGATACTTCCTCTATGTCACTGCGCTGGGGGCCTTTGGAAGGCAGTACCTTTTCATAGGGCCTATCTGGCACTGTGTTTTCCTCATGGTTACCTGTAGGAAGTGGCTGTAAACGTGTAAAAGTGGGATCTGTTTCTAACTTATTTAGGTAGCTCATTATGGAAGTGTGAGTAGGGACTGGGTCATGTTGAGGCTGTTTTTCATACATGTTCAGAAGAGATTTGGTAAGATTGTTTCCAGCCTTGCAGCGAGCAGTGTCCACACTAAGATCTGAGAGAAGCTTTGCCATACTGCTCTGTAAAGTTCTGTTAAGAAGAATTTAGTACAATAATTACTTTTTTTACCCATTTCTTTCACTTATTTACATATAGCTTATCTTTCAAAGAAAGGATTTGAGTCAAGTGTCTGGTTCTTAATATAGAGAAAAGCAGCTGAAAGCACAAACTCAGAATATGCTCAGGAAAGAGAAAATTATAAAATAACAAATGATAAAAGATCCTGGTCTGCATCAAATCTAGTATTATATCTAAAAACAAGGCTCAGAAATTTTTTCTCTTAAAGTACAGAGATATTTTATTCTTGAGCAACATTGCAAATGATAACATACTACTCACAGCGAATTCTGTTAGTAATTAAATTACTTCTCTCTACTCAAAATAAATATGCAAAGGACACTGGAACAATACTGGAAAAAAAGGATGGTTACAATATTATCTGGCATAAAAATAGGTATAAGCACAGTTAAGTACCAGGAAAAGTGTGATATAAGAAAATCACACAGGGTTTGAAATCAGAGAAAAATGGAATCAAATTCTAGTGCTATCACTACCTGTGATCTTGGGCAAGTCACTCAACCTTTCTGAATCTCAAGTCCCTGAACTGCAAAATGAAGATACCTAACTTCAGAATTATAATGAACATTAAATATTATAAAATAATAAAATATAAGGGTAAAGTGCTTAGTACAGTTTCAGGCTAAATGGGTGTTCATTTAATGGCAGTTTTTATTAGTAGTCATATTAAAACCATTTTATACCAAGCCTTAGTCTATTTGAATTCGGTATATATTTACATATTGATAAGAAAAAGAAACACATCAATTTAAAAAAGATACAAAGGACATCAACAGATAATTTTAAAGGATCACAATAAGCATGTTTTAAAAGTTCAACTTTTAATCACAGAAATTCAAAGTTTTTAAATGTGATTTTTGAAAATTTTTTTGCCTATCAAATTAACATAGTAAAATAAGAATAATACCTATTGTTAGAGAAGTTTGGAGAGGTAGGTACTACTAGTGTATACTGGTATAACTCTTTTGCACAGCACACTGGCAATACATCAGAAAGTCCATATATCCCACCTTCGGACCCACCAATTTGCATTTCTAGGAATGTATCCTACTGATACACACTACACACAAGAGGCTGTACCCAAAGATGTATTTACAAAGATATAATTTCAATAAAAAAAAAATAGGTGGACTTAATATCTTTATCTTTAAATACAGTGGACCGATTTAGGTAAATTATGATATAACTGCATCACAGCCATTTATAGTTATGTTGTAAAAATGACTATTGATAGGTAAATGTTCATTATATGAGATTAAATTAAAAAGAGCAGGCCATAAGTAATATGCATACAATACTATTTTTGTAAAAAGTCACATCCAAATAATATACCAAAAGGGTATTTCCATACTAAACTGTTAGCAGTGATTATATCTTTAGATGTAGAATGATTTTTTTTCCTAGAAAAGAAAAAAAATGATTTTTTCCAACCTGACTTACATTGCAATCTTAAGCATGCTCTATTTTTTCTGATTGCTCTTCAAATGGCAATGGCTCCTGTCATTTTTTCTTATACCTCTTCCAAACTAATGAGCTATTATTAAGACAAAAATATGCTATAGGAACATATCCTTATAGGAATGCAGTGCTATAATGAATAATGACCTATTAATTGATTCACTCAGAACTACATACTGAAATTTTTGTTTTTATTTATATTTTTTGAAAAGGAATATATGCTTATGTTGAGGTTTCTGTCCAGACTTGAATAAAAATGTTATCCTTCCTGTGGACAAAATCAGTGATAAAGGAAGGAAGGGACAATGATATTAATGACAGTTTAATCTATGAAAATTAATCAGAAGCAACCATTAAGTTTCTGATGTATAAACAAAATGTGACTAACCACTGTCTCTGAAATTTAAAAAAAGCCTCTGATTAAAGAGATGAGAATATGTCAAAATTTCAAAGGAAGCAATACAAGCACCTAAAGGGCTAGTGGATATATTTGTGTTTGTATTACTTGGGATACAGCTAAACACATTGACTTTTAATGCTTAGAAAACTGGCACATTACATAAGCAAGTTTCTTTCTTGGCTAGTTATAAAAACATAATTTAAATAACTATCAGCATTGTAAGAGGGCTCTTAGAAGCTATTAGAAGATTTACTACTTGTTTACTGAAAATATATTAATTCTCCTCACATTTTTAATGGTTTTATAATATGTATTATAGTGAATTGAAAAAAAAAATGTAAGTATGTATTTCAAAATTATTGAAGGTTGTAGAAGGGAGAGAGATGATTTAGGATATTAGTTTAAAACTTGTATGTATATCTTCTAGTTCCAGTATCCCTCCCCGATAGTCTGAGAAAGGCATTCAGAAATTTTGTGAAATCTCTCTTCTGTGATTATTTAAAACACACATACAAAAACTATCCACCTATCTGACTGAGGTGTAGTACTACAGGGAAGAGGGATGGAGCAGATGAATGTGAAGATTTCTCTGTATTGTTGGATGTTGCTGTGTTGCCTTCTAATGTCAAAGTATTAAAGTAGTCATAGGAGTCCAGCTATAGTACTGGAGATGTTCCTAATTAATTGAATTGCATAGCATGTCACCAAACATACTATAAATCACCAATACGAATGCAGATATAATTGAGCTCAAAGACAGACTTTTGGTTTTGTTTTGTAATTTAAAGGACAAAACAAAAACTGCCATCGATGGGTATATGTATTGTATTTTGAAGCTGTTACTCAGTCCTCAGAAAATGTAGCGGTGCGCACTATACTAAGCCAGCCCACTAATGACTCTGATCATTTAGAGTCCAGATAATCTAATAGATGAGCCAGCAGTCATAGGGCAGGACTCATACTTGCAGAAAAATAAAAGGTCCTCGACAACACTGGAAAAAAATCTGACGGGAAAATTTTTGAGTCTTGAGAAAAAGAGAGCAAAATATCTTTATCTAATAGTTTAGACACAGTTTATTCTAAGAGTAACAACATATAAGAAATGATGAGGCTCCTGAGCCACTCTCCTTGCTCGAGCCTGCTCCTACCTCTTTGGAGTGTACTTTCCCTTCAATAAACTATCTCTTTGTTTCACCTCTTTAAAAAAAAAAAAAGAAATGATGAGCTTTTTCAGTTTCTATGCTTCTAGTTTAGGGTAAATGTTAAGAAAATGTTCCAGTTACATGCAAATCCTTTTTCATTTCTAATAAACACTGGAAAAGATATCCTGTGTGTTATTTTGAAAGAATGAGAAGACACAAAGTTATCTTCTACAAAGGGAGAACAATCCCTCAATAATGGGTCATCATCTCTCAGAGATAAGCTGTCCTTTTCTAAATAGGAAATAAGACTGAAGAGGGAATCTGAAATCTTGGCTCAGGCCTGAGCTCATGCACCAACCAGCTGTGAAAGTTAGGTTAAGTCCCTTCATTTCTTTGGGCTTCTATTTATACTAATTTCTGGAATAATTATACTATTACTTATTCTGAAAACTCGTTATATTTGTTAATATTCTTCACAAATGCACCACACACATTAAATAGCTTTTAGTCCAGTTTATCTTTAAAATGTATCTCCCTACATAAATCATCAATGCACTAGAATGAGGTTTTTGCTTGATGTGGATATTTAGCAACTATAACGATTAAAAATTTTTGTGTTTCACACATATACATGCGTATATATCTGGAACGTAATATACAATAAATGTTGAATAAATGAATAAGCAAATGAATCCATCCATTTATCCATTCATCTTTCAGGTAAAAAAATGCTAAGGTTTATGTAGACTACATTACACAAGGAGTTATTACCAGGAATAAACTATTTTAGCTAAGGCCATGACACATGCAAGAGTGAAAGAAAACATGGCTAGGAATTAGGAGATGTGAATTCTAGTCCAGCTCTGTTATTAAATCTGTATTAATATATAATTTGCATGGTCCCAGTTTCCCCATTTCTGAAAACGCAGATATTAAAATCTTCCCTCCATAGATGAAATCTTCCCTCCATAGATGGAGGAGACAGGACTTAAAAAAAAAATCAAAGCACTTTATAAATAAAAGATAATTATCAGCTTCTGGTTTCATGCTCATTAAGGAGCTGAATTTTGTGATATGAAACAACTGTAAAAGAAAAGAAAACTCCCCTCTGCTTCGTCTTCTGCTTGGGGCTGAGAACGAAGCACCTTAGAATGAGGAGAGTGTCCCAGTGACATGTGAGCAATCATGCATGGGCCATGACTAGGGTGACTTGCTGTACTGCTCTTCTCTTCCAAATGGGCTATACACTAATAGACTTAAAAGAAGTTTTGAGATGTAATTTATATACTATAAAATTCACCTTTTAAAAGCATACAACTTAGTGGGTTTTAGTATATTCATAGAATTGCACAACCAGCGCCTCTATCTAATTTCAGAACATTTTCATTTACTTTCAAAAGGAACTCTGTACTATTAGCAGTTACTCCCACTTCTTCCCCTCCTTTCCCAGCCTTTGGCAACCACTAATCTACTTTTTATTTCCATGGGTTTGTCTATTCTGGACATTTCATATAAATGGAATCATACTATTTGTGGCCTTCTGTGACTGGGTTTTTTTTACCATAAATACTTGATAAAACAGAGTTTTCACCCCAAAAGTACTCCCCATAAGATACTTTTTCTTTGGAAACCTTATAAGGCTTTCATTAGAAGGAACATTCTTTCAATTATTTTACTTTAAATGAGAGTGGTATAGGCCAAAATTTTAGAAACTCTTAACTAGAGCCTAATTAATATAACACTACATGAATACAAGCAGTGTCTCTGCTTTTCCCACTGTTCAATAAAGTTTGAATGAAATTATTCTTTGAAATATGAATGTGGACAAAAAGCAGTATTCCTAAGCTAACAAAGCTTACATTAAAGTCACTTCAAATGTTTATAAAACTAAATGAAAAATATTACATATATTATTATTTCATCTATTTTTTCCTAAAAGTTTATAATTCAAAATGGATCTTCTCACTTGAAATACAAAAAAGACTGTTTTATATTTCGAACTACGAGTTTCCAGATCACTTAAAGGCATGGCGTGGTCAGATCTTATGATATTCAGGCCTAAAATAACTGACTTCTCTGTCTGGGATTTAAAAAAGTAACTGAAAATCATAATCTTAGCAAATGTCTCAAGAGAAAACTGAATATTGTTAAGTGTGTATCACATAAAAATTGAGTGATGAACACCTGAAACTAATAAAAAAATTTAGTGAGGTGATTTTATTTATTTGTATAAAGATATGATAGGAAACAAAGAGATCTTAGGGGTTACTGCCAGCTCTCTCATTTTACTGATGAAATGAATGAGGGGGGTTCAAAGAGGCTAAATGACTTACCCACGACCATATGGTATGAGAGGGCTTACTGTGCGAGGTGCTCATGCTGACTTATTTCTTAGTCCCCCCATCAACCCTATTCATGTCCCCAGTTTTCAGCTGAGGTTGATAGAGGTAAATAATTTGCTCCCACTCAGGTTTTTCTAGCTTCAAAGCCAGAGAACTCTTAACCATTTTGCTAAACGAGTCTTCAGCTCCTCATCACAGCCTTTTTCCTGGAATCAATGATTTAAAAAAGCATTTAGCCAGGTTCAAAATTTCTAAATTAACTTAATTAGAACAGAAAAAAAAAATCATTAGAAATTAGCAAAAACACTGACAAAGTAAGAGAAAAAGATAGGGGAAAGAGAGCAGGTCTAAAAATGGTGAACTTATTATACAAGTTGACAATGCACTGTAGAATTGTATGCCTGAAACCTATGTAACCCTTGCTAACAGATGTCACCCCAATAAGTCTAACAATAAAAATGAATTAAAAATAAAATAAAATAAAATTATTTTGAAGTTTATAGATACATCTAACGTCTAATAAAAGGAGTAAGTTATTCAAACATCCAACATTACCTGGTTAAGTCTCTCAGTCGAGCCACCTCGGCATCACGCTGACGTAATGTTATTCCCAATATCTGATTTTCCTTTTCAGCAGCTTCTAACTTAAACTGGGAGCTTTTCACATTGACTAAGGCTTCCTCCAATTCTAAAATTACAAACAAGTTTCACTTTCCTTATTCCTTTTTCAAAAATGTTGACTATAACTACAGTTCAAATACATACCAATTTTTATTCTAGTTGTCTCAATGTCAAATTGCTGTTTATTATCAAGTATAGTTTGATCTTTCTCTTTAAATATACCAGCAAATTTTTTGTTTTCATTTCTCAGATTTTCAATCACTTCTAAAAGCTCTTCATTTTTACTCTGTAGTGACTCCTGGCTCTTCAGTGACTCCTGTAATTGATTTTGCAGTGACTTATTCAATGACTGAAGAGAAAACACTGTAAAACAAAACAGAGAAAATAATTATTTTCCCAATTTAAAAAGTACAAACCTGGAGATGTTTTTTAAAAAGAAAAAAGAAATGAACAAACAAACAATTAACCCATGGACACAATCAATAGTTTAATGTTTATTTGGGGACGAATGGGTTAGGGAGGGGAGAAAGGGGAGGGGGTGGGAGAGGAGCGGGGGGAAACTAAATATATGGTGATGGAAAGAGAAGTCACATTAGGTGGGGAACTTATTATACAACAAGTTGACAATGCACTGTAGAATTGTATGCCTGAAACCCATGTAATCCTTGCTAACAGATGTATAAGTCTAACAATAAAAATGAATTAAAAAAAAAAAGAAAAGGCTTAGAATATATTGATTTTGCTTAACAATTTTAGGCTTGAGCAGTTCTACGTTAATACTAAATGTATTTTTAAAAATTGGCAAACATTATGCCTTTTTTCTCCAATTGATATTCTGGACATTAAATGTTTTCTTTTTGTTTGGTTTTTTGTTTGTTTGTTTGTTTTTAAAACCCTTTTAAATGAAAGACTAGTACATGCACAAATTTTTAAAAAGTCCAAATACCACGAAATAACCAATGATTCTTGACGGAGAGTCTCTCTCCCACCCCTCCTCCACTTTCCCCCAGAGATAATCACTATTAACTTTGTTGTCTTTCCAGAAAACATAATATATATTTAACCATAAATGAATCATACTGCAATATACCCACAGTTTCTAATCTTGTCTTTTTACCCCGATAAGATTTTATGTATCAGCACACAAATCTATCACAATCTTTTTAATGACTATAGAAGTCTATGACACCATTTATTTTAAAAAATGCAGCCCTGAGTGAAGGCTTACTTTGTGTGAAGGACTATAGTAGAATCTGGGCAAACAGTGGTTGAGTGGAGCTGGTATCAAACAAGTAATTATAAACAGCAATAAATGCTCTCAAGGAAACAATAAGTAAATGCATAGAGAATAAAAAGAGGTAAAATACTTAGAATGGGAACCACTGATCTCCCTACTTCCCGGCTTGGCCTCCTCTCTGCCACCAATCCTCCCTACTCCCACCATTTATTCAGAGTAGAATCAAAGTGATCTTTTCCAAAATTACTCTGGTGAAGTAGGACACTTTCATGATATGCAAGTTCTGTCGGGTGCTCATATTTTTCTTATTCCGTTGTAAGATACACTTACATATTAAGAAAATTAAGCCTTTGTAATATGTATTACAAAAAAATGTTTCCCATTTTGTTGATGCATTTTGAATGTATTTATAATTTTGCAATGCCTAAAATGAAAAAAAATTTTCTGGAACATATTTTATCAAACTTTTCCTTTGCAGTATCTGAGTTTTTATCAGGCTTAGGAAAAGTTCCCAATATATAGAGAGGGTGCCAAAAAAATGTATACACATTTTAAGCTAGGGGAAAAAAACATTAAATTGTAATACTCAATATATACTGGTAACAAAAGATGAATACAAGTCATGTTTAACTTCTGCAATTACAAGAGGTGCTGAAAGTGGTCCAGACACTTCTGATTATGACCAATTACTGCTTGAGCAACATTGACCAAAGTGTCCACTTGTATTGCTGCACATGCCATTTTAATTTCTTCCTGAAGTACTGCCAGTGTAGCTGGTTTTCTATGGCACAACTCATCCTTTAAGGTCTCTCACAGGTAGAAGTCAAGGGGTGATAAGTCAGGAGAACATGGGGGAAACTCAAACAATATTCTCAAATTTCAAATACCACTTCAAAATGGTCTTGCAGTCCTTGAAAGACAACCACGATTCCACCATTTTCTTTGTCCTGCCTGACGCATGGTGACAGTAGCATTAACTTGATTAATGCCACCTTTCGAGAGAATGTCATACTACACATTGCTACCGTGATTCAATTCAACTTTAAAAAGTAACGTATAAATAACATCTTTCAAAATGTGTATACATTTTTGGGGCACCCCAGTATATATATATTAAAAAGTCCTCATCCTTTCCTCTAGTACTACTAGTTTTTCTTTCTTTATCTTTTACTTTAAGCCATATGATCCATAAATACAATCTGACAATGTATGTCAAAATTGCAACTGTATATACCCATTAACTCATCAATTCTGCTATAATCTATAAAAATGCTCACAAATGTGCACAGAGACGTATGCACAAGATTTTCATTGCAGCACTGCTTGCATTGGGAAAATGGGAAAAGTACCCAAATATTAGCAGAGGACTTTAAATCTGTAACCACATAAAGCAGAATATCCAAGTATTAATAGTTCTTAAACTGAAAGAAACATATTTATATGTTTTGATAGAGAAAAAGGTCCATTACATGTTAAATGAATAAATTTTAATACAAGCTACAAAATAGTACACACTATACAATTCTCATTCTATTAAAACTCATTTCTAAAATAAACAAAGTACTGTATAGTTCTATTAGTGCCTATCACATAGTATGTACTCAGTATGTAACTACTTGCGAAATAAATCAATCATATGTGAACAGAAGATATGCGCAAAAAAAAAATACAGCCTTTTTCTTTAATAGGAGTGCATGGTTATTTTATTTCTCTGTTCTTACAACACAGTGGTACCTTGATACTCACTGTTAATTGGTTCTAGGAGGTGCAATGAATATCAAAAACAACATGTATCAAACAAATTTTTCCCATAAGGAATAATGTAAATAAACTTAATGCATTCCCAAACCAAAAATACACAAACTGACCACAGAAGCTAAGATAAGACCACAAGGGCATATGCACAGAGCAAGTGCTACCATGTGACAAACGTGTGACCCCTTGTTTTGGCTGGAAAGGGTAGCAAGTCATGAGGCAATTAACACCAACAAATTCTAGTTTGCGCACCAAGTATCAAACAAATGATGAGAACCAGGCAAAATTTTGGCATCAAAATGCACGTTGAATACCAAATTTGACAAGTTTCAAAGCAGTCGAGTAATAAGTTGTCTGTACATCAAATTTTAATAAGGAGTATTATTCCTATTTTTTAAATTTTTGATTGAAAAAAGTTCACTCAAGACAAATTAAGAAAGCTCAATTCTTTATCAATATTTCCAGAGCCACAAAACATTTACCATCAGTTCTGAAAGTTCTTTTACGTACATTCAAGGTTGCACTCCCAGGAACTAGATGCCTTTTGAGGTTTTTCTTGTTCTCTAAGTTGCTGGTTTAAAATTCTCAACTGCCTAAAGGAAATAATGAAGAAATATGAATTTAAATGCAAGAATCCCAAGCTCATTTGACCATGTACATTTGACAACCTATTTAAAAAGTCAACACAAACTGTGGCTCCCAAGAAGAAAACAGAAGTCCATTTAATTCCCAAAACAAGACAAAAACCAAATAACACCATACTGTTATTTATGGGCCTGAGATAATTTTTAAGATTGCCAGGGGTAGCATAAAATCTCCCCTCACTAGGAAAAGTTTAACTTTTCTGATTTTTTCCTCTTTCTTTTTTTGTTCTTATCTTTTCAGTGATTTCCTTGTTTTTCCTATTTCTTTCATTTCCTGCCTACTCTTGCTATTTTCTTCTGTCTTCCTTCTCTGTATTTTCATTTCTGTAGTAACGATCTACTTTTTAAATGATTTATCATAACAATGAACTAGAACATCTACAGGGACTGATGCCTATCAGACATCTATCTGCTTAGTTTGTCATACACTGGAAAAAATTGGGAAATGCAAATCTATGCTTCTAATAATTTCTTTATTGGATAGAAAGTTACTGCCTTTTTCAACTAAAGAGAATGCTAATAAGCAGTATCTTTAACCTTACAATGAACTTCACAATATGTAGCCACTTCAACAAATACATACAAAAGGAAGTACAAAAGTGTTTTCTTTACTTCTAAGAAGTTAATACTTTTAAGGGTTATCTCTAATATCTTTCCAGAATTACTTCCCTGAAAATATTCTGCATTAAATTATGTTTTTGTTACTCAATCTAAAATGATAATGCCCTATCTCACATCATTTATGTGTTAATTCCAGATGAATTAAAGAGCTTCAAGCTAACAAAACCAACTATATTAAGTGCTATATGGAAATCTCCATAATCTTGAAGTGGGAAGGCATTCCTAAGCAAGATTCAAAATCTAGCAACCATCAGGGGAAAGATTGAAGAATTTTACTCTACCAAAATTTGAAACTTGTTCTAGAATTAACAATCTAGAAGGAAACAGTTTCCATACACATACCAGACAAAAGGTCCGTAACATTTCAAGAGTACCTACAAATCAATTAGGAAAGGCAATAAAAAAGGGACCAAGGATAAGAATGAGCAATTCACATAACATAGAAATGGCCACAAGCATATGGAAAACGGTCAGTCTCACTATTATGAACAAATGCAAGTTTAAAACAGGAGATACTTTATGGCCACAGGATTGGCAAAAACAAAAGGATATAACATTATTTGTTGGTGAGGGAAATGTGATATAGGGAAAAGAATTATCTCATTAGTGGGAGTCTACTGGTATAACAAATGTGCATGACAGTTTGGCAGTATCCAACAAATTGTTAATTGTTCCAGCACTATTTATTGAAAAGATGATTCTTTCCCCATTGACTTTCCTTGGCATCTTTATAAAAAATAAATTATCTATACGTGTGGGTTTGTTCTGGACTCTATTCTGTTTCAATTACCTATTTGTCTTGCTTTCTGCTAACACCATACTGTCTTGATTACTATAACCATCTTGACATAATGCCAATTTTGTTCTCCTTTCCCTAAGTTGTTTTAGTTATTTTAGATTTTTTCAATTTTCATTTAAATTTTAGAATCACCTTTCTATAAAATTGCCTGCTGGGGTTTCAACTGACATCAAATAGGATCTACAGATCAATTTGGGGAAAGCTGACATATTAACAATAAGTCTTATAATCAATGAATCCAATTTATCTTTCACTTATATACGTCTTCTTTATCTCAGCAATGCTTTGTAGTTTTCAGTGTGCTGGTCCTATACCCATCTTTTATCAAATTTATACCTAAATTGTTCATATTTTTTGATGCTAATATAAATCATATTTATTTTAAATTGTACTTCAAATTGTTCACTGCTGATACATACAAATATAACTGCCTTTTGTATACTGATCTCATATCCTGCAAACTTGATAAGCTCATTTATTAATTCTAGTAGCTTTTTTGTAGATTCTGTAGGATTTTCTACAGATACTATCATGTCATCTGTGAATAAGGCAGTTTTACTTCTTTCCTTTTCAATATGGTTGGCTTTTATTTTATTTTGCCTTATTGCATTGGTTAGAACCTCTAGCGCAATGTTGAATGTAATACTATTTGCTGGATATCATTCAAACATTTTTCTAGCATAGACAGAAAAATTAGCTAAACAGAATTTTAAAATAATGGGATGATATTACAAATACTATTTAAATATATTATATACTGAATTTAGCATTATGTGATTTTAACTGAAGGAAAAGTAACAAGTGAAACCAAAACTCATTAATAAACTTTAGGCAAATACTTCTCTACTTAAAAAAAAATTCCTAAATAACCTAAAATAAAGAAAATAAAATTTATATTTTCAGGATTACTAACACATTCTATTCTTTAACAATAATTTCCTTAGCTGTCTTAGTTCTATGTACAAATTCAATGTTCATCTCTAACCCACCCCTTTATGTAACTTCACCTCTTGGTTGGGTCTTTGCCATTCAAGAAAATTTTGTGTATGTATTTAGACTCCAAGGGTACTGTATTTCCTAAGTTCTTGCATACCTGAGAATATGACTGTTCTTCAAAGCAACAGCTGGATCACATATGAGATTCTTGGGGCATACTTTCTTTCCTTTAGAACTCTGTAAATGGTGTTCTATGATCTTCAGGCAATGATCATCACTGTGAAAAGGCTGAAGCCAGCCTAATATTTTTCTCTATATATGGTTTGCTTTATTTTTTAAGTATCTATAAAAGTTAATTTTATTTTGTCCTTAAGGTGTAGTAACTTTGTCAGCATATGTCATGGTGTTGATCATTTCAATAGTTTTTCTGAGATTCTCTATGCCCTATTTATCTGGACACAGCTCATAAATCTTCCTTTATTTACATATATGTTAATATTGTTTTTAATCCATTTGTTCTGCTTTTTCAGGAACACTATGCCAATTTTGCATTCTTCTGTTTCTCTTCCATGGGTATTATCTTTTTAATAATAATTTTCAGATTATTATTTTTCTATTTTGTTTTGTAGTATTTCTTCAGGCGTATCCACCAATCATTGAGTCATTTAACAAATATTAGAGTGATTGCTAGGCACAGTTCTTAGCACTAGAAATATAGTAACAAACAAGAGAGACAAAAATTCAGCCTTCTCAAATTCATAGAGACAGAAAGGAGAGTAGCAGTTACGAGGGGCTGGGAGGAAGGGTAAAGGGGAGTTATTGTTTTAACAGGTAGAGTTTAAATTGGGTATGAAAAGTTTTGGATACAGATAGTGGTTATAGGAACATAGCATTGTGAATATATTTAATGCAATAAAATGTATATACTTACTTACGGTTAAAATATTATTATATATTTTACAACAAAAATAAATTAATTTCCAAACCCTTTAAAAAAAAGATTTGGAAAGAGAAGTAAGCTTAAGGCTGGTAGGAGACTCTAACTGAATTTAGTAGCAATTGAAACAAAGATTATTTGAGGAAAGAAAAGCAAAACCAAAAACAATAATTCGGCCTTCATATTCCTTTGGTTCTTATAAAATATAACATCCCTGACCCTTCATGTTTGTTAATATGTTTCTAATGGGGCCTTCATTTTTGTAATACTTTTTGCTTTTCTCTTTTATTTTCCTGAACTCATCTAATTCATTTCTTCTCTTTTTACTGTTTTATCTTCTTTAAACACTCTCTCTTTTTCTGCCTCTGAGAAGAATTCTATTATCTTTAATTTCCTGGAGACAATAGAATACCATTTTAAATTTGTTTTCCTGGATTTTCTTTGGGTGACTCATCCCGTGATGTTTACTCTTTGTCCCATTTGTCAGTTAATTTATTTTGAATGCTATTCAAAAATCTCTCCTTCTGTTATTTCTTCCCATAGCGTTTGTAACATCACTCTTTCTCAGTTTTCCTACTACTTGCCTAGTTACTCCTACTCAGGTTTCTTTCACACTCCTCCTCCTGTTCTTTTCCTAAATGCTGTTATTCCCCAGCAATGCACCCTTGGCTGTGTTCATACTCTATACATTCTTGGTGAATTTATTAATACCAATTCTACACTGATAACAAATCACTTGCTTTTAATCACCAATGTCTCCAGGGTCAAAAGTACCTGATCTACAGTAAAAAAAAAAAAAGCTCAATAAGAAAGTGTTCAGTGAATAACTCTCAAGACTATAATTCTGTCTTGGACCATGTTCTGTGCTCCACTTGTACCATACATATGACCAGATGGTCTAAATAACACATTCAGCTTGTCTACATCTTAACTCACTCACTCACTCCCATTACACTTTCTATAATACTTCAAAATAAAATGAAATAAAAAACAAATAATCTATTCTTCCTCTAATAGCTTCTTCCTGGAAGAATTATGTTACTATTTGTCAAATGATCAAACCCAAAGACTGAATGTCACCCCTGGGTCCTCCTACTCTCTCCCATTTCACTTTTTTGTTCGGAGTGGGTATATAATGGTCTTGTATATGAGCCTAAAATCAGGAAGTGGTCATGACCTCTAATTTGCCCTATTTATGGTACTCTCTAGCTTGATGGTCCCTAACTAAAGTACCCTTTCGATCTTCATCCAGGAAATCTGGAAATGTTCCTGGGCTTTTGGTGGTCACAATGAATGGGGCACTACAGATACTTTGTGGGACCAGGAAGGCTAAATGAATGTCAAGCACTTGTCAGGAGTCCCACACAAAAACTGTCCAGCTCAAAATGCCTGAATGCCACAGACACAATGCACCCAGCTATTTTTTTAAAAGCCACAAGATGGCAATAAACTCCAAGAAAGTCTTGAAAGATCACTTTCTGGCTAAAAAGAAACATGTACAAGCAGTTTTTAAATGTCCAAACAGAAAAAAAAAATGTTTTTGTTTGAAAGTGCTGAGAAACACTTTTGAATGAGCCAACGCATTCCAACTTTCATTTGTAATGGAGAGTATGGATGATTCTAATTTAAGATTTCCAAAGGGGCACAAAAATTCCTACACTTCTGTTGGAAACCTCATTCTGCTAAAAAGAGCATATATCTGACAAATTCTTCATTTTTCAATAATTTCATTTTTAGAAGGTCAAGTAAACAGTGGTAATAACAGCAAGCTAGAAAATGTTTGTCCTGTAAGGACACAAAGCCAAAAAAGCTCTGGTGTCAAAGTGTGAAGAATCAGTTTAAGACACCAAATTAATACCTTTGTAAAAAATTAAAAACAAATGACCAATAAAGTAGTATCATTTTCTTAAAAGTTTTATAAATTAGTTCCTAAAAAACTCTAAAATGTTCTAAGGAATAGAAATAAATAATAACCACTGATATTTCCCATGGTCACAATATTAAAACAGCTAACATTCTGAGACTAAGTTCTAGTAGTTTATTTAAGAAACCAACAATTTGACAGTCTTACCTTTAAAAACATGCTTGTTATTTTAAATGGCTTACAGTGTATTCTTTTGTTCTACAAAATACACCTAAATACTGAAGTATAAATAAGTTAATCTCTATTTCCTAGTAGAAGCAATGTAGAAGCATAGAAATTAAGGTCATAGTGCTCTGTACTCAAACTGAGCAGGTTTCAGTCTTGTTTGTTACTTCTTAGTTTTGTGACCGTGAGCAAATTACATAATCTCTGTGTGCCTTGGTTTCATCATCTGTAAATGAGAATAACATAATACCTACACCTCACAGAGTTGTGAGAATTTAAAGAGATGGCACGTATAAAAAAGTTGTTAATAGCCTGGCACATAAGAAACATTCAATTAATGTTAGAAGTAGTATTGGCTGATACCATTATTATTGTTTATACTTGGTTTTGATTTTTAAAAACTAATGTTATTACTACAGATATCACTGCCAGGACTAAAGACAATATTATTACAATTTAAACCCAGTAACCCCAGCCCACATTACATTATCAAGAGACTAATGACTGTTAAAGAAATAATCCTAAGCAAGTGAATCTCACTAGGTATTGTACCTTTGCAGGCGCTAAATCCATGAACTTAAGCTACTCTCCAACTAGGAATCCTATTTTACTGCTTTCCAGTTTCTTGATAATGTTTGTATAGGTACTTGCAGGTTCTATCTGGTACAGTCTATAGTTCATGCAACTTTAATGCCCTTCCAGGGCACTCTCACACTGCAGTGCTGTGGAAGCACCTGAAAATGCCCTCCAATTCTCTGCAAAGTATACTGACACGTACATAGACACTGCATTAGTGGTGTTGGTAGTCATCATTGAAACATTTAAAGTTAAGATGTCACTGATAATATGTAAGTGATTTCTATATTTCAAGATTAGATCCCTGGTTTACATCTTCCCTGAACAAATTAAGACTATTAATTACAATGTAAGTTAAGATGGTCAAAAAAAAGTATCTAAGAATTAAAATGAGTTTTTCCTATGTTTGAGTGTGATAGGGCTACTGGTGCTCACCCATATCAAGTTCTTCTTTCCTTCTGGGGTGTATGGGAAATAAGGAAACATTTATGTCCCAGATGTTTATATTAGACAAGGCCATTGCCTCATTTTAGTCTACAAAAATGTAAGTGGAAGTGAGACTGTCACCTTCTGGGCTAGGGCATGTAAGGTTGGTATGCCATATCCATCTTGTCTTTTTCCTGGAAAACACTTACTGATAGTGGCCTCATAATGGAGGGTACCTAAATTCTGAGCTACAGGGTGAAAGAGAGCCTCTGCTGACCCGTACTGGTCTTTGCTGTGTTATGCCACTGAGATTTTGGAGTTTGTTACTGCACTACAGCTTACACCAGCCTGACAAATACCATTAGGTACTTCATTTTCCTCTCTGCAAACTACCAAGAGACAACAGAGGTAAAAGAGGTGGGAGAAAATATGTGCTAGTGGGCAGAAGTGAAGAGTCAGAGAATGCTCGCAATATTTGAAAAATGGGGGAGGGGGGGAGGTAGCGGCATGGGGTGTAGAAATACAATAAGACAGTAAATCTATTTTTCTTATGGAGTCCTAGATAATCTCATTTGGCACCTAAGTTCTAGCCATGAGACATCTTTGTATAGAGACAAAAATATTCAGAGCAATTCTTACTTGCGTAATTGAGCGTTTTCACTTCTTAGTGGTTGCATCGCCAGTGCTATTTCAACTTGAATATCTGTGTTTTCACTTACTGCTGGAAGCAGAGATATACATGCCTCCAATTCTGTAATTAATCTCTGAACTTCTGAATCCTCTACAAGAGGCAGAAGGTATGAATAAAAAAAATATTGTAAATTGGTTTTGGATAAAATTATTCACATATATTACTAAAAAAGAAAAAAATGGATATATACATACTTGTTATAAACAAACTCAACTTTTTCTAAATTTAATATACAAATCCTACTTTCCTCTTTCCTGCTGCTTACATTTGAGTATTCAGAAAAATTTTAAAGAAATTAAAATCAGTAAACTAAAGAAATTAAGTTCAATACACTAAAGATTAATCTTAAATCACAGACTTATTATATTAGTGATTTTTTTTTCAATCAGTTTAGTAGAGAATTAGTTTACACTTACCTCCTAGTTCACATTACCCAAGGACTTCTGGACTCCTATAATTACTAAAGAGTTTCCTATATTGATATAGTACTTACTTTTACAAGACAACTTTTTAATCCTGGCAAATAATTCACTTTAGGTGGTTCAATGTGGCATTATATCTCCTTTATAAAATTAAATTATAAAACCTTACCTACTAAGATAAGGTTTTATTATTTAATTTTATTAAGGACATTTAACACAACCAGCCATACCTCATTTAATGTAGTAATGAAAAGTAATGAAACTTTGGTTATTAATTGGGGGAAGTGGTTGGTTTTAGAAATGGCAAACAGACACAAGTAGAGGGTGGATTTTAGATCTTTTGTCCTTTTATTTTTTTGTTACTTCATTTCCATTCAAATTTTTTATAGACTAAAAGCATTTAATAATCATTAATTGTCTGATCTCCAAAAGAGGTGGAAAGTATACTCTAAGTTACAAAAATAACTCAATCCCATGGGTATTTTAACACCCTGATGAAAAAAATACATTACATGCACATAGTAAACAACTGTTCCCATACTAAGCAGTTCTCTACCAATCCTTTCTTTGTACAGTGGAGGCAGAAACCTGGACTCCACCACTTTTTGGCAATGTAACTTTAGTCAAATTGCTAGTAACTCTTGAAGCTTAGATGTTTTTCCCGGTTAAAAGGAGATCACAACAGTACCTCACAGGGTTGCTGTGGGCATTAAATAAGATAATGCACATATGGGAGTTCCCTGGTGGTGTAGTGGCTTAAGACTTCGGCGCTGGCACTGTCAACGCTGCAGCCTGAGTTCTATTTCCAGCCAGGGAACTACCCACATACTACAAAAAAAAAAAAAAAAAAAAAAAAAAAAAAAAAAAAAAAAAGATAATGCACATAAAACACTTAGCATAGTGCCAGGCAAAGGTATGTGCTCAATAAATGATAGCTAATGTTGTTACTATTATTGTTACCATAATTATGTATTTGGTTAAGAGAATAGTAATAAGTTGAAAATCTAAAACCAGAAATTTTAATATATTAAACTTTTGAATTAATACTGTTATATTCCTATAGATACATTTTAGGATTGGTATTTTGCCAGTCTGCAAATACTAAATATTCAATCAGTGATTCCATAATCTAAGATGACAAACCTGTAACCCACTCCAAGCAAAAGACATTATTTAAAGTATACAAATGTAAAAAAGAATAAAATAAAATAAAATATACACATGTAATGCAAACAAGTAATACAGACTGGCTCAAGTATCTGATAACTCCGCCTAAGACATTTTTCTTGATTTAATTTAAAAAATCCCAAAAATTAAACTGAAAAGGGTATAAAAAGGCTTGGGTTGCTTCTCAAAATGAGATGTGTTAACATTATAAACAGTTGGTTATTAAAGAAATCATGGGAAGAAATCTCTGCATCTTTTTAAAATAGAAAGAAGTATCAGTCTATTCCAGGGAGTTAATCACCCTTAGGGATCCTCTAAGCCCTAAAAGTTTATCTACAAATTCTCTTTGGTTGAATCTTTTAAAGATCCTTTTGGATCAAGTAGAATGAATACACACTTGCAAGTAAGACCATTTAATATTCCCTAGTACATTTCAAATTCATAGCAGGTAAGATGAATCAAAACTTAAAAAATAATAATAAAACTGGCAGAACTCATTTCCTTATTAGCTCAAGACATATTTCTTTGGAAAATACCACAAATTGCATATCAATTATTCTAAGTTTAAATGATGACTAAATAATATTATATAGCTATCTAGCATTAAAAGCATGCTACAGAAAAATATAAAGAAAAGTATTCATCTACCTTGTTCTGCTACCAGGGCCTTCAGCTCTTCCAATAAATACTTTACAGTTTTAACTTTTTCAGCACTCTGCTTCCCTTTTTTTGCCTTCTGGACATCCTTTATTCTTGAATCTCGCACATGTATGTTTAAATCTTTTTCTTCACTTGTGACCTCTCCAATTTGTTCTTTGACACATTCTTCTTCATTAGTGGCCAAGAAAGTTGGCTGTAATAGAGTGGGGCTTTGGTGTGTTGGACAGTCCAGATGGGAATGCAACAGATTCATATATGTTTGGAAACACTTTAGTAGGTCTGGTTCTTTAGGAACTTCTTGTGGTAGAATCCCATTAGCAAGACCCAGCTGCTGAAATGTTGGAATAGCTGGTTTGTCAGTTTGGGGCAGGCTACATGGACCTCCAAGACAAGTACTGAAGGAATTCCTAAGACTATCAGTACAGTTCATAGAAACTGTTTTATGTTGTGATGCAAACTTGTTGTCATCATCAGTCTGAACTTCCTAAAGAAAGAAAAAAACAAGTTAAGCTTTCAAAAATGTAAGCACTAACTGGTAGACAGGCATTAATTATAATAAACTCAAATGAGAAATATTAGAAAATGACTTTTGCAGATGGAGTTATAGATTACCAGTGAATAAGGTCCCCTTAGCACAATATTCTAGCTTTTTTAAAGCTTAATTAGTTTACTATGCAATATGGAAATATTTAAAGCCATGACTAAAACAGACTGTTTATAAATATCATACTTTCTTGTTTTAAAGGCACCAGAAATCAGTCCTCTGGGAATAAAACAAACTTCCACTTTGGGAAATTACATTGAAAGAATAAGCTCAAACATAACAAAAAGCTTTTGCACAAAAATATTTACAGAAATGTTAGAGTAGTAAAAAACTGACTATTGCTTAAATTATCTAACCAAAGGAAGTAGTTACACAGATTATGGTATATCCACTAAATAGAGTATTAACAACTTATTAAAATTTACAAAAGGGCTATTAACAGAGAAACATGTTTACAATAAAATGTTAAGTATAAAAAGCAGTACATAAAAATGTATAAAATTTAATATAGCTATATTTTAAAAGAAAGCAAACTTAAATAAAAACCAGAAAACAGAATCTACACAGACAATTAATTACAAAGTTGGAAAGTGCTCTATCAATGTGTTAAGAGCAACTGTGTTTGTGTGGTGGGTATGGGTGATTTCTTTTTTCTATTGATTTCTTCTCCTTTTCCCCCCTCACCATTGTCCTTAATAAATAGGTAGAACTTTTGTAATAAAAAATAATGGGAAAAAATGGTTTTTACACATCCTAGGGCATTAAGATACCATCAGTAAATTCAATTTTCTCTCCTAAGATGATAGTTTCTAAAAGCAAATGATTACTTGTATAGTATATAAAGTATACCTACAGAATGTACCACTGGAGGGCAGGGTGGCTGCTGAGGTAACTGGACTGGAATGGAAGAGGATAAGCCATAATTAGAATATGGAGTTGTCTGAAACTCTAGAGAAGAAGGAGAAAAGAATCATTCACATTTCATATTGCATATACAATAACCAGGCAACTTAATTAAGAGTTTATATTTGTGCTTTTAAAAACATCATTCATACTAACCAGAACCAGACACACTGTGGCAAGGTACAGCAGGAATTCCAGTACGGTTGTTCTTTGAAGCCAAGTTATTCATCAGTGACATCTGAGTCTGCACATGCTCACAGAGGGCTTGGTATATTATGGGTGAATACATTCTATAATGATCTTGGAATGACCAATTTTGTGTGTTATCTGATGAGTCTCTTTGACTTCCAGCAGGAGCTTCATAAGGTATTTGTTTCTTATAATTTGAAGACACTAATGTAGAAGAAGAAAAAGTTCTGGAAATATGATTCTTCATAACCTTGTCATAAAATTTCAGGAGGGGTAAAAAGGACTCTTAGAAGTAGCTCAATTCATTATATACTTTACATAAGGGCTTTACCACTATCACCCCTAAAGAAAATCAGACATCCCAAACTGTATTTTTACAATTCGTAATCAATTAAGTTCAGTCAAAAATTATCTATACTATGTTTTTAAATTCTCTACTAAATGCTATTTATAAAATCTTACCTTCAATTTTAAGACCCCTGTTAATGGTGTTACTTCTCTCTAAAATCCAATGAAACTTACATCTTAACTTCTTATCTATTTGATGCTTTGAAAGGGGCATGGGGAGAATGGAATTAGAAAAGACTATTTTGTAGCAATCTGGATGCTTTGACCACAAAACAAACAAACAAAAATCAATCAGAGCTTTGAGAGCAAGAATAAAAGTGGACTTAATCTACAAATTGGGCCACCAAGCAAAATCCTAACCTGGCATTTAGAAAGTCTCCAAAGCCTGACCACAACACCCAAATAACCATGAATAGTAGAAATGGGTAAATTGTGGTATACAAGGGCTGTCCAGAAAATATCCAGTCATATGTAGTTGGATTTTTCCTGGACAGTCGTCCTATGCGTGTGATAGAACACTATACAGCAATGAAAAATAACAAATTACTGATAGATATATATATATATATAGATATATAGATATATATATATAGAACTAATTATATGAATTTAATGGACAATGCATTGAGAAAGATGTCAGACACAAGACTGCAGTGTACAAGTACATTTACATGAAGTTCAAGAACAGGTTAACATATGCAATGGAGAAAGAAGTCAGAATAGTGGTTACCCGGGGTGACGGGATAGATACTGATGAGAATACTAATGGGGCAGGAGCCCGGTAGGGTGCAGAAAATGTTGTATATCTTCATCTGGGTGGTGACTATATTGGAGCATATATATGCAAAAATGTATTGAGATTTATGCACTTGCTCTATGAAAGCTATTCCTTAATTGTTTGAGTGAAATGGTTAAAATTTTTTAAATGCTATGGAATTCCCCAAATATATATACAGTTTACTGAAAATAAAAACATTGCTAAAAGCATAAAATTTACATGTAAAAGCAAAAAGTTAAAGGCAGGTTGAATACTATAACCAATGAAGATTGAAAAAAATTTTAAAGAAAAAGACTACTAAATTAAAATTGAGTATGAAGATGACTGTAAATATTAGGTGCTTCCTTTTGAGATGATGAATTCCTGTGAACATATTTCCCAGGTCTGAATATGAGCTTCGACTTAGCTGAGTAACTTTTGGCAAATTACTTAACCTCTCTTGACCTTCTCTTTCTCATCAGAAAAATGATAATAAAAGTATCAACTACTTCTTAAGATTGTTGTGGGAACAAGACAACACTTGTAAAGTATCAATGTCTAGCATGTAGAATTCAATAAATGTTATCTCTATTACCAAATGGCTGCAGTCTTAAGACAAGACAAATATTTCATATTTATAAATTTCCTATGATATCAGTACTATATACCTCTAGTATGTCCTGAGGTGGTTATAACCAAAAGCAATAATATTCTTCATTTTCTGACTAGATGAGTTACAACAAAATTAGTTTACATTTCTATAAAAACTTACTTATTAGAAATAATTTTTATAATAAATCCAATTTAGAGGAAAAGTATCCTCTAAAATTAATTTTATCTTTGAAATCTAAAATGATAGACCATGAGATCACAGCCCACAGCCACCAAGCACATAGCTCTTCCTTTCTTCTTGATTCATGGGTCTCTCTTCTGCTCTTGGATTTCTTTTTGGCCTCATTTAAGATCAGAATTGTCTGGTTTGTAGAATTCTCAGATTTCACACTCCCAGGTCCCAGGCACTGGCTCTGATTCACCTTCTTTTCAAAGGGTGGTTTTCACAACCTCTCATAAAGCTGAGCTACAATAGCATGCCTCTGCCAGCAGGTGTCATCATCCAACGTAAATTAATGTACTCCAAACATAGTTCTTAAAATTCAAAGCCTTAGCATTAAAACAGCCTTACTCCTTTAATAACTCGGTCCACATGAAACTCTGATAATACTGAAGATTTACATTCAAGAGACAAAATCTTAAAGCAAATTATTCAAGTTAAAAACAATAAATGGATATAAAAAAGATTGCATTTATTTTACTACTATTCAACTTAAAAAACAAAACAAAACAAAACAAAAAAACAGCAAATGAGGCTGTTACTGCACAAATACAAACGAAGCATATTTTCTTGTTCTTGTTCATAACACCAAAGCACCTACATGAATATTTCACCTAACAAACTAGGATGGCAGTATGTCTAATTGGTGTCAGTTGGTAACTATAATTAATGAAGGGATTCATTCATTATTCAGTCCACAAAACTTTTCCACTCTTTGAATTCCAGTTGCCGCACAGCACTGTTGCTTGGATGTACGAGTCTTCTCTGACAGGTACGAGAGTTCCTGGCATCCAAATATAAAACAAACATCTACTGCAGGTAAGAGCTGCTGGATATCTGGTATAATGTGAAATATGTAAAAGGACACCTGGCCTAGATGAGGGCAATCAATGCTGAAAGAATTCTGCCTGTAGTGCTTTATTTGCCCAAGGTGAGGGCAGGCTATATATATGTTACTGAAACCAGTCATGTGTGAGTTATCAAATGTAAGAAGTGGCTTATTAAAAAATGTGTTTTTTTTTCTTTAAATGTCAGGAGCACTCTGAAGTTAGCTCACTGTACTTCTGGGACTGCCTCTCTCTGCCTCCTTGCTCCCAGGTCGCATCCAGGTGGGCAGGCTTGACTCCACAGACCCTAAGTAACAGGCAGGTCCCAGGCAGAAAGTGCATAAAGAGACATTCCTCTGAAGATGGTTAACATAAAATAGTAAGATGATGTATGTTAAAACTAAACTCACATACAGATAGTAGTTGACATACTGTAACAGTTTCCTTAAAATTCTATGAGTTACCTCACTTAAGCAGAAATGGTAAAGAGCAAGTGCTGAGTGTGGTTTTTGAGTTTTGTTGAGCACTGTGACAAGAGAGCAAAAACCTTGTTCTGGTTAATAGCTGCCAACCACACACAAAAAAGACATCCTTTCTAGACAGTGCTACAGTTTGGTAAACTATAAAAGACAGTCATTGAACCAAAGGAAAAGAGGCTTCTGCTTCTAATGGGTCAAGCTTAGGAATAAATAAGTCAATGAGAACTAATTTCTAATACTGCAATCCTTAAGGAGATTGTCCTATGGGAAGCATGGCCCTCCTTCTGATAAGGACAGTAGAGAGGAAAGGATGATAAGAATATTGCATCCTGATCACAGGAAAAAAACCATTGATCAGACTCTAATCCAAATGAGAATTTCATGCTAGGGACCTAAAACACCAGCTTTACTTTTCTGCTCCTCCAAATCCATCTTATACTCATCTCCATTATGTTGATCTATATGGATCACATTGTTAGGAGCTAGTCCTTCATGGGTCTCTTTTGCTCCAACAGGTCTTGCTGGATAAACCAAGAAAGGCCTTGATATTAGATTGTTAGGGCCCACATCTAGATAGAGAAGTAAGAAAAAGTAAAAAAAAAAAAAAAAAAAAAAAAAAAAAAAAAAAAAAAGAAAGGCCTTGACCTAAGCTCTTTACCTGGGTCACTTCTCAGGGTTATTTATAGTAAGCAATTCAGGGATAAGGTAACGTTTCTCCTGACACAAGTATAGTCTTGCTTACTACCAAATGCATTCCTCAACTCAATGTTCCTCAGCTGAAACTTAAATCTGTAGCATGCGCAGCATGTCTGGGTCCATCACATCTCCCCAGAAGAACTGGTGCTGAGGTACATACTACTTGCTATGTTATGAGTAATAAAACCCTTTGTCTCTGACCCAAGAATCTTGTGTTTCTTGCCAGCATCCATGACATAGTAAGGCTAATTTACTAGCTTGTAAGAATAAAATCAAATTCCAGGACTCCGGTTGGGTTCGATCCAGTGAGAGTCTTGGCATTATCAAGGAAAGGAAGAAGCATAAAGCCAGAGCATTTATTCCTATAACTCCCTTTCTTAGGCTGGCTTTGATCCTTAAATGAAGCTCACTGCAATTCTCAAGGTGGGCCTACTCTACATAATAGTATCTCTTTCTGAGTTCTAGTAACCACCCTCACCTTATCCTTTACAGCCTAGGATGACTACAACTCCATTGCTACTACTGCTGCTGCTAGTATGGGCTAGCACAATCCCCTATGGTTTCCTAATACGACACTGACACCTTTGTAGTGAGTTTCTTTGTTAATAAACCCTTGGGTGTTGCCATATGTTTCTTACTGGAACTCTGAATACCAAGCAGTTCAGCTGGGATCCAAGTTGCTACCATGGAACCACTGTCAGCCATGCACATTACAAATGAGAGTTTCTTGAGGAAAGGTGCCCTGGACAAGAAATAACCTGGCTTGAGAAAAAAGTAGGATGCTGGAGGAACAGGCAGTTCTCACTACCACTTCTTTCTTTGTGCACTGGGCACCCATACATAAGACAGGGGTTTAGCACACTTCTTCTTAAAAGGCTAGAGGATAAGTATTTTAGGCTTAGCAGCCTTGATGGTCTCTGTCACAACTTCTCAACTCAGCCACTGCAGCACAAAATCTTCCATAGAAAATATATAAATGAATTAGCATGACTGTGCTCTGAAAAAACTTTATTTACAAAATAAATAAAATAACTAAACATTGTTTATATAAATAAAACTGGCTACAGTATGCTGACTGATGGTTTAGACCACTGGTTCCCAAGCAGTGGTACGCATACCCCAGGGGTACATACTGGGCCACTCAGTGTTATGTGAAAAATAATTAGTAATGGCAAAAAAAACAAGTAAAGTAAAAAAACACAGAATCTTAGTTATGGAACAATAAACATTAAGTTTAAATCACTGTTAATGGAGACACTTCAAAAATTAGATCACATTAGTGAATGATGATTAGTGAGGGCGTGGCTATGAAGCCTCTCCAAAACCACTCTTTTACCAGTCATTACGCACAGTTTCAGAACAATCCATTTGCTATGTTTCTAGAACTTCCCCAAACATATAAATACATTCATAGCCAGAGTGTTTGATCAGTTTAGTTATTGACTGAGTAAAAGTAAGTGTGCTATTTTTAATCGTGATTCTTTTCAAGTAGTCTTTTAATTTAATGTTTATATACTTGATCATCATTTTCAATATTTAACTGTTACAAATATTATAAAATGAAATCTGTGGTTTGTACTTTTAGTGTAGTAATTCTTGTTTCCTCACTTATTACCTCATTTCCACTATTTTACATTAAGATAGGCACTGAACAAGAGTCAGTATTTAAAAACTGTTTTAAAAACAGAGGTACAATTTATAGAAATGGGTTTAAAGGGGGTACACAGTGGAAAAAGGTTGGGAACCATTGGTTTAGACCAATGCTATCCAATATAAATATAATGTAAACCATACATGCAATTTAAAATTTTCTAGTAGCTATATTAAAAAAGTAAAAACAGGTAAAATTGATTTTGTTTTATTCAAATCAACATACCCAAAATATTAACATTTAAACATGTAATTAATGTAAAATGTTGAGTTATTTTACTTTTTGTATTAAATCTTCTAAATCACCTCAATCTGGATGCTAAATTTTCATTGGAAATATTTGATCTGTACTTAGATTTAATAAAATTTACAGCTGAAAAGTAGACTCATGTTATTCCAAATATACTTAAAAGTTTTCTTATAACTGGATCAAGTCACGGTTTTCAAATTTAAATTAATTAACGTTTATAAATTCAGCTCCTTGGTTGTACCAGCTGTATTTCAAGTACTCAATGGCTACATGTGGTTAGCAACTACACTTGTGAACGGTGCAGAATGGTGCAGGTCAAGACAATCTGAGGCTAAATGTGACTGGCCTCCAAAATAGGTTAATAAGTTGTTTCCTCTGCCTCAGGGATCATATGGAACATCAACCTAGAGTCCCATGAATGCTGTACCCTCATTTTCTCAGCCTCTTTGACTGGATTCTGATCTCTTAATATCTAGGGCTACTGTTACAGATAATTTTCTAAACTTGACCCCCTGCCTGAATGGAATCTCAGCATGCACTGCTGGACTAACATTTTTGGCCCATGTGATCTGTGGAACTAGCTAGTCCCATTCTCGTCCATCTGAATTCCCATAGTGGACTTTTTCATCTCCACTTTGGGCTATCTTGTTCTATAGGCCTCCTAGGAACAACATAATCAAACCTTATTTATTCTAAGCTGTTAGCTGAATTATTACACTTAATTAAGTCAACAAGTTAACTGTGAGGATGTAAAATATGGTTGGCTACATTCACCATCAATCAGTGGCAGGCTCTCTCTCCTTACATATCTATCCAACTTGGAACTTTACCATCTTATGCACCATGCGTTCTAACTGTGCAGCTCAACAAGTTGAGCTACTGAACCTACTAGGACATAGCATATACATATAAAATAATTTTTACAAATAAGTATATACATAAAGCCCAATCGATCTATTACTGTCTCTGGAAACAAGAGGCAGGGAGACCAACAATAACTTTTATGTACCTCCCAAATGTCATTCTGAGTTTCAATCTTTTCTCCTTCAAAACCCAGTCATTTCTCTACTTTTCGTCCTGGGAAAGTGATAGTAAACAAAGTAACTACTCAGCAAGTAGAAGCTGAATAGAGAGAAGCATAAGCACACACATACACCTGAATAATGAATATATTAAAATGAAAGACAAACTACATAAGCCTGATAATTATCAAAATCCTCAGAATTAAGTATTGTATTTAAATAAGTAAGAGAAAAAAATACTTACAAAATTCTTTCTGGACTACCTGTCCTTTCTTTTTAGATCCATATCTTTTGCCTTCTAAAGATCTCGGATTACATCTATTTTGTAAATGCGCTATTTCTGAACCTATTCATAATTAAAACAAAAATTCATTAGCATGAAGGGAACTACTTGATTGAGAAAAGGTGATTGGCAAAGAAGCATTTAAAAAATAAAACCTGAATCTTCATTTCTCAAAATGTCCCGCAGCAAAGCAGCACAACCATCAAGCCCCTTTATACTTTCAGCCTGCAAGGAGAAAAATCATTTAGAAATGTGTACATAAAATTTTAACGCAGGAAAAAAATTTCATTACCTAGTTTAAAATTTTCTTTTAGGAGTAAACTGTTATTGGTGGATAATGTGTTTGCAAGCATACTTGCTTAGGGCAATTAATATTTTATACCTTTAAATTTTTATTCCCACTTTTTAGCTTTTACTTGAAGACTAATTAAGAGTGTTCACTGTATCTATTCAGTTTCTTACCTGACTTTCTGAATCAGAATGGATGGGACAGCCAGAATTTGCATTACAACGTGATATCTTCCTTAAATGGGTCCTAGAAAACAAGATTGTTAATATTTTTTATAAATAATACAACATTTTTTTCCTAAAATGTATTAAGTACTTATTTTCTTTCCAGCAAAGATTAGAAAAGAAAGCTTGTACAAGGACATATACTTTGGATTTACATAGGACTTTATGAAGATTTAGTTAAACACTAAAATGATCAACATGGGTAAATATGGTAATTTCCTCCTGGAGTTTTGTGAAGGTAGAGACACATCGAGTTTTCCAAGGTAGGATAAATTTAGTCCAGCTCAAAGTCTTGAAAAATCTCTTGAGATTTGTTGAAGTTGAAGCTTCTTTAAGTACTTACCCTTTCTTTCCATTTGTTAATTTAGCAGGTCCAGTGTGCTTTCCTGAAGATACCACCTATAAAATAATACCTTATTATATATTATAATAAAAAATATATAGTAATATATTATAGTAAATATACAATTTTTTTTATTATATTCTAAGTATGCTGTCTTGACAAAACCTGAAATGTTAGAGTTTTTTTAAATTGTGGTAAAACATACGTAAAATTTGTAATTTTAACCTTTTCTGTGTATAGTCCCTTGATATTAAATACATTCACATTGTTGTGCAACCATCACCATTATGAATCTCTGCAACGTTTTCATCCTCCTACACTGAAATTCTATACCCACTAAGTATTAACTCCCCATCTCTTCCCCACCCAACCCCTGGCTACTATCACCCTTCTACTTTCTGTCTCTATGAATTTGACTACTCTAGGAAGCTCATATGAGTGCAATCATACAGTATTTATGCTTTTGTGACCAGTTTACTTCACTTAGCATATCTTCAAAGTTCATCCATATTGTAGCATGTGTCAAAATTTCCTACCTTTTTAAGGCTGAATAATACTCCATTTTATAAATGTATGTTATTAATTTTTAATAAATGTGATATATTCTAGAAATCCACAATTACCACTGAACTCTTATGATTTGTTCTACATAAACTGTGAAGCAAGCAACACATGTATTTGTTCCTAAAGTCTATGTCCACAGAAAATGAAGTTGAGATACTATTTTAACCAGTAAGTTGGACTATACTCAATCCCTAAACATATTCTACATTTTCCAAATTCTTCAAAACATGTTACTTCAAGATATAGGGCAGAGTTCATAATTGTGATTCTATAATGCCTGACAAAACAAGCACAGAAAAACTCTTACCATTCCTCTTTATGTACATCTCATTCTCTCAATGTTTTTACACTCATATTGCAATGCTTTATTTAAAAATAACATGTGAACCACCCTTTGTGTAAAAGAAAAAATATGCATTTGCTTTTATGTGCATCCACTATCTTGAGAATTACACATGAAACAGTTCATTGTAGTTGCCTCTGGAGAGAGAAACTGAGAATCGAGGGGACAGAGCGGGGAAGGGAGACTTTCCACGGTATTCCTTTTTATATCTTAATAACTTTATAACAGATAAATATAATCTCTATTCAAAATATAATTTTAAAAAGATATGGTTAAATTCCCTACTCAGTCGCTCATTTCACTCTTCAAGTGCAGTCACTATTGGCAATTACATTTATGATTTTTCTTGACATATTTACATATTTAATCTCAAGATAGCTTTGAGCAGTAACTATTAAACTTTCTGGAGTTACATAATATTCTAATATACAAGCATGCTTGAATATGTACTCCCTCCTTCTAAGAATGCTACGGACAATACATGGAAAAAGTTGAGTTGATAAGAGTTATACTTCTCCTTGAGATAACTCGGAATATGATGGAGTCAGGAAGTCAGCAGTGAGAACCAACATTGTAGGAAATAAGATACCATGTAATGTAGCTCTCCACTGGTCTCTGCATGATACTCTTAGAGTCTTTCCCTTCAGTATATCTATGATGATGGCCAGAACCATAATAAAAATCCAAACCATGGTGCTGCTAAGTCCAAATACAACTACAACAATTATTATCTTTCAAAAAAAAAAAAGTATACTGTGAGACAAGTGTATGGCATAATTGTAAGATTATAGAGTACTTCTCCAAAAAATATATACATGAGGTTATAGTATGAACAATCACATAAAGACAATTACCCAGGATAAAAACACCCTGCCCAGTAATTATCACATTGGCACATTTCCTTTGATATTTTTATATTTTTTATTTTGAAGTAATAGTACAAAGCACTGTATATACTTCACCCAGATTCCCCAATTGTTGACATCTGCCATGTTCTCTCTCAAAATATAGTATTATTTGTCTGAATCAAGAGTAAGTCGCAGACATGATATCCTTTTATATTTAATATTTACTTCTACATATTTCTTAAGAATAAAGTCACTCTCTCATATAACCAAAGTATATTTATATTTATTAAAATCAGGAAATTAACACTGATATCATAGTATAATCTAATCTACAGACTTTATTCACATTTGTCAATTATCCCAATGTTGTTTTACATGGAAAAAAAATCTGGTCTATGTCCAATCCAGAATCATATGTTGCATTAAGCTGTCATATCGCTTGAGTTTCCTTTAGTCCAAAATACCTCCTTGCGTTGTCATTGTCTTTTACAACGCTGACATCATTTAAAAGAGTACAAGCCAGTTATTTCGGTAGACTATCCCTTTGGACATTTAGACATCTGATGTTTCCTCATGATTAGATTTAGGTTGTGCATTTTTGGCAGTAACATACCGCAAAAGGATGCTGCGTCCTTCTCAATACAACCTGAGTAGGCACATGATGTCAGCTTATTCCCTTAATGGTGATGTAAACTTTCATTATTTAAGATGGGGTCTACCCACTTTTTACTGTAAGGTTACCATTTTTGCCCTTGTAAATACTAAATATTTTGTGGGCAGATACTTACAGATCACACAGACATCCCACTCATCAAACTTCTACCCAGCAGTTTTAGTATCCATTGGTAATTCTTGCCCTAACTGTTGGGCAAATGGTGATTGCTCTAACCTGTATCACCCTTTCTACATTTATTAGCTGGCATTCTTCAACGAAGCTTCCTGCTTCATTTAGTTACTACAGACTCATTGAGTCCTACTTTATTCAATGGGTTATGATCCATTACTATTAATTTTGATGCTCAAATTGTCCCACATTTGGTCAAAAAAAGCTCCTGTATCCTCTAACATGTCCCCATTTTTTAAAATTGTGGTAAGAATGCTTAACATGAGATCTCCCTTCTTAACAAATGTTTAAGTGTACAACACAGTATTAACCATAAGCATGATTCTGTATAACAGATCTCTGGAATGTACTCATCTTACACAACTAGAACTTTACTCTTTGAATAACAAGTCCCCGTTTCCCACTCCTAGCCCCTGGCAACTACCATTCTACTCTCTCAATTACCAAACTCTATTAGTTTGACTAGTTTACACATCTTATTAGTGGAACGATGTGATACTTGCCCTTTATGTGACTGGCTTATTTGACTTAGCGTAATAGCCTCAGGGTTCATTATGATGCATATAGCAGGATTTCTTTTTTTATGGCTAAGATTACACTGTGTGTATGCAGCACATATTCTTTATCCATTCATCTATTGATGGACATTTAGGTTGTTTTCACATCTTGATTATTGTGAATAATGCTATAGTGAACATGTGAGTGCAAGTATCTCAAGATTGTTTTTAATTATTTTGAATAAATACCCAAGTGGGATTAATTTTTTGAGAAACATGCATAGCTTTTCACAGCAACTGCAACATTTTAAATTCCCACGAACAGTGTACAAGGGTTCTCATTCTCCACATCCTCATCAACACGTGTTATTTTTTGTTTTGTTTTTTGATAATAGCCATCCTAACAGGTATGAGGTAGTATCTCACTGTGGTTTTGATTTGCATTTCTCTGATTAGTGATGTTGACCAACTTTTAATATACCTGTTGGTAAAATGTCTATTCGAGTTCTTTGCCCATTTTTAAATCAGGTTACTTTTTGCTCTTGAGTTGTAGGTGTTCCTTATTGTGGATATTAACCCTTTGTCAGATATATGGCTCACAAGTATTTTTTCCCATTCCAAAAGTTGCCTTTTCACCCTGTTGTTTCCTTTGCTGTGTAGAAGTTTTTCATTTTGATGTATTCAGGCTCATCCTGTAATTTAGTAAACAACAGTATTTAGAAACCAAGATCTATGTACTAGATGTGCTCTTTGCTACTGGGGCTTCCAAACTGTTTTCATATGGATTATTTAGTTATCATGACTAGACAGTTGCAATTTTGTATCTTGTTTTTACTTTTAAATTGTTTTTTCTATTAAAATAGTTTCAAAACTTTTTAATGATTGCATAGTAATATACTTGCCTTATGTTTGCTTTATATTTTTCACAATTAAAAAACAAACCTAAATAAACCTTTTTACATACTGAAAATATTTCATATTCAGGATCAAAAACTTAATTTGGTGAAAAGTTATTAGTCATTTATGGCCCTTCATACAAATTGCTCTCTCAACTGAATGCCACAAATCACAATGCACGAGAATCAGTTTGTTTCACCTCACATTTTCTTCCACTTGATATTATCATTAAACATTTTACTTTGCTATCTGAGAAAAATACAAGCATTTCTTAGTAGTGGTATCTCCTACCAACAAGTGCAAAATATTTAGCATGTACTAAAGTCTTTCATTTCTACTTAATCCACACACTCTTGAGTTGTTACTATTTCTCTGAGATGGGAACCTAAATTTTAGGAAGGTGGTTTGTTCAGTCACCCATCTAAGCATGGTACAATGTTGAAAAGAATGGACTCTGGCACTAGCTCTGTGGGTATGATTCCTGTCTCCACTGCTACCAACTATGTAACTGCAGGGAAGTTATTTGAATATTCCATCCCAATTTCCTCATCTATAAAATGAGGAAAAATTATGAAAATTAAATGAGAAATTTTATTTAATACATAAAAGCACTTAGTACCTGCCACATTGCTATCTAAATAGTTGCTATTATTATCATTAAGATGGTAGTAAACTGTTTTTAAGGGTACTAAATTTTGTTCCACATTTATGCCAAGTGTGAGATGTTTCACTAGGTTCTCTGACTTAATCTCCCCAATTCTTTGAGGCAGAATTTTATACCTATTTATAATTATTTCATAGGTAAGAGAAAGGAGGCTCAGAAGTAAAAAGTACTTTGTTTACTATTATGATAGTAGTGGCAGAATTGGAATTTGAATCTGTAGGTGACTATGACTACAAAAACCATGTTTTTCCCTCTTGCTGACTACACATATTGAGTTCATTCAATATAAAAGAAAGCTCTATAAGAGTGGGGCTGGTAACAAAGTCTTGAGTCAGGTCTTGATTTTAAGGGTAAGATTCACATTAGCGGGGAAGACAGCACTATAGGTGAGTTAATAAATGAAGGAGGGCCCAAAAAAGGTGTAGTATATTTAAGGAGTGAAATCAGATCACTCTTAGTGGATTTGCATGAGGAAAAGTTGATTCCATTACCTGAATTCCTACTATATGCCACGTGCTGTCTTAGGCCTTAAAGATATAGAGATAAATTGTGTATTAACAGAGGCAGATAGATTAGCAAATTCTCTAGCCTGAAAAGTGGTTTGATAAAGGTTAGCACAGGGCACAAAAGGGGCACCAAGGGGAAACAATGGGGATTAAGAGTGCTAAGCAAAGCTTCTAGAAGTGGTTCTTGAACTGAGGATGGGAGATGTCAGTGAGAATAAAGCATTCTAGGTGGAACAAAAATTGCAAAGACATGGAAACGTGAGAGGATAAGGAGCATCTAGGACACTGGAGGATAATACTGGAAAGGGGGTGGAGTTTGGTAAGAAATGCAGAGGCTGGGATCAAAACAAGCTGTGATGACAGGCCAAAGAACTGAGATTTTTATCTTGAAAAATAAGGATTCCAAGGTCGGATTTTAAGCAGAAAAGAATCATTTTGTTACCAGGGGCGTGCATTTGAGATGAGAAAGGCTAAAGGTAAGGAAGCTAACTAGGAGACTTTTTCTTTTTACTAATAGTAAAATGCCAGCAATTGTGACGTAGGATCAGCTAACAGTGGGATCTGGTGAAGAGCCGATAAGCTGGGTTTGGTGCAACAATGCACTGAGGCTCGGGAGAGGTTAAGTCACCTGACAGAGCTGCGAAGGCTGAACTTGAACCCAGGCCCTCTGGAGTACTACAACGATTAAAAGAGAGAGTACATCTATGGACAGAGCTCTGTTAAGATGTTAAAAAATTAGGCGTCCCCCGCCCCCATCCCACTCCCCTTTCCCAGCATTTTCAAAGCGGCCGCAGTGTCTCTTAGTATTTTCAGATTTGCACTTCTCCCAACCCAAGAACCCCTTCAGTTCTCTCCACCCGCACAGTGAACGCCTCAGGTCCGCGGCCCTCACCTGGCCCGGTCGAGATCCGGACCTGACCATCTCTCGCAGCCTCAAGGAAGCCCAAACGGAGGGAAGCAAAGTTGCATAGTAAAAGGAATTAACCGCCGTGGACTCCCTGCCCCCCTTGGCCCGCCCACCGGGCTTCCGCTTCCGGGAAGGAGCCCGCCGAAAGCCCCGCTCCATAGTCTCCAGCGCGCCGCCGAGGCCTGTCTTCTTCTTCCAGCCCTGCGCATTGAGCTTGCGCAATAGACCCCTCCTGGCTCTAGGCTCGTCACACCCTGGGAGAGGTGTGGAGGAGGCTACAGAACGCGAGGGGGGCGGGGCCGGGCGGGAGGGGCGGGGCGAGGGGGTTCGAACGCTGGCCTGAGAACATCCGGGTTCCTGAACACCTGGAGGAACCGATTTCGGGGTCCTGCTGCAAGTCTTCTTGTGGAGAATCGCTACCCAGCATCAGCTGAGGGAAGTGGCGGCAAGGACCCGCCAGGGCCAGAGGAAGGCGCGCGGGTAGAGGCGGATAGGTTTCAAAAATAATTACTCTGGGTTCTGGGGTTTTGGCTCCGCTCTTGTAGTTCGTTGACTTGGGTGCCATTTTGAATGAGTTTCTTCTTGGTAGTAAAAACCAATCCTTAGTCTCGTTCTCTTTATATAATTCTGATGGCAATTTCAAAATTATTCACTGTAGCCCTTGATCTCAGAACGGTACTCATTAGTTGGGATTCTGGCTTTATTTCCATGCATGGTTGTCTACTCTTTTTTTTTTTTTTTTTCTTTTTGGTATGTGAGTAGCTCTCTGACTGGGAATGGAACCCAGGCCGCAGCGCCGACGCCGAAGCCTTAAGCCACTTCACCACCAGGGAACTCCCCATAGTTGTCTACTTTTCAGTCTAGGTAATTACTGTTAAAGAATGACACAGTATTCTTACTATGGCATGCTGCACGAATTTTAACAAATTAATCTTTGTTTTTTAAGGCATTAAGTTTTGGGTTCATGTTTTAAATCAAGTAAGGAGAGATTAACTCACTTAATTACATTTTTCTGAATAGGAAATACAGCTACCTTTCGAAAGTCTCAATTACAATGAAAACAAAAACCCAGAAACTAAAATTTGCCCACCAATATATTGCACATTCATAGTGTGTGATTTTGGAAAACTAGGTATTTAAAAAATTTAGTTTTGAATTGTTAATAGATTAGACTGAAACCTCTTCCTCCTCTCCCATAATGCATGTTTAATATGTTCACCTGAGATTACAGATTTTTTTCTTAATTGACTTGATTTTTAAAAAATGGGTGTTGATTTTCCTTATTTAATACATGCCTATTTTAGAAAACAGAGATGAGCAAGACAAAAATCACCATATAACTCCACTACCCAGTGAATGTCACTCAACAGTTTGGTGCAGTCCCTTCTAGACTTTTTCCACCTGTGTATACATATATAAATATATTACAACAGTGCAATATGATACATATTATTGTAGTACATGTTTCCCATTAATATCATATCAACATCATTTCTCATTAATCTGCAACTACAAAATAGCTGCCTGGTGTTTCAGTTCCATACTGTTTGGAATTTTATGTTCCCCTTCCCTTTTTTTTGGTTTGTTGGGGTTTTTTTCCTTTTTTTTTTTTTTTTTAAATTTTTAAGATAATAACATCTGAGGGATTTTGTTTTGTTTTGTGTTTATTCCCCAATTTTTTTATTGTGGTTAAATACATAAGACATAAAATTTATCATTTTAACTTTTTAAGTAAGATTCATTGGTATTAAATACATTCATAGTATTGTTCAGTCATCTCCACATCCATCTCCAGAACTCTTTTCATCTTGTAAAATTGAAACTCTACACCCATTAAACAATAACTCCTCATTCCACCCTCCTCCCCCCAGTGGTAACATACAGTATTTGTCCTTTTGTGACTAGCTTATTTCACCTGTCTTCAAGGTTCATTCATGTTGGAGCATGTGTGGAAATGTCCTTCCTTTTTAAGGCTAAGTAACATTTCATTGTATGTTTATACCACATTTTGTTTATCCATTTATCCCTTGATGTATACGTGGGTTGCTTCTACACTTTAGCAATTGTGAATATTGCTGCTGTGAACATGGGTGTACTGATATCTCTTCCAGATCCTGCTTTCAATTCTTTTGGGTATATACCCAGAATTGCTGAATCATATGGTAATGCTTTTTAATTTTTTTGTGGAATCACCATACTCTTTCACAATGGCTGTGCCATTTTGCATTCCCACCAACAGTACATAAGGGTTCCAGTTTTTCCACATTCTTGCCAACATTTGTTATTTTATTATGTTTTTAATAGTAGTCATATTAATGAGTGTGAGGTGGTATGTCATTGTAATTTTTATTTATTTGCATTTCCCAGATGATTAGTGATGCTGAGCATCTTTTCATATGCTTATTGAACACTTGTATAACTTCTTTGGAAAAGTATCTTTTCAAATCCTTTCCCCAGTTTTTAATTGGGTTATTTCTATTTTTGTTGTTGATTTTTAGAAATTCTCTATGTATTCTGGATATTAATCTCATCAGATATTTGATTTGCAAATGTTTTCTCCCATTGTGTGTGTTGCCTTTTTATTCTGTTGATATTGTCTTTTGATGTATATAAGTTTATTATCATGAAGTTTCTTCCAGTTTGTCCATTTTGTCTTTTGTGGGCTGTGTCTTTGGTGTTATATGCAAGTAATAATTGGCAAATTTAATGTCATGAAATTTTGTCCTTTTTTTTTTTTTTAAGATTTCTATGCTTTTAAGTCTTACATTTGGGTCCTTGATTCATTTTTGTATATGGTGTTAAGTAAGGGTCCAACTTTATTTTTTTGCATGTGGATATCCATTTTCCCAGCATCATTTATTGAAAAGACATATTTTTCCTATTTAATAGGCTTGGTACCCTTGTCAAAAATAATTTGGCCATATATGTGAGGTTTTTATTATTTCTGGGCTATTTTATTAGTTTATATATCTGCCTTTATGCCAATACCACACTGTTTTTATTACAGTAGCTTTGTAGTAAGTTTGAAATGAGAAAGTGAATCCTCTAGCTTTGTTCTTCTAAGATTGCTTTGGCTATTTAGTGTTCCTTGCAATTCCATGTGAATTTCAGGATGAATTTTTCTATCTGTGCAAAAATCATCACTGGGATTGTGATAGGAATTGAATTGTAAATCACTTTGAATAGCATCGACAACTTAATCAATGTTTAAGTATTGCAATCCATGAACATGTGCTGTGTTTGCATTTATTTGTTTTCTTTAATTTCTTTCATTATTGTTTTCAAGTTTTTCTGGTACCAGTCTTTCATCTCCTTGGTTAATTTAATTTCTAAGTATTTTGTTCTTTTTGATGCTATTATAAATGGAATTGTTTTAATTTTCTTTTCAGATTGTTCATTATTAGTTGTATACAAAATCAATTATTTATGTCGACTTTGTTTCCTCCTACGTTGTTGAATTCATTTATTACTTCTAAGTTTTTTAATGGAATCTTTAGTGTTTTCTACCTATAAGATCATATAATCTGTGAACAAAGATAATTTTACTTCTTTTCCAATTTGAATGCCTTTTATTTCTTTTTCTTGCTTAATTGGTCAGGCAGAAACTTCCAGTACTATGTTGAATAGAAGTGGCAAAAGTGGGGATTCCTGACTTGTTCCTGATCTTTGAGGAAAGGTTTTAGTCTTTCACCATTGATTATGATATTCACTGTGGGGTTTTCATACATGATTTTTATTATGTTGCGGTATGGGCTATGGAGCATACACACTTCTGAGTTGTCTGTGGTAACTGAAGCCATAAATTTCTGAGTTTGCTCTCAGGTTACCTCTTCAAGAAAGCCTTTCCTTCCACTTCTCAATCCCACTCCTAGTAACGAGGTTGTGCACCCCTATACCAGGATGTTATAGCACTACTTTTCATTTGTGTGATTACTTACTTAATGTCGATCTTCCCAAGTAGAATTTAGTCTCTATGAAAGCAAGGACCATATCTTACTCAGTATAACATTCCATTACCTAGCGCAATGCCTTTCACGTAGCAGGAATTTTTAAATTATTGTTAAATAAATGACCCAATCAGTGTTTGGACTGCTTTGGTGCATTGGGGCTGACAGCCACCTGAATGCTTTGAGACTGAGGATTATCCAGGATTCACTTCTTTTAGCCTGATAGGAAAGTTTAGGTCCCTCTAGTATCATGGTTATGAGTCTGCTTGGTCTCGCCAGTGTTTTATAATTTAGGGCATTGTGTAGCTAGCTTTCCAACTGGCTCACCTCTGAAATGTGGAAGTCTCTGTTCATATTATATTTAACCATGTTCCAGTTTCTAGGAAACAACCAAGTTGAAGAGTGTATGAAAATCTAAATTAAAAACACTGTTAAGATTTATAACCAGAATATAAGATTTAAAAAGCAAGAGGCTATGGACTGGATAATAAGTGAAATGTAGTGAGTATGAACTCTGTTCTGCTTGAAAAGATCTGAAACTGCCCTGTTGCTTTTTCTTAAGCCATGTGGTGTCTTCTGGAATTATTTCTTAAAACTTTTGAGATCATATACAATTTTGAGACTTTGCTCAAAGCTTTTGCATTTTTCCTCAGAAAATGCTAATGTGCACATGTCTGAAATAAAAAAAAATTAATATTAATATATATATATATATATATATATATATATATATATATATACATATATATATATAAAATCAGAAGCATTCAGAAACCTCTCCAAGGATTTCAGGTTAAGATTCCTATTCTTACCTAATTCAAAACCAGCTTTGCACTCTCAAATGTCCAGCTCCTTCTGCTGCAGGGCCCTGGCGATCTCGGAAGGTGTTGGTTGACTAGTGACAGTGACATGGCTGTCTGAACAGCATCAGGGAGAGAGAGGGCATGGAGCACAGAGAAAATGGAACTGAGCCATAATCTTTGCCTTTCCCACTGAAGCTTTAAATGTATCTGCAGTCTTCACTTTAATCAAAATAGTTTAATTTAGGAAAGAAAGAGCCCACTTCTTTTTCTTTATAAAATCCAGATTTTATTGCTTCCTGAATGTTTTTCTTTTTAAAGGAGAAATACAAACCATATGTTCCAGGGGTCTCAGTTTGACAGCTTAACTGAGGTCATGTGAGGATTCAGAAATGTCTGGTCATCATAAGAAGGCCAGTGGAATGGGTCTGACAAGGGTCTGTTGGCAGCAATGACAGAGACCCCCTTTTGGAATGATCTCATCACAAGGAAGAAACTGTTGCTTTGGGACAATAGGCAACAGTTTAAGGGTCAGGTGTGATTTTAATACAGTACAGTGTCAGTCACTTACTGCCCTACAGCCTCTGTGGACTTGTGCCTGACCCAAGGATAGGAACAATAGTGAATAAAATACTAAAAATTTGCTTTTATTAAAATCTCTGTGAAGTATTGTAGCAGATGGCAGTGGTTCCCATCCATATGCCGTCGAAGGCTACTTATTGCCAACACCTGTGCCTTCTTACCTGCGCCTCTTTCCTGGAGCTAAAGGAGCAAGCTCAGGCCATGAGCTGGGCATGTCGGAAGTGCCACAAAGTTAACCCTACCAGACCTGAGACCCTGAACCTAACTGTCCCCTATACCTGGGCTCCTGAGCATTAAAGAGAAAAACCAACATGATCTAGAAAAATGTTAGTTACATGTAAACAAGTGGTTAGAATAAGATGGAACTTGGAGACATTTTTGTCACATATGAGGCAAAGTACCAAATATTAGGTACAGCGGTACAGCGGCAGGTTTGGAAATGCCCGAACGTCGGTGCAGCGGTCTGGTAGGGTTAAGGGCACTAGAAGCAGCCCTCAGTCCATTTCAGATGGGTATTTGCTGAGGATTCGGCTTTTGGCCAAAGGTGAATGAAGAGCTCCCTCATCCCTCAGGTTCAGACCATTCTAAGGCGTGTTCTGCACTGTCTCCCAGGGTGCTCCAGCAGGATTGGACTCCAGGGAGAACTGGCTTGAAAACCACCCTCTGTTCCCATCACTATCTTACTTTTCCTATTCCCTTTCCACTGTTTCTGGGATTGCCACCCAAATACTAAACTGCTTGCCCTTAAATCCTTGTCTTGGAGACTGTTTCTGGGGAAAAAATCCATCCTAAGATAGGCATTGAGCATAAAAGGCAACACAAGTTTGGAGTCAGACAGACCTGGATTAAAATTCCTTCTCATCTGTGACAGTGAAGAACTTCATTTCTCTAAGACTGTTACTTCATCTGTACAATGGGGATCACAGTACCGACCTCATCAGGTCAGGTCGTAAAAATCATATTTGAGGATGTATGTGAAGCCTTCCGGTGGCTTGCACGTAGTAAGTGCTTGGTAAGTGGGGGGGTGGGGGGGGTGGGGAGGGAGGCTGTAAAATGAATTTTGGCTCTTTTTATCGTCTTACTCTAGGTCAAAATCAAGGGCCTATGGTGATATCCCATCACAATCTTCTTTTATTTACTTAGGCACTGATAGACAAAATTTCTCTTCAATTCAGTAGAGAGATGTAGGTCAAAAAAGCAATCTTAACATTTTTATACCAAAAAAAACTTTTAAGAGGGAATGGTATTGCAGATAGAAGGGATCCAGCCACCTTGGCACCCCTGGCCCTAAGAACAGTAACCACACAGCCTGGTAATCTATCGCATCTGCTTCCTGGGAGAAAGAAAAACCTTTCTGTGACCTTGTCAGAAGGTCTTAAGCTCACGTACGGGATTTTCCCATTCGGGTCCCATTACATCTGTAATGGTGTCAGAAAAAGCTTCTGACATCGACACTTAGATACTGGTCTCTGAAACCAATTTATTAGTAGTACCTCTTGCGGCCACCTGCATTAAAGTGGTTTAAGTTATGTCTCTCTTAATGTTAGACTGTGGGCTCCTTGAGGGCAGAATTTGATATGATTTATTTGCATAGGCCCAGAAATCAGCACAGCTCCTTCCTGAGGTTGCCAGGTATAGGGAAAAAAAATAAAAAATAATTTGTTTATTCAAAAGTCAAGTTTAACCACGTGTCCTGTATTTTATCTGGCAGTTCTGTCCTTGGCACACAGCCCACCTCAGTAAATATTGGTGAGTGACCGAATGAATGACTAGCATCATACCAACAAATGGAGAAATAAAGTGGTAAAAATGTGGATTGACAAGGTAAAAGATACCTAAGTTATGTCTACTAATCACAGAGCATCACACCTACGCCTGGTGAACATCCTGCCTGTGAAAATCAGACAGCCTGGTGTTGACTCGAGATGCGCTTTTCTGTCCACGCTTCCTTGGCCACTTTCACTCAATGTCCATGCGGGAAGAGTACTGATTTCCTGCTAATGTATTTTGTTCCAGTAATTTCACATCATAATTCCACATACTGCTGATTTCGTGCCTAGTTTATTAGTGAGTACCAGCTGTACAAGAAAATGGACGCTGGATGGTATATGGGGTTCGGTCATTCTGAAGCACATTTTTTCTTGGTTATCTTCCTTTAAAATTGCCAAAATCGTGCTCTTACTCCAGCCGAACCCTGGGGTTTTCGGTAAAGTCACTCACCTTGATTAAGCCATCAGGACCAATTCTGTTTTGGGGAAAAAAGAACAGACAAAATATATACCTGGGGTTAGTTCGTGTAACAGTTAATCTTAGGAAAGAAAATATAAACTCTCTCCAAATGAATTCTCATGCGGCTCCTCCCCTCAGTGCCGTTTTTCCTGACTGCCTCACCCCCTCGTGATCCGGAGGGCTTGCTGACGCACAGACGCCTGGGCCTGCCCCCCGAGTCTGCGCTTGGGCAGGTTCACAGTGCAGCCTGAGAAGTGGTTCCCGGGGATGCTCATCGTGCTGCTGGTCTGTCTTGGCAGCACTCTGAGGAGTCACTGTCCTACACCTCCCCTTCCCTCTCCAGGGTTCTTCCCGCCTGTTCTGCACCGGATCTTTCCGTCCCCAGAGCAGTCTGATACAGTGACCCCCTCCGTCTCGGTGAGCCGGTACTTACACCTCCTGTTCAATGTAGCTCAGCATCCGGCTGACGTGCGAGGCGGAGATCTCCCCGTCCACCTCGGCGATGTACGTGTAGAGAAACTGGAAGGTGCTGAAGGGGACCCGGGGAGGCCCCCCGTTATGGTCACATGACAGAACTTCACACACTATCTTGAGGGTTTTGCAAATGGTCTATGAAACCGTAAGATTAAATGAGGATCCAGTCAGTATTCCAGATTAGGTGTCTAAGATCAATGTAGATGCGAGGAAGGAAACAAACATTTTGCTCTCATAAAATGAAGTGGGAATGATACAATATTCTGGAAAGTGTGAATTTTTTACACCAAATGCCATTTAATTCTATAAAAAAAAATCTACTGGATGTCTTTATTTTCCTTTCTGTATTAGAGGGTTACTCTTAAGGAATTAAGTTTATATATAAGTATATATAGAGTATAATAAATACTCTAAGATATATATTACTTGAATCAGAATAACCTCATTAAAAGAGAAGAATTTGATTTGCATTTTATAAAATTAAAATAATTCATTACTCTTATTGTTCTCCAATCTTATCTCCAAAGGGATGAGGTGATTAGTGTAGCTTATGCCCCAGTGAGCTACTCGGAGCAATGCCCCAGGAGGGGAGAAGGGTGCAGGGGCAGGACACAGTCCCTGGGGGGTGAGTCCCAGATGCGGGAAAAGCCACACTGAACGTCATGGTAAAACGAGTTCTTCTAAAACATGCACATCCATCTAGTCAGAACCACCCAGTACTTCACATGACATACTGCTAACTTGGTTGTTGCTGGGAAAATTAGATGAGGATGAATGGCAAAAGTTTCAATGGAAGGGTTGCTACAGAAGCAAATGCTCCTTACAATGAAATTTAAACATTAAAGGATTATGTTCAGAACAGAGGTCCTACTTACCTTTGTCTTTAAATAAACCTACCCTTGGAATAAGTTTTACAAGAGTTGTGAAATGATGGGATAAAGGAAAGAAATGATTCAAAGAATTGTTTGGTTTTGAATTAGTAAAGATAGGTCAGTGTGTGTGTGGTGGTGGCTTACTAAAACAGATGATGTGCCTATTCTCCAGGGGTCAGGGAAAATTTAGCCCTGGGTAGTCAACTGAGTGAATGAATTAGCAGCTACTATAATCCCCTGAATGCTGGCTGGCATTGTTCTGCCTTTGCAGTTGCTATTTGCTGTTCTGCTCCCTTCCTCTCCCTGAGTTTAGTGGGTATCTATGACCGATGGTGTTTCTTTAACTGTGGTGTGTGTTACCCAGGAACATAAGCCTGTATGTCAGACACATGCATGCACACAGGGCCAACCATGTTAAGAAAGAGGGAGATGATGGCCGTTTACAAGCCAAATGAGACTGACCTCAGATACACCTTAATCTCAGATTTCCAGCCCCCAGAACTGTGAGGAAATACATTTTTGTTGTTAAAGCCATCCAGTTTGTGGTACTTGTTATGACAGCCCTAGCAAACTATTACGGGCGCTTTTCTACCACAAATATCTTTCCTTGGTGACTCAAACAACATTCAAATTCTACTGCCCTCGTAAGATTTTAAAAGATTTAATAAATGGATGACTGAATGAGGTCTGGACTGGAGCTTTGCAGTAAACATAAATAAATCTGAAGCAAACAAACCCATTCTCTTGCACACATTTCTGGTCAGATAGGGGTCCCCTTCTCTCATCCAAGTACTACCCAGGCCGGACCCTGCTTAGCTTCCTGAGATGAGATGCGATCGGGTGTATTCAGGGTGGTATGGCCATACATGGACTCTGCTTAGAAATAGCCATTGTCTCATCAGCCGCGTTTTCAAACCGAGAGGTGACAGACTCAGAAAGTGAATTGCTAACAAAATATATCATTCCTTTCAATGAACTCAATTACATGATCTCTTACATAATTGGTCTCAGTGGAATAGGAGATTGTGTAGGCTATTCTAGAAGAAGGGAGTGCTGAAAGGGAAGAACAACACAGGTCTGCATGCCGGAGCATTTTGAATCTGTGTAGATGCAGAGAGCTCAAGACTGGGGAAAAAGTACCTGTGACCTAAAATTCCTGCCCTTAGACTCTTCTATAAGGAGGGAACTGGATTTTCTAAATGGCACAGAGATCACGGCTGACTGGTGATTTAGCAAAGAAAGGAAGAATTTCTGGGTTTGCCTGTCAGGATCTATGGATTAACTATAATGCAAGCCCTTCTCCAGCTGGAGACACCTGGACCACCCCGATATTTACATTCCCAGCCATAATCCAACATGAAAGGATGGGTTCACATGGCACCTTTATTTACAGACTAGACCTTCAGGCTGACTTCACCTCTAGTTGTTCTTTGACACAGAAGTGATGAGGGGCTAAGTCAGACACCTCAGGACCTCTCAGAACTGGAGGCGTTCACTGTTAGCCACAGCCAGGCCTGAGGGTGTCTCAGTGGAAGCAGAAAAGGGGAATAGACTCACAGAATGTGAGAGATGAAAGATCATCACGGAACATCTAATCCAAACTCCTCGTAATAGCAGTAAGGTAGGAAGTTACACTTCACCTCAGGGTTTCCCCTCTCCATTCTGGGAGGCAGCCATATCAGAATAAACGTAGCAGCTGTACAGTGAGCTAAGCAGAAAGAAGGTTGAAATTTGGCTTTCCAAAGTCACTCTGGGTTACTCTGAGGGATGTGCACAATGAGAGGACCCAGATACCTCACAAGGTGATAAGGGGCTGTGAAGTAAACCACTGAAGCCAGAGAGCAGACAAGGGCAGCTTGGAAGAGACTCAAGGACACCCTGAGCACTGGCGGGAACACGGAAAAGCCCCGGGGACTGTTGCTCTGTGAGAGAGGAGCGACCAAGGACTTAAGTCACAAATAGCTAGTGACTACAAAGATGAGTATTTATTTCCACGCAGACCAGAGGTTCTAGAGAGGACCAAGGGATGTGGAAAGCTCTTCACTAGGCTGCTCTGGGGTTCTGGAGTCACCTCTTTTCCTGTACACTCAACTGCCTTCTTAACGAGCAGAGTGGTGAGGACAAACTTGAGAGACTGAACAATTTACCTTAAAGCTGTTTCAGCTATTGCAGCACATGAAGATCCCTGAATTGAACTGAATCTACTTATTTCCTTACTCCACTCTTTGTGGGTGGGGTAGATCAGGAAGACCAGAATTAACTAAAGATAAAATAATTTCCCAACCTCGAACATCTCTGAATGTAGTTTGAATGCATATCAGACTCTAGGAGACTTTGATAATACATGCCAATTTTAAAATGTTCTCTTCTGTGATTTTCTCCAGTCTTTGGGGCTATTTACACAGAAGTATGATGGTGCTGATTGGCAGCTCACCTTCCCCTCCTGCATTTTTCTCTCCTCTTGGAGGAAAGTAATTTATTCATTATATGATGCTGTCATAAAGGACAAGGAAAACAAAAAAACCATCAATGGTCTCTCCTCTCCTCCTCTCTAAAGACGTGATTAGGATGAAAATTGCAGGGAAACCCATAGAAAAAGTTGGACTACAATATTTCTAGTACCTTTTCCCAGAAACAAAAATGTCAAATATGCATTTCAAGCATATTTGAGATGAAAGAACAAGATCGTGTTTAGATATGCTGAATGATTCAAACTACCTTCTCATACCATTTGGTTTTGGCAGAGGCAATAATTTTCTCATTAACTTTTAAACTTGTATGCATTTCAGGGACTTTTAAAAAACCATGTTTCTGATGAATTTTCATTTAAGTTATTATAATAGTGTTTAACAAGAATGAGTCACATATAAAATGATGCATATATATATATATATATATATATATATATATATATGAACTGGTTGCAATATTTTTTCTTTAAAACAGGAAAATGGCTTTTCCATTTGTAAACCAAGTCAGATTTTGAAAAGGCATGAATTTGTATGAGCATCTTGCGTCCATGATGATGTCATGACTTTGGGTCTAGAAATAGCCTTGTCTCTCCTTTCCTGCTCTCTTAGCTCTGATTTTGTATCCAATTATGCTCATCAAATAGTTTTCTATAAGGCTCTTTTAAGAAGTTTCTTATGATCTATGTTCTACATGTCTGGAACCCAAGTATAAGCAAATCTTATTCTACAGCTGGGTCTTGGTTATGTCTAGGAACATGAATGGAGGTAGTGAGGTGGTGACAAAAATAAATCTAAGTGCAATGATTGAAATACACAAACCAAAAGCCACATTTTAGTCCTCTCCAGAGTCTAATGACAGGTTTCCCCTCTTTTCCCTCCCAACCCCTGCTTCTGGCTGATGAGCCAAGAAATGACCTAATTCAGACGGGAGAAGAAGTTGGAAGAAGAGGCATGCTCATCTTCAGCCCTTGGAGAGTTGACTGTGTGTGTAGATGTATTACCAGCCCAGAGAGAGAATGTCCCTGGAAAGACAAAAAGCATTAAAGCAAACTTACCACACCAAGAGAGCTGCATGCGAGGGCTAAGAACTTCAGCCACTCAATCTCCTCCGTGAAGCGGCCCACGTTCATCACACTATTAAACAGGTCTGTTGGGAGATTCAGCACCTTCCACATCTGGGCCAGTTCATTGACGTGGATGATCAGTCTGCCAGCAACCTGCAGGACCCAGGACAGACACAGACAGAGAATGGGGGACAGGATGAGCGCATGCCCTGAGAAACACCTGCCCAGGCAAGGCCCTGTGTCCTCCCAGCACACAGCAAGGGATGGGGGCTCAGGGCAAAAGGGGCCTCTGATCGGCTATTGTCTTTGCAAAGGTAGAGAAACAGAAGAACATGCTGAGATATAATTTAATCATTTTAACTTCAGATGTCAGAATTATGGGGAAAATGCACATTTATATTATATTTTAATTTTTGATGCTTTTATTATGTACTGTTTTATTCCTAGGTTGTCCCTATAAGGCAGTTGGGGCAGCCAGAAAATGAACTCAAAGAGCAGAGGACTGTCTGAGACCAAAATTAGTGGTGCAACTAGAACTAGACATTAAGTCTCTTGCCTCTAGACTCCTTTGGGTTCATTGCACTAGACCTCACATGCCTCCTTTTTGCTTTCCCAGAAATATTATGAGGTCTGTGGTCTGAATGCCTCAGGTTGCTTGGTCCCAGGTTCCTGAGACTCTGCCATGTCCACTATACATGGTGGTGGGTGGTTAACAGGAGAAGAGAATGAATGGCCAGCAATGTGATAAGGGTACAGATGCCCCAGTGAAGCACTACTACCTCCCCTGGCCCTCTGGTTCTGGTGCAATGCTAAGCCTCTGACAGCTGGCTAAGTCAGTCCTGAATCACTGCCACTCTGTCCAGAGTGTTGAGAAACCACATTTCCTTGTCCATTCACCATGCAGCTCCCAGGATGAAGTGGCTGTGAACAGAGCCAGCGTTTTCCCTGGAAGTCACTCTCTGCACCTGGGATAACTGGGGAACAACAATATGCCCCTCCCCTGTGACTGTCTTCATCTTAGGGTCTTGATCAGCAAGAGAGACACTGTCAAGGGATGTGGACCTGCACTTTCTGAAGAGAAGTGACAGCACTGCAGAGCTCCTGGACATTCTCAGCTTCAGGGAAATCTGGGATGACCCCACAGACAACTCAGCATACTGCCCATTTCAATATCATTCCCATTTCCCCCTGAGGGAAGAGTTACTTTCTGATGCTGAGTGGCCAGCTGACTTGGCAGGGGATGGTGGGCCTCTGTCTGTCCCTGCCTGGCCTGGACATTGTCCCTGTGTTCCCACTTGATGCTGCAATATGGCCCTTACCCTGGAATGCAGGATCTTCAACAGCTCAGGTGTAAGCTCTGCCCAGTTAGACAAAGTAACTCGCTCAGACTGCTCTCTCACCTGGGGAATCTCTCCGCGGGACATGGCCCCAAAATAACTGCAAGAAAAACATTTCTTCATTGATAGCCCATATGCAGGGAAATTCTTGCTTGTGATGAATTAAATATATATTTTGTCTTGGAAATACTGTGTGGTTTCACGCTCTAAAATGCTGCAGGTTTGTAAGCCACATAAAACCATCTGCAAAGAGCTCTTCATGTCTGGAAAGATGGAGAGTGCTCTTCGTAGGTCACGCTCTCCTTTTTCACTGTAGTTGAACTACAAACTGATTCTTCATGGATATCTAAAAAATTTATAGCACACAATACAATACGGGAGCAGCAGGCTACAAAGGCGGACTGTTTTCTTACATAGATGTCAGGGACAATACCAAGAAATGTCATTTTTCTTGCTATAAAATAGCAGCACAAGAACAATAACATGGAGTTTTAAACTATTGTATGGTATAAAACAAAATCTGTCCGAGATGCCAGAAGAAATTAGTCTGCTGATGCTGAAGTTCAGTCTTAGAGGTAATATATACAATTTAGAATGGAGAACTAAACAGGCCTCATTACTAGAAAAGCAACCCCATTTATGAGGCTTCTTATGAGCCCCACTGGTGTATTTTCCTTCCGTTTGTAAAAGTTTCATTGTGACCCAACTCAGGAGGATGAGCTCACTGGCTCAGAGCCTCCGAAAGGCCCTTCCTTAGATTCCGTTGGGTGCCTTCTCAAGGTGTCCACACCGTCCCACCACCCGCTGAATACACCTTACCAGCCTCATGCTGGGGACATGCTCCCATTCCCCAGCCCTCCTGCTCTACGCAACAGCCTCTCTTACTCCCCTTTCCCACTGAAACGCTACTAAAAAGTGGCCGGAAATGGTCTGGCTAGCTCCCGCCTGCCTCAAGCCCCAGTTTCACGCAGGCACTTTGTCTAAGAAGCAATTTCAAAGTTGAGAGGCGTCCTCCGTCACGCTGTCCCCGTCCCGGCCAGCATCTGTTGCCGCGTGAGCTCCATCCATCCCGCAGCCTCGGCGGGTCCCTCCGCACAGGGAACGTGACTTTCAGGCACTCTTTCCAGCCAGCTAAGTCTCCTCCTGCCCCCATCGCTCTGCTTTGCCTCCTCTCTCGAGAATGTAGTGTGTGCTGTGTAGACATCTTCATGTTGAGGGAAGAAGTCAGTTCAAAGACACACGAAAAAGAGTGACACTTTTCCCAAAGACAAGATACAGAATGTTTCTGGTGAGGGAAAGAGTGCGCTTTAACAGCAGCGAAGGGTGTCGCACGGAAGGGGCGAACCGGCTTGGACTGGTCCCACCCCACGGGCTCTTAGCCGCGCTCCCCTCGGTGCACTGCTGCCACCTAGTGGTGGGACCGGAGGGGAAAGGCCCGCTCTTCACTGGGGCAGGGGCCGGGGTACAGACAGGAACAAGGTGGTGTGCGTGTGCTGGTGCGATGTGGTAACCTCACACTTGCTGACTGCCCCAGGACACTTCGCCTAGAGTTCTGGCGTCCTATTGTTCAGTCTGGTTCGCTTAGTGGAGGGCATTTCGTTCTTGTTCAGTTGGATGGATTTGTGTGTGGATTTTAAAGCACCAAGGCAATGTGAGAGCTGATCACCACAGAGATTATGCTAACCAGTCCCGACCCCCAGATGGCAGCCATGACAACCTCCTCACAGTTTTCCAAGACCTTCTCTCCGCCCCCCCGCCCCCCCACCCCCACCCCCGCCCCGCGCCACCTCCACTTCCCATGGGAACCAGGGGCTGGAGGCGACGCTTACTCGGCAGCCCACTGGACGAGATCGGGCGGCTGGGTCCGAATGGCGGATTTGGTAAATTGCTTCAGCAATTCTGGCAGCTCTGGAGGGATACATATTTGCTTATCCGTCTGAGGCATTGATAGGTTGACCTATTGGTAGGGGAAAAAAGAAATAAAATGGGAATCTTTGAATCATAAAATGACAGGAATCCTGGACAGAACAGCTCCCAGCCTCTTTCTGCATGCTCGATGTGGGGCAAGTCACTAACTCATAAGACAGACACATTCTGCTGTTACACAAGTCTGATTTTAGAAAGCGGTTTACTAACCCCTTTTTGTAAATAATCTGTCCTTTACATAAAAACACACAATACTTGTTCATTAAAAGCTAGAGATGAACAAGAAGCAAGCAAAAATATCCCCTAGTAATGTCATCCCAAAATATTGGCTGTCCTGTGCCAGAATTTTCTCAGTATGCATATATATATATATATATATACACATTTTATATATACACACACACACATTTTTATATATATCTGTATAAATAAAAATGGAGTCACACAAAATAGCATATCTTGAACATCTTCCATGTCACACAACTCTTATTGGCCGAATAAGAGTTGTAGCAAAATTTACTATGTCAATCCTCTATTATTTGACATTAGGTTATCTCCAAATAAAAATAATCATTAAATAGTCATTTGATGAATATCTCTCTTTAAATCTGCATGTACTTACCTACTCTAATTATGAAAGAGAAAACTTGTGCACTTCACTCAAAAAGTTCCAGGACAAAGTGAAACATATGAAAATTCATAAAGGGTATACAACTCTATGCACCAACAGCAGATTGAAAGATTTTGTCTGCTTTTAGCAAAGAGTCTAGAAATATTCTGAAAAGCCTCCCTCTTCAAAACAACTAGATGTTGTTAGACAAATCCCAGCAAACCATACTTTTTATATTGCCTTACTAAGTTTCTAGAAAGTAGGGGTTCCCTGGTGGTGTAGTGGCTAGGCTTTAGTGCTCTCAACACCCCAGCCTGGGTTTGATTCCCAGCCGGGGAACCACCCCCCCAAAAAAAAGTTTCTAGAAAGTGATGGAAATCCTCAAGTACTAAATAAAGTGAGCAAAGCAGAAACCAGAATGGTAAGCAAGTGAGGAAATTGGGAGGCAAATGCAGGTGCTAGGAACTGGACCCCTTCAGACAAATGGCCAGGCAAGTTGAGAACAGTCCAGGTCTTGGGCCCCCAAAAGGTAAACAGCTGAACCTACAATTCTTTTATTGACTTCCCCAACCCCCCCGAAACCTGAGACCCTCCAAGGTTCATACACTCTCAGTGTTAAAGGGTGGAACTAAAAATATCTGCCTGCTGGCAGCAGGAAGGGACATGGAAATCTGTTGCCAGGCTTGCTTCTTGTTGGGGGCAAGATAGCCTTCCACTAGTTTGTAGTCACAAACTAGGTCTAAGTTTTAAATTTATACCACCAGCCTGGTTGGAAAGTCTCAAGACAAAAAAATTAAAGTGGCCTCAGGATGGTAGTACTCCATTGTCATCTACTTTATGTTCTTTTATTTGGAGGAAGAGGAGTATTAATTTTAGACTTTATAAAAAGTCAAGTATGCAAGTATGTATAGTAAAAATTTAAAGGTAATTACTATAAAAGTCGTATCACCACCAAACTTGTAGAGGAAAGGAATTAAAAACAATAGTAAAACAACTTGATCGATTCAAAAGAAGGTCAGAAAGGAGAGGGGAAAATAGGAAACGTGGATAAATAACATGATAGAAAGGGATCCATATATATCAGTAATCACAATAAAAAGAAACAGTCTTAAATGTGCCAGTTAAAATACAGAAATTATCAGAATGGATTTTAAAATACTCCAGCTATAGGCACACCTAAAAAGACTTAAGAACACAGAAAGACTGAAGGTAAGAGGAAATATAGATAAATCGGCAAATAATAACCAAAGGAAAGTTGATGTAGACATGTTAATACCAGACAAAAGAGACTCTCAGGCAAAATGCGTTATTAGGAATAAAGAGAGTCACTACATGGTAATGACAGCTTCAACTGAGGTCTCAGTTCTCAACCAGCATGCCATAGACATCACCAAGAATCTCGTGACGCTGGGTGGACAGGCGATATATAGTTTAGGGTTACAGATATTTGTCATAGTCTTATAATAAAGTGCAAGGGGTGATACACACAAATTCTGAATGGTGATTATCCTGTGTCAGGGAGGGACAGGGATATCATCAGGAAAATGCCCCGGGGTCCCGACACTGTTAGTGATGTTCTACGTTTTAAGCTGGATGGCAGCTCCCTAGATTGTTGTTTATTTTTGTGCCTATATTCACATTTTGCATTTTATTTTGTATGTACTGTATGAAATATTTCATAATTTAAAAAGTTATATTAGTTGATTGATTCTCTATCATAACTTCTCAATTCATTTTATCTAACAGAGAGCATTGCCTTATTTTGCTCATATTTTCTGCATATACAGAGGGTGCCAAAAAATGTGTACGCATTTTAAGAAAGGAAAAAAACTATATCAAAATTGCGATACTCAATATATACTGGTAACAAAAGATGAATCCAAGTCACATTTGACTTCTGCAATTATAAGAGGTGCTCAAAGTCATTACCATCAGTATTTATGTAATACATAGATAACTTCGTTTACAATGTATATACATATTTTTGGCGCCCGTATGTGTGTGTGTGTGTGTGTGTGTGTGTGTGTGTGTGTGTATTCACACACACACACACACACACACACATTTAATTGTGGCAAAATATGCATAACATACATTTTTACTATTTTAACCATTTTATGTAGGTCTAAGTTTTAAATTTATACCACCAGCCTGGTTGGAAACTCTCAAGAAAAAAAATTAAAGTGGCCTCAGGTTGGTGGACTCCAGTGCATTAAATAATACATTCACATTGTTGTGCAGCCATCACCACCATACATACATCTTTATCAATTTTTCATTTTCCCAAACTGAAAATTTATATTTATTAAATAATAACTCTTCATTTCCCACCTCCCTTGAGCTCCTGCCAGCCACCATTCTGTTTTCTGTCTCTACGAATTTGACTACTCTAGGTACCTCATATAAGTGGACTCATACAATATTTGTCCTCTTGTATCTGGCTTATTTCACTTAACATAATGTCCTCAAGTTTCATCCATGCTGTCAGAATTTTCTTCCTTTTTAAGACTGAATAATATCCTATTGTATGCATATGCCACATTTTGTTTATATGTTGAACATTTGGTTGTTTTTATCTTTTGGCTATTGTGAATCATGCTGCTGTGAACACGGGTATGCAAATATCTGTTCAAGTCACTGCTTTCAATTCTTTTGGGAGTATACTCAGAAGTGGGATTGCTAGATCAGATGGTAGTTTTATTTTTAATTTTTTGAGAAACCATCATACTGTTCCCCACAAAATCTGCACCCTTTTACTGTTCACATATATTTTGACAGGATCTTTTAGTCGTGAAGTTTTTTATTCTAAAGTCTCAAATGGCCTCATGTAAATTGCGGAATATCCCAACCCTAATGAAATAGGCTTCCATGACAACATTAACCCTTTCTCAGTATATACCAAATTCAAGCAAAGCCTTTACTTCACTCCATTGCCTCTTTTAGCAACTATCCTGTGATCTCTCTTCATTTTTGGCCAAAGAATCCCTACCCTAGTAAATTCTCTATATCTATATTTTTTCAATGCTCAGTTCTTCTTTAATCTCTTGCAATTTTTTTTTCTGATCTTAACATTCTATTGTTTCCTTAAAAGTCATCAAATAACATCTGTTAACTTCAGATCCATGCCAGATACTGTGTATTTTGTATCCATTTTCTCAATCCTCAAAATATAACTATGAAGTAGATTATATTATCAGCATTTTACAGACAATGAACTGAGAGAGAGAAGACTTGTGAAATGACATGTAACTAATGAGTGACAGAGGCAGGATTTGAATACAGTCTGATGTGGGAAGTGGCCTCTTAAACAATGATTCTCCTTTCCTTCTTGATGTTTTTCTTTTTCTTTGACAGCACACAACATTCTTGTTTTTCTATTTTCCACTCCTCCCGTGTCTCCATAACTCTTGTTCCTCCTTCCTCCTGCTATGCTAGAGTTCACAATCTTTCCAAAGCTGAGTCTTCAGCATTCTGAGCGTATGTCTTTCTGCCACTCTTGTGGGAGAGCTCACATCCTCTCATGCCTTCATCTACCACAAAACGGTGTGGCTTATACTTGTTTGTCCAGCCCTGGGCTCTTACTTGGCTCCTACTCCACACTTCCCACTGCCTCTAGGACACATCTCCACAACAATGGATTCTCCATCTCCAACTAAGTCTCCTTTCCAAATTTGTTTCTGAACATGTCGTCACCATCTTCTCAGTCACTTGGCATCAAGCCCTAGGGTCATCCATTCTCTTCAACCTGTTGAATCTGTCACTAAATCCCCATTGATAGTTCCTTTGAAATGTGTCTCCAGTTCATTCCTTCCTCTTTATCTCCACTCCTTTTACTCTGGTTCAGCCACTCACCATATTAGACACTCTCCTAACTGGTATCCCTGTCTCTGGTCGTTCTCTGGTCTATTCTGTCCAGTGTGTCTAGATTTATCTTCTATACAGCTGTTAATAGGTCAGAGAGCCCTGCTCACAACATGGCAATCATATCCTGACTTTCAAGATTCTCCATAATTTATACACATAACTTTAAACTATAAATTTTCTGTTAGTATACACTAACAGATTTCCAGCACATAGTTTACTCTGGCCCTTTTCCAAGAAGTTATGCATCCAAAGGTTCACACTTTTTCATCTATTGTTAACTGTACTGTATCTTGCTTTTCTCTCTCTCCCTCTCAGCATGTCACTAATTCTGGCTGCCTACTTGAAGTGCCCTTCCTTTTCCTTTTCATCTATTCAAACCCTACACACCCACGAGGTTCATCTTGAGTCCAGACTGTGCCATAGGCCTTCTTAGAGGACTCGGGTATCATCATGTATTTGTAATACACATTTTGCTATTTCATCCCATTCTACCTTTTATAAATCTCAAAAGCTGAGCTTCTCATAAGAGGTCATGGCAAAATGGGTTAGAGGTGTGCCCAAGAGATTAATGGCTAGAAACTTTTATAATAAAGCAAAATTTGCAACCATTTTACAACCATTCACAAATTTATAACAGTTGAAATTGTATTTGAAGACTGGATTAGTCAATAAAACTCCAGATTTCAGTAATTATTGTTTCTGTGCTTAAGATTTTCTACAGAGCACCTGTCAGCAGGGGTGCTTATGTAGAATTTTCCTCCTTGACCACCATGTTAAAACCATAATTCTGATTCTTGTTTTAATTGCAATGCACTATGAGTGATAATCTTTTGTGAATGTTTTAAATATTGTAATTCTTTGATTTAATTTGTTTTTATTTTTCACATTATTTTCTCCCAACAAAGAAGTCGCATGATATGCTTTCATCATCATTGTCATCATTATCATTTTTACTTGTGCCTCATAAAACATAATTTTATTTTTATATAGGCTTATCCTTGACTTTTGATGTAAAATATCCAAAATGTGATTCTTAATGGATTTTATAACATTACTTATTTATAGAAATAAAGTGTTTTTCTAAAAACACATAATAATGACAAATAATTTAATTGGTTCAGTGAAGAACTTTAGTATCTTATAAAATATTTTTCAAAATATTTTAACTATACTTGAATGTAAGTAATATTTATGTCTTGTGAAAAATCTAGTATGCTAATTATTAAATTAAATGACAATATTTCCAAAATTCCCCCTTATCAAATGCTTGTTTTAAAAAAAATTTATGATTTAAAATATCTTAAGCAAATGGACCTCATTTTCTTTGAAAATTGACTTGCTGTAGTCAAAAAAGCCTATAGACTCCTTTAGTACTTTACATGTTATTTATTTTCCCACCATAAAGTATAATTTAAAGCTAAATATTAATAATTTTTATTAATATCTAATTATAATTGAATCATTTTTAGGGATTCACAAGACATATACAAGTAGTCAAACATATAAAATCAAATTTAAATTTATTGCCCTGATAATTTTTTCTTGTTGCTTAAATATCTTATTTTCATGGAAAAGTTATCAAATGAAGAAAATGGTGCCAGGTAAGTTATGCCAGAGCCTTAATAAACATATCTGTATCATACAGGTAGTCTCTTAAGAGAGTAATTCTTAAAGCTTTTGGCCTCAGCAGCCTTTTTACATTCTTATAATTTATTGAGGACCCTAAAGAACTTTTGTTAATATGGGTTATATCTATGAATATTTAACATTTTAGAAATTTAAAACTACTTATTTTAAAGTAAAAATAAATTCTTTACATGTTATGTAAGTAATGTATTTTTATGAAAAATACTATAGTTTCCAGAAACAAAACATTTTAAATGAGAAATGAGATAATATTTTACATTTTTGCAAATCTTTCCACGTCTGACTTAAGAGAAGAAAGCTAGATTCTCATATCGTCTTTGCATTCAATCTGTTCTGATATCACACATCATGTATTATAGCTCCTGGAAATTTTCACTGTACTCTTTTAAGAAAAAAAGTGAGAAGATATATAATGTCTTAGTATTATTACAAAAATAGTTTTAACTTCATGCACTCCTATCCCACAAAGTCTCAAGGCTCCTCAGAAGTCCCTGAAACCATACTTTGAAAAACACTGTTTTATGAAGCAATTTACAACAGTATTTATAACTACAACAGTAGTTTACACCAGATTGGGTACAAAAAGCTAATCAAAAGGTCACATAATTAAAAACTAAAGTAAAAATATGTCTTATAATTATAGAATCACTCATTTTACCAACCTGCCTGGGAAATGACCACAATGAAGAGTCCAAATGCAGTAAAGGAAATATAAAAGGTGCTATTCTGGAATAATACTATTAGAAAATGCAGGGAGTTCTCTGGTAGTGCAGTCGCTTAAGGCTCCGCTGCTATCAGTGCTGCGGCCTGGGTTCGACTCCCATCTAGAGAGCTACCCACATACAAAAAAAAAGGCAAAAAAAAAAAAAAGAAAAAAAAATGCATTGACAACACTTTCCACGACATTAATTAATCAGAGCATTTCCTTGCAGAGAGATGAATCTACAGATATTAGTAATATTGTTCAGTTAATAACACTAGTTAGAATCCCTGGAGAGGAATCCTTGCAATAATATTATTTTGCCAAAAATCATAAAAAAAAAAAAAAAGAACAATGATTCAGGATGAAGTATTTGGAGTAGTAACTAAATACTTTAAAACAAATAAGATTTTCTTAATTATGCAAGCACAACTGTTTCTGTACTGGTGGGAAAGCTGTGATGACAGGAAGGTGGGAAGGTTTTACTTCATGTTTGTTCTTCATGTTCTGAACACCTGAGATGCAAATAAGACATTGCTTTGTTAACATAGAGCTTTTGTGTATATGTTTGCCTGCAGATGTAAGTTCTGCAGTAAAAGATGTTACTAATGAAATCCAAGCCACTATGGTTCTGTCAGTCTGGTCTCAGCTTTTTTTTTTTTAATTCATTTTTATTGTTAGACTTATTGGGGTGACATCTGTTAGCAAGGATTACACAGGTTTCAGGTATACAATTCTACAGTGCATTGTCCACTTGATGTTGGTCTCAGCTTTATGTGATGAAAAAGTCTGATGTTTCCTACCAAAGTACCTATCAAAATAAAGATTTTTTTTCCTAGAGCATCGGTCTCAAGTGTTGGTATGTGTACCCCCGAGGGTATGTCCTGGGCTGTTCAGGGGTATGCGAAAAATAATCAGCAATGGAGAAAAAAGCAAGTAAAAAGAATTTCAAATCACTAGTTATGGAATAATAAATGTTATGTTTGAATCACTGTTAGTGAAGACACTTCAAAATTAGATCGCATTAGTGAATGATGAGTAGTGAGGGCGTTCCTATGAACCCTTCCCCCAAACCACTTTTCTACCAATCATTCCGCACAGTTTCAGTACCCTCCATTTGGGATATTTCTAGAACTTTCCCAAACATATAAATACAACCATATCCAGACTGTTTGATCAATTTAGTTACTGACTGAATAAAAGTAAGTGTGTTGTCTTTAATTGTGATTCTTTTCAAGTAGTTTTTTATTTAATGTTTAACATAGTTTCAGTTATTATTGTCAGTGATTTTTAAGTGTGTCAGTTATGGATCAGTGGTTGAAAACAGGAGTGGTAAAAAAACCACAACCTGAGGTGGATTATAACCTGTTGCCAAGTACTTCTCAACACGTGTCCGCAGCTGTGAGTACACCCACAGTGGGAGGTAGTAGAAAGGTGCCTGCCTCAGATACGGCATGGGAAAAAAGGAAATGCTCTGAAGAGTATATTAAGTATGGATTTTCATTTGTAGGGGATGATGACGGTCCTAAGCCTTTGTGTGTTGTGTGTGGGGAAATACTATCCAATGGTTGCATGAAACCTTCTCTGAGTACTCATGTGACATTTAGAAACTAAACATCCTATGGGGGAAAAAAAGAAATACATTATTTTCGGCACTTGGAAAAGCATCCAACTGCTACTTCATACACAATGTCAGGAGAAAAAGACAATGAAAATGCAGTTGAGGCTTCATACCGTATTGCTTATCACACAGCTAAGCAATGTGGTAAAAACCACACCACAGCTGAAGATTTAATTTCTCTTCATATATTAAGGGTACTGCTTTTTGTATGTTTGGGGAAGAACATGTCCACAAAATCAATACTATCTCTTTTTTTAAACAATACAGTGTCTCAGTCAATTCAGGAAATGTTTGACAATGTTGAAGCTGTAATAGTAGATAGAATTAAGAAAAGTAAATTCTTTTCGATCCAGGTCAGTGAAATTGTAATGTTGGTGATTTATCTGTTTTGCTCGTGTCATCGTGAGGTACTTGGTAGGAAATGAAATTGAAAAAAAAGACCTGTTGCTTCGTTAACCACTGACAGAGTATTCTACAGGTGTGTGTGTGTGTGTGTGTGTGTGTGTGTGTGTGTGTGTATATATATATTTATTAAGGTGACACTGGTTGACAAGAATTACATAGGTCCCAGGTGTACAGTGCGTCGTCTGTGTGTTGCATTATATATTCATCACCCAGTGTGAGTTCTCTTTCCATTACCATGTACTTGACTCCCCCTCCCTCCTCTCCCACCCGCTTTCTCTTCTCCCATTCCCTTCCCACTTGCCCTCAGGTAATCACTAAACTATTGACTGTGTCCATGAGTTTGTTTGTTTTTTCCTTTGTTGCTTTCAGTTTTATATTCCACATGTGAGTGAAGATATATGGTTCTTGGATTTTTGTCTGGCTTATTTCGCTTAGCATGCTGATCTCAAGTTCCATCGATTTTGTTGCAAATGGTAGTATTTCATCTTTTCTTACAGCTGAGTAATATTCCATTGCGTATATGTACCACAGCTTCTTTATCCAGTCATCTATTGAAGGGCATTTTGGTTGCTACCATGTCTTGGCCACCATGAACAGTGCTGTGATGAACATTGGGATATATAAGTCTGTGCAGACAAGGCAAATACATTTTTAATGCAATCAATGGTTATTTCATTGAAAAGGACACTAGTTGATTGAATTGTTGTGACGTATGCATTGATGGAGGCTAGTCTATATCAGGTTGTTTTATAGGCCTCTGTGGCTAAATTAAAGTAGCTCCCCATGTACCATGGAGTCACTGCTGCATTCAGAGACAGTCTTACAACTAAGCTTCATCCTAGTGAACTGAAAGATGTTCTTGGTGAGCTTGCAAAGTTGTAAATTTTATTAAGCCACAAAACTCCAGATTGTTTAAAGTGCTGTGTGAAGAAACGAATAGCATTCACAGTCCATCCCTTTTGCAAAAGGAGGTAAGATGGGCTATATTGCAGCCAAGTACTTACATGGATGTTTGAAATTAGACATGAAGTCCAGGTATTTTTTGAAGACCATCATTTTGTTCTTGCTCCAAAGTTTCAGGACAGTTACTGGTTTCAAAGCCTTGCATACTTATTAGATATTTTTCTAGAAATAAACAAACTCAACTTGGGACTTCAAAACAGCTTAATCACTATATTCAAAGTAACCGACAAAATTGAGTCGATTGAAAAACTGCACTTTTGGAAAGTATGTATTGAAAGAGGTCAGCCTGAAGTTTTTCAAACTCTGGACAACTTCTCTGAGAATGACTGGCACCTATCCCAAAACGTGAAAGAGAATATTGTAAGTCACTTGGAAGTTGCAGAAAAGAAAACAACTGGATGCGTATCGCTTCAATGAAGAATTCTTTAAAGAAGCTGAACTATCAATCAATGAAAAAGAGCAGTTAATGGAACTTTCAACCAATTCATCTTTAAATTCTGATTTTAAAAGAAAGTATCTTATTACCTTCTGGAGATGTCAGTGAGGAATATGAACAACTCAGTGAGAAGGCACTCAAATACCTCTTGCCATTTACTATACCACAACAAGCTTAATGCAAGTCTGGATTTAAGATGTATCTTGCATGTTTTGAGCCTGATTTCAAGAAACTAAGTGCATCAAAGCAAGCTCAGTGATCTTGCTAACAATGCTTTAATGGGTTAGTGACCTGCATAACAATTATTAAAGACTTTTCAGACAACACAAATATTATTATTAATAAAAAATTAAAAGTTTGTTAAATATTTTATCATCATTATCAATATTTAATGGTGTAATGAATGCTGCAAAATTAAATCTGTGGTTTTTACTTTTAGTGTAGTAATTTTTCTTTCCTCATTTATTACCTCATTTCTACTATTTTTACATTAAAATAGGCACTGAATAAAAGTGTCAGTATTTAAAAAGATTGGGAACCACTGTTCTAGAGGTTAGGAGCTAAAAGAGGTATTTTTGAAAAGTGTCAATGATTCTTTCTGAGTTGTCTTTAGAAAATTTACTTACTTGACATTTTGCACACCAGAATAATAAATATAATAAAGTATATCAACAATGCTCATGAATTCAAAGGATATGTGAGGGTTCAAGTAGTTCAGTGGTTGTGGTTGGGGTTAATTGATATTCTAACTTCAATCCTAAAGACGACTAGTGGCAAAACATCTGTCAAGTGTCACATTATTTGGAAATACATGATATGAAGAAGTTCAAGTGCATTAGAAATTCATTCACAATATGACAAGAATTCAATGAAAGAAAGAACAGATCAAAACATCCAAATTCTAATTAATAGCTTGAGAAAGGAGTTTCTGCCAATTGGAGAAAAATCAAATAAATACCCTCTACCATTTACTAAGACCCATCTGTGTAGCCAACATTCTCATTGATGGTGACTAAAAGAATTTCAACAGAACACCATTAAACATTTTTGGTCAGAAACTGCATCTAGTCATTCCAACACAAAATGCAGTATAAAGCAAACTCATGATAAGACAGCAAGCTTGATTTCTCCTTAATGTTTGTTTGAAAGTTTTACTCAAATCAAACATTTAATATCTTCACTCTTACTCTGCATTTTAGTTATAATTTATGATATGTATATTGAATTTTTTTCATGAGCTTCATATAGACCTCCAACACCCTACAGTTTACCCTGTGTGCTTTACAAATATTTTCTCTGTGTGCCATGACATAAAAAAGGTTGGGGAAGCTCTACACATATAATAGTATAGTGTCAAGTACTTCTGTTGAAAAACTTCTAACTTGTTTCAATCTTTTAAGACAATGTGTTATAGAAGAGATTCTACTGGTTATTGAAATCAATTTCTGGTAAAGTGTGAGACTTATATAATTTTAAAAGAATGCTCATTAGAAAGTGAACTGTAAAAATCTGGTTGTTAAGGGAATAATTATCTTCTAATTTAAATTATTCAACTTAAGTATTGATTGGAAGCCAGGAAGAAAGTTTGAGATAAATTAGCAAAGCAGATGAACTTCTTTTGATTGCAGAGAAATTTTGATTGCAAAGTTCACAAAACATCACACAGGCCAAAGACACCTGATACTTTCTAAAGAAAATAGGAGCCAAGAGAAAAAAAATAGGAGCATCTAGCTAACCACTAACGCTCTTACTGAGGCAGTGTGATAAGGCAATGTAACTTTGTATTAGTTTATAAATAGGAGCTGGGATCCCCTCATGAGAATTAAAGTTGCTTTAATTCTGGGGTTAGTAGAGGGAGGTGGGATCTGATTTCTGACACCTATAAAACACCAAAGTGTAAACAAATTTTAAGATGGTCACAATTCTATTTCTTAATCTTGTGATGCTGGGGAATGGTAGAGATTACTGCAGAAGCAGGAGAGAAGGAGCTAGAGAGCAGAGGTGATACAAGGCCTGAGTGTACTGCACTGAATGATAGTGTAAAAATTACTATTATGTTGCAGCTGTTATATAAAATAAAAATAGAGCAAGGCCTAAAGAATAAGCTGAGTCAAAATGTGATTGCCAATTAGAATAAAGCATAACTTAATACAAGCCTACTTTTCTGGTGCTTGCAAACTCACACAGTTTATCACAATCTTAGAATCATATGCCTTGTTCAAGATCTGAGGAATCAGATTTTGACTATTACTTTTCTACATTCTTCAGAAATTTTCATATTTTCTATCTTTCTGGCACCTTGTCTTTCGTCAAATAGGCAGAGTCTGACTACCTCTTTAAAAAATTTTTGTTTTTAATTTTATTTTCTTTCTAATGATCTATGTTTACTTTTCGTGTCAAATTTCCCCAGTAAACTATGGACTAACTCCCTTTTTTCTCCACATGATCCCTCTTCCTTTAACCCCTTAGGAGGCTTCTTCCATCCTGATGATTGTCCTGAAACTGCTTTCATAAATATAAATATCAACAAAGTCTTGCTGGATGCAAAATCTAGTGATTTTTCCCATTACACATGTTCTTCTTGGCTTCGGTATTGCATTTGAGAAATTAATCACTCTCTCACGAAACTCCTTGCTCAATTGGATAATGGCTATAGAATCTTGCTTGTCCCAACTCTGTATTGTTCCTTTTTCATTTCTGTTTTGTTCATTTTTTTCTCCACCATCACTTTTAGAAGTAGTTTTTAAGGCTCAGTCCCTGGATGTTTGTTTTATAACCTATATATTTTTTCCCTCAAATAGTTTTTATAAATTTGGGGAAATGTTCCATGTGTACCTGAAAAGAATGTTAACTTGGCAGTTTTTGAGTATAATGTTCTATATATGTCAAGAGGTTTAATTACGTAGTTCAAATCTTTATCCTTACTTATATTTTTGTATGCTTACTCTATCAGTTACTAAGAGAGGTGTGTTAAAATTTCCATCTATGAGGTGTTTTTGTCTAATTTTTCTTTTAGTTCTGTCAATTTTTGCTTGATAAATTTTCAAGCTCTCTTATTAAGTGCATACATATTTAAGACTTTATAAAATCTTCATATTGAATTAACCCATTAATCACAATGAAATGCCCCTTGTCTTAAAGTCAACTTAGTTTGCTAGCTTTCTTATGTTTAATTTTTGCAAGGTATATATTTTTCCAAACTTTTTCTTTCAAATTTTTTGGTGTCCTGTTGTTCAAGTGTGTCTTTTGTAAACTATTTTAGAAAAATAGTCTGCAAATTTTATCTGTCAATTGGATCATTTAGTCCATTTATATTTAATATAATTTGTTTTTAATCATTTTATTTTCTCTCATCTGTTTATTTTTATTGCCTTTTAATAGCAATTAAATATTTTTGACTCTTCTAATTTTTCTCCTTTATTAGCTTTTTAGTTATATGTTAGTTTACTATTTCTTTACTGATTACTCTAAAGATTACAATTTGCATCCTTAATTTATTGTCTCCCTTAATATTTTTACTTCATGAAGAATGAAAGTACCCTATACCATTTTTAACTCAATCTTTCTCCTAATTGTTACACTTATTTTATTCCTATATACATTACTGTAACATGAAATTATTATTTTTATATAGTCAATATGTACTAAATTATTTTATCAACTTATTTAAGCTCATGTGGTCTTCTTTCCTAATGGTCAGGGTAAGTTCCCTACTTCTCTCTGGGATATTTTTCTTTCAGCCTGAAGGACTCTAATATTTTCAATAGTATAGGTTTGCTGGGGAAGAAGTCTGTATTTTTTTGGTTATGTGAAATGTATTTATTTTGCCTTCTTTTTTAAAGTAATATATTTACTGAGTATAAAATTTATAGGTTAGCAACCTTTTCCTTTCAAGTATATAATCCTGTTGTCTTTTGATCTGCATAGTTTGTTAAAAATAAGCCAAATATCTTTTTGTTGCTCCTTTTGGAGGTTCCTATTCTCCTCTAGTTTTATTATTTTCTCTTTCTCTTTGATTTTAAATACTTTGATTTTGATATGCCCAAGAGTTCCTGGTTAGGGTTTGCTGAAGTTCTTGGCCTTGTAGGCTGATGTATTTCATCAGTTTTGCAAAGATCTTGAACATTACTTCTCCAAATATTGACTATGCTCTTACATTCTGGGACTCTATTCTCTCTCTCTTTACCTTCCAGGAATCTAATTATATCTATTTTATATACACTCTGCTTTGTTTTTTCTATTTTTTCATCTGTAATTTAGTCTGGATATTTTCTATGGACTTGTCTTTGCATTCACTAACTATGTTTTCTGCTGTCCAGGCTGATGTTAAATCCATTTAATGAATTTTTAATTTCAGATATTGTATTACATATTCTAGAATATCTGGTGTTTTTATGGATGCAGTTTGCTGTGTTGAAATGCTCCATTTTTATCCTATGCACCTGTTTCGTTGATTTTCCTGAACATATTATTTATAGTTATTTTAGAGTCAATGTCTGGTAACTCCACTGGTTGAATCTGCCTGCAGATCTCCTCTCTTACATATATTTTTCCTCTTGATTCTAGACATATTTTTTCTGCTACTGTGTATGCCCAGTGTTTTTTAATTGCATCAGATTGTGTAAAGCTAAAGTGTGTGTGCCTCAAATTTCTAGCCTGTCATGCTAGTGCTTTTTTACTATGCCCCAGTAAGGTCCCTATGCAAAGGCCAAGCACAATCCTGAGTCCACATCTAAAGTTTGCAAATGTGAACAGGGAAGAAAATGGATTGTAACCACCAGCTCACCTTGGAAGGGCTCTGCACCCACCTGAAACTTTAATCTGGTCCTCATCGCTTCTAAAGCTCTCTAATATCTTTATAATGTTTTTAAAAACAAATTTTCTAGCTTTTCTTAGTTGTTGCAGTGGGAACCTTGAGCTCCTGCAACCTATCATATTCTAGCTGGAGGGAGAGGCTTTTTGGTGGGGAATTTAGCCAGATCTCTATGGTGATGACCACCAAATTGCCTGTGAACTCAACCACCCCACAGTCACGTCCAGCATTACCTGTTGTGCAGTTCCCCTTTCCCATAAAAATACCCAAAACCAACGTTGTTACTCTTTCCATCGCCTTAGTCTGATGTGTCAGGACCATTTTTTACTTAACCATCTCTTTCATTTCCCACATCAATCCTGCTGAACTTTTTTTTAACCTGTCAGAAAAATAAAAAGGCACACCTGTGTTTTTATGTTTTGTTTTGTTTTTTGTTTTTGGAAAAGCTTAATTTGACTTACACACTCTTTTCAATTTACAAATGAGAGAATTAACGTGAAGTGATTGGCACAAGCCAGCAGGTCATGTTGAAGCTGAACCAAGAACTCGGGTCTATGTCATTGTTCTTTCCACACGATAAACTACTACCCGTCTCTGAATAAGGCAATTACACCTCACAAGACACCCCAGTTTCAAATATTATGTATGACTGTCCCCATACATCGCCGAAATATCCTGGATATTCCCATTTGCATCATGAAAAGTACAGTTTTAGCACCTTGAAGCGAAACAAAAATTACTTGTCAGAGTATATCCTAATTTTTTGCCTTGAAAATAGTCATTGTCTCTTTTACCAAATTCCATACAGTTGCAAAGAATGGAAGCATGCCCAGAAGAAAACAGGCTTAAAATACTGATCACACATTTATTATCTCATTGAGTCCTTACAACAATTTATGGGTATGTAGGTTCTAATATTATAATCATTTTTCCAATGCCAGGAAATTGAGACTTAGTTTTCTCAGATAAAATGTCTTAACCACTCATATTACCACATCACTCTCAAAATCCTTAATTGAATCTTCATTTCTTTTCTCATTAAATGGTGTCCTGTCTGACTTTCAAGCTCTCCACAATTCATCTTATTCATATTATCTTGCCTTTCCAACTTTATTTTACAGAAATTTGGATCTTTTTCTATCCTGGGCCAATCCATGATCAAGCCAACCCAGTATTTGGATGCCAAGAGCAATATTGCTAAGAGCAGTCCTACCTGACCTTGTCCTTTTTCTGAGTAATAACTTTTGGCTCTGTGATTAGAAAATTTCCCACATTGCTTATATATTATGTTAGTACCACCTCTTGGAGGTCATCAGTTTTGCGTGTTTATTATTTAACAAGTGAACAATGATCTCTTTTGATTTATCTTAACTTAGCCATACTTGTATTTCAAACATTTCCCCCATGTTCACATCATGGTCCAAAAGGCCAGACCTACCATTTAGAGACTGCCATCTTCACTGTGCTCCCTAAAGTTGTGTCACATGTCCCTTGATTTTTGGTATCTGGTATACAAATCTGGGGTTACCTTAACCATGTCTCTCATCAGTCATTTTTTTTCAGTGTGGGGTGTCAGGATATCCCCACATCATTTTCATCTTTCATTTGTTCTCCTTCTTCTGATTTCATTACAGCATTTCTATGATCCAGAGACTCAAAGTATAAAAGGAATCTGAGGGGTGAATGCACTATAGTTTTCAATATAAAATCAGGGCTGGGTTTCTGTCCTGTTTCATCACCATTCCTGGTGATCTTGCACATTGTGCTTGTCTTTTCCAAAACAAAACACAGGGCTGATGTCCTTCCTTCATATACCCACTAGAGCAGGTTCAGCTCTAATTAAGAAGCATGCTTGACTATGAGGCAGGAGACAGAATTCTGGTCCTGGGCCTATCTTTTTCTCATTATGTGATCCTGGGCAAATAATTAACCCAATAAAACCTATGTGTCAGTAATAGTGCTGGATACTGGGATATAGAAATGCAGGAGTCACACACCCTGCCCTCAGAGAGCTCAGAGACTAGTGGAAGAGACTGATAGGAAAATCAGTAATTAAAACAGGGCACAATAAGTGTCAAGAAGACTGCATTAGATATAGATGAACAGAAACTGCTTGATAAGGCATCTAACCCATCTGAAGGTAGGAGAAGGAGGTCAGAAAACACTTCCCAAAAGGTTATGGTATTTGAACAGAGACTTGGGGAAGCCTGGTTATTTTACTGCTGTAATCCCAGCCCCCAGAATAGTGCCACTTACAGAGTAGGTATTCAACAAGCATCTGTTTACTGATCAGATCAAGGAAGGAATTCTTTGAGGCTAGGACTACTTATATAAAGGTGTGGAGGTGTCAGAGGACATGGTGAATTCAAAGAACTGTAATTATGGAGGACCAGAGTGGACAAAGTGGGAGTGGTTGGGCCTAAGGCTGGAAATGTAGCCCAAGACCAGAATATAAAAGGCCTGGCATGCCATGGTAAGTCTTTTGAACTTCCTATTAAATGCAATAGGGAGCCACTAGATTGTCCAACGCACGGCCTGCAGGCTGCATGTAGCCCAGGACGGCTTTGAATGCGCCCCAACACAAATTCGTAAACTTTCTTAAAACATTATGAGATTGATTTGCAACCTTTTTTTTTTCTTTTGAGCACATCTGCTATTGTTGGTGTTAGTGTATTTTATGTGTGGCCCAAGACAATTCTTCTCCTTCCATTGTGACCCAGGGAAGCCAAAAGTTTGGACACTGCTGCAGAATTTAAGGACTAGAGCCAGACAATGAGACTTTGTTGTTAGCTTGATGCTCCAGTTATCAGTTTATTGCCTCTGTGTTCCAGATGCACCCTTCATTGCCTCCTCAGCAATGGCTCTTAAAATATTTTTTCTTTGTCAGCTGGCATAATGTTAACCTTCCTTAATAGAGAGCACTGGAGGGATATTGGAAGAGGAAGGCATTTTCTCTTGCGGATTCCATATACATTGTCTTCTTGCTTGTTCCAGGATCAGGCAGTTTCTCTAGTGCTGGGATCCTGCAGTGCACTGCTGCTCCAGCATCTGCCGAGTCTGATCTCTGAAGTCCCTGACCGCCGGGTGCTTGGCACCCAGCCATTCCAGCTTCCCCAGGCACTTGTCTTGGGAGGCTTTGTAGGAGAGCACAGCCAGCAAGTCACCTTTTCAATGAATAGCTTCTCTGGTATCCCAGCAATTTCTGTCATCCAGTTGTGGACAAATAAAAGGGTTCTGTGGAAAGTAATTTCACAGGGTGATCTGATCATAAATTCCTAACTGGGCAGGTCATGATGGGTAGTCAGTCCCAGGCATATAACTTTTTAGTGAAAGGTTTTAAACCAGCCCTGTCCATTGTTTTTGTGCATCTAGGTTAACACTTTTGAAATACCAGAAGTGACACCCTTCGAAGTAGGGCCGACTTATAACCAAGAACATACGATCTTGTTAACTACCTTGTAGTCCAGTGGCTCCTAACCTTCTCCCACTGTGCACCCCTTTTAAACCCATTTCTATACATTGTATCTCTTATTTTTAAAACAGCTGTTTTTAAATACTGACACTTTTGTTCAGTGCCTATCTTAATATCAAATAGTGGAAATGAGGTAATAGTTAGGGAAGGAAAACTACTACACTAAAAGTACAAACCACAGATTTAATTTTACAATATTCATAACACAGTTAAATACTCATAATGATGATCAAGTTTTTAAACATTAACTAGAAAAACTACTTGAAAAGAATCAGATTAAGGATAACACATTTATTTTTATTCAGTCAATAACTAAACTGATCAAACAGTCTGGCTATGGATGTAACTGTATGTTTAGGGAAATTCTAGAAATGTCCCAAATGGATTATTTTGAAACTGTGTGTAATGACTGGTAGAAGAATGGTTTGGAGGAAGGGTTCAGCCATGCCCTCAAAATCATCATTTGCTGATGTGATCTAATTTTGAAGTGTCTTCATTAATGGTGCTTCAAATTTAACATTTATTGTTCCATAACCAACATTTTGCATTTTTTACTTGTTTTTTCACCATTATTGATTATTTTCGTTTACCTCTGAACAGACCAGCACATACTCTCAGGGGTGCACACACCACTGCTTGGAAACCCATGTTATAATTCATTTCCTGCCTTGCTTTCTCCAATCTTCTTTATGTTCCCTCCTTAATTTCAAACGCAAAACTGCTATTTTCTGGAGTATTTGAGATCTTGCTCTTTGGCACTGTCATCCATTTGACTCAGATTAGCATTTACAAAAATTCTCTACAAGTTTATATGTTTCTTACATTGACACAATGAACTGTGGTCACACCCTCTGCAGCGAGCTCTCAGAAGGTTGTCTTAGAAGGTTGTCTCAAGGGTCATGGTTGCTCCTTAAATCTGTGATTCCTTTATACTTCAGATCTCCCTTTATATCTTACTAACCAATCCTCCATTACTCCAATCTCATTATAGTTAATTCTTTATATTGAAGTTCCTTTGTTGAACTTGTTATGTGATTTATTTCTCTTGGTTGGACTCTTAAACATGCATTGACTGACAGCTGTGTAGGTGGGCTGAAGGGAGTGGATAGAAGCTTCAGGCAGGAAGCCTGATTAGAACACGGCAGCTCTTTTGGCAACAACTCTTGAGCATCGTTACTTGTAAAGCTGTTGAGATGGGAAGGGATAGGAGAGACAGGAGCTATCAAACTTGGTAATCACTGAGGGAGGAGGATGAGAAGAGATAAGATTTTAGGGTGACGCCCCACTTTTCAAGCAACCCCAGGTAGATGGTGGCACCACAGTAGAAATAGAGAGCATTGAAAGGGGGCAGGACAAATTCTTCTCTCATGTTTCCATATATTCTCAGGTGTTCCATGTACTTTCTTTTCTTTTCTTTTTTCAATTACAATTGACATTCAATATTATTTTGTGTTAGCTTCACATGGGTAGCATAGTGGTTAGACATTTATATAATTTACAAAGTGATCCCCTGGTTAGTCTAATACTCACCTGGCACCATACATAATTATTATAGTTTTATTGACTATGTCCCCTATATTGTACTTTACATCCCTGGGACCATTTTGTAACTAACAATTTGTACTTCTTAATCCCTTCACCTTTTTCACCAATTCTCCAACCCCTCTCCCCTCTGGCAACCATCAGTTTGTTCTCTGTATCTACGAATCTATTTATTTTATTTATTCATTTATTTTGTGCATTAGATTCCACATATAAGTGAAATCATATAGCATTTGTCTTTCTATGTGTGACTTATTTTACTTAGCACAATACCCTCTAACTCCATCCATGTTGTCACAAATGGTAATATTTCATTCTTTTTCATGGCTGAGTAATATTCCATTGTACATATGCACCACATCTTCTTTTTTCAGTCATCTATTAATGGGCACTTAAGTTGCTTCCATTACTTGGTTATTGTAAATAATGCTGCAATGAACATAGAGATGCATATATATTTTCAAATTAGTGTTTTGTGTTCTTTTTTTTTTTTTTGTGGTTCCCTGGCTGGGATTCGAACCCACTACACCACCAGGGAACCCCCTCAAATTAGTGTTTTGGATTTCTTTGGATAAATACCCAAAAGTGGAATTGCTGGGTCATAAGACAGCTCTATTTTTAATTTTTTGAGGAACCTCCATACTGTTTCCCATAGTGGCTGCACCAATTTGCAATCCCACCAACAGTACATCCTTGCCAACACTTGCTGTTTGAGGATGATAGCCATTTTAACAGGTGTGAAGTGATGTCTCATTGTGGTATAATATATATTTCTCTGATGATTAGAGATGTTGAGCATCTTTTCATATATCTATTGGCTATCTGTGTCCTCTCTAGAGAAATGTCTATTAAGGTCCTCTGTCCATTTTTTTTCTGCCCATTTTAAATAGGTGTGTGTGTGTGTGTGTGTGTGTGTGTGTGTGTGTGTAAGTTGTATGAGTTCTTTATAAATTTTGGATATTATCCCCTTATAGACTGTATCATTGGAGAATATCTTCTCCCATTCAGTAGGTTTTAATTCTGTTGATGGTTTCCTTTGCTGTGCAAAAACATTTTAGTTTGATGTAGTCCCATTTGTTTATTCTTTGGTTTCCCTTGCCTGAGGACATATATCAGAAAAAAAATTACTAAGAACAATGTGAGAGTTTACTGCCTATGTTGTCTTCTAGGAGTTTTATGGTTTTGGGTCTTACATTTAAGTCTTATTTATTTTGAGTATTTTCTTATATACGGTGTAAGAAGGTGGTCTAGTTTCTTTGTCTTTCTTTTTATTTTTTTGCATATACCTGTCCAGTTTCCCCAACATAGTTTATTGAATAGTCTGCCTTTATCCCAATTCTTGCCTCCTTTGTCATAGATTAATTGATCATATAGACATGGGTTTATTTGGGAGCTCTTTATTCTATTCCATTGATCTATGTGTCAGTTTTTATGCCAGTGCCATGCTGTTCTGCTTAATAGTCTTATAGTAGTGTAGTGTGATATCAGGTAGCATGACTCCTCCAACTTTGTTCTTCTTTCTCAAGATTGCTGTGGCTATTTGTGGTCTTTTGTGGTTCTATTCAAATTTTATAATCATTTGTTATAGTTCTGTGAAAAATGTCATTGGTATTTTGGTGGGGATTGCATTGAATCTATAGATTGCTTTAGGTAGTTAAAATGGACATTTTAACAATGTTAATTCTTCCTATCCTTGAGCATGGCATATACTTCCACTTATTTGTATCTTCTTCAGCTTTTTTCTTCAATGTGTTATAATTTCCGGATGGATGCTGAAGCCCTAGTAGCTCTCAAAAATTTACTTAATGGAATGGACTTTGACACCCTGTGCCCTAAAGAGGTCTTCTCAACCACAGAAGCTGACACAAACTTTTGTTCTAATTATCTTTTTCATACTACAATTGCTGGTGTAGAGGAGGCAGATGTTGTCCTTCAGGTTGGTACAAATCCACTTTTTGAGGCACCACTATTTAATGCTAGAATTCAAAAAAGCTGGCTTTATTATGAATTAAAAGTGGCCCTTATAGGCAGCCCAGTGGATCTCACTTATAGATATGACTATTTGGGAGATTCCCAAAAATTCTTCGAGACATTGCTTTGGGTAGCCAGTTCCTAAAAGAAGCTAAAAAACAAATGGTGGTTTTATAATAAGTTATTCTGCACTCCAAAGACATGATGGGGTGGCAATTCTTGCAGCTGTTCCCAGATACAAATGAGTAGCGATATTACTGGTGATTGAAAAGTTCTGAATATGCAAGCCAAGTAGATGCTTTAGACCAAGTTTGTCCAACCTGTGGCCTGTGTGGCTGCATGTGGCCCAGGATGGCTTTGATAGTGGCCCAACACAAATTTGTAAACTTTCTTAAAACTTTCCGAAAATTATGCGTGGACCTTCTCTCTCTCTCTCTCTCTCTCTCTCTCTCTCTCTCTGTTCATCAGTTATCATTAGTGTTAGTATATTTTATGTGTTACCCAAGACAATTCTTCTTCTTCCAATATGACCCTGGGAAGCCAAAAGGTTGGATACCCCTGCTTTAGATCTTGGCTATAAACCTGGGGTGGCAGCAATTTGGAAGAACACTCCCAAAGTGCTACTTCTCCTAGGAGTAGGTGGAGGATCTAACACTCAACAAGATTTGCCAAAGGATTGTTTCATTATTTATCAAAGACATCTTGGTGATGCTGGAGCTCCTATAACTGATGTTATTCTTCCAGGTTCTGCTTACACACAGAAGTCTGCTACTTACTCCTATGTCAATACTGAAGGCTAAGCTCAACAGACTAAAGTAGCAGTGACACCTCCTAGCATGGCAAGTGAAGATTGGAGAATAAGAGCCTTCTTGGAGACTGTAGGTATAACTCTTTCATATGATACTCTGGATCCAGTAAGGAACAGATTGGAGGAAGTCTCTCCTAATCTTGTTCAATATAATGATGTTAAAGGAGCTAATTATTTCCAGCAAGCAAGTGAGCTCTCCAGGCTAGTGAACCAGCAACTCCTTGCTGATCCACTTCTTCCACCTTAGCTAACAATAAAAGACTTCTACATGACAGATTCAATTAGCAGAGCCAAATATGTCAAAACTGTCTCAGAGGTGGCCCAAGCAGTACAGTAACCATCCATATGCTGAAACATTTACTAGGAATTAAGTTTTGTGTTTTTTTTTACAGAGAAAATTTTTTTTGTATTTAGAATTAGCCAGTTGGACTTAGTTTAGATGATCCTTATTTTGTTGGTAACATCCAAGCATCATAATCAAGAGCCATTCAAACATATTCCTTTTCTCCATCAGGCCTGATTAAGGTGTTGACCTTGGCCATGTCAATGTCACAGAGCTTCTTCATAGTCTGTTTGATTTGGTGCTTGTTGGCCTTGATATCTACAATAAACACAAGTGTATTGTTGTCTTCTATATCTTCTTCATGGCTGACTCAGTAGTTAGGGGCAACTTGATGGCATAGTGGTGAAGTTTCTTTCTCCTGGGGCACTCTCTCAAGGATATTTGGGTTGCCTTCAGAGTCGCAGTGTCTTGAGTTTTCAGAAGGTTGGTTACATGTGAATTCGTTGTTTTTTTGTTTGTTTGTTTGGTGGCTGTGGATGCCATTAAGCCGTGCTTTCTTTGCCTTCAAAGTCTTTGCTTTGGCTTCAGCTTCGGGAAGGGCAGGGGCTTCCCTCTTCACTTTTGGCACCATCTTAGTGAAAAAAGAAACTCAGTTTTTAATGGACAATTATGTTGGAGTGATCTCTTAGAGGCTTAACTCTTTAAAAAAATAATCAGAATGAGGTAATATTTAAGGTTCTAGCATGTCTATTTGAAAATGAATTATAATTATCAAAGAAACTTGAGGTCCCAAAAACATTTATGTAGTGTGTATAAACATTAAATAGTTTCATAAACATGTGTACAGATGCTCAAGAAAAATGCAACCAATTTTGAATATTAATTTTGTATCCTGCTACTTTACTGAATTCATTATCAGTTCTAATATTTTAGGGTGTAACATTTAGGGTTGTTTATATCATATCATGTCATCTGCAAATAATGACAATTTTACTTCTTCCTTTTCAATTGGTGTCTTTTCTTTCTTTTTCTTGTCTGATTGCAGTGGTTAGGACTTTCAATACTATGATGAATAAAAATGGTTAGAGTGGACATACCCATCTTGTTTCTGATCTTGAGGAAAACACTTTTAGCTCTTTCCTGTTGCGTAAGATGCTAGCTGTGGGTTTGTCATATATGGCATTTATTATGTTGACTTTATTATGTTGAAGTATGTTCCCTTTATTCACACTTTGCTGAAAGTTTTTATCTTAAATGGATGCTGGATTTTGTCAAATGATTTTTCTGCATTTATTAATATGATTATATAATTTTTATCTTTCATCTTGTTTATGTGGGTTATCACGCTAATTGATTTGTGGGTATTTAACCAATCTTGCATCTCAGGAATTAATCCCACTTGATCATGGTGTATAATCTTTTTATTATATTGCTTAATTGGGTTTGATAATGCTTTTTTGAGGATTTTAGCATCTATATTCATTAAAGATATTGACCTATAATTTTCTTTTTTGTGATGTCTTTGGTTTTGGAATCAGGGTAATGGTGGCCTCAAAACAATTAGCTTGAGAGCTTTCCCTTCTATTGAATTTTTTTAAAAAATAGTTTGAGGAAGATAGGTGTTAATTCTCCTTTGAGAGCTTGGTAAAATTCACCTGTAAAGCCATCTGGTCCAGGACATTTGTTTGTTTGCTTGGAGGGTTTTTTGTTTTTTTTTTTTTTTAATTTTTTAAATTACTGATTCAATTTCACTAGTGGTAATTGGTTGAATTCAGATTTTCCGTTTCTTCTTGATTCAGTCTTAGAAAATTGTATGTTTCAAGGATTTTATCCATTTCTTCCAGTCTGTCCAGTGTTGGCATATTCCATGTACTTTTGACCCACAGATACTTAGAATTATAGGCTCCTTCATCTGGAGAGGCTCCAAAGCCCAACTTTTCTGCCTTTGAGTAATAGGGATCATTTGTTCACATCAGATAAAAGAAGTGAACAAAGGTACATTCTATCTTAACATCCTATCATTCCAATGTTTTGTAAAGTTCTTTTCCATTCTTAGAGCTCTCAAGATGGCAGGCCTTCCTCAATTATCCATTCTAGCTCCTTCTCCCCAGCTCTTAAAATTCTTCTTTTTGAAACCCATATCCCTTCCAATGTGAAATTATGGCCAACACATACATGCTGAGTGCTAAAGAATATAGGTCTTATTAAATAAGGAATATAGATTTGTTTCAGAAATATCTCATTTGGTTTTATTGGTGTGGGTTAAACAGGGTTTGGTTACATAAACGAGAGGTTCCACTTACATGAATGAAAGGCTCCAGACACCAGGACCTCAGAGGCAGTTTCTATGAATAGGTCTTGGAACCCAGGGCCAGGCAACTATATGTACTTGTCTGGATTTGGAATACGAGGTGGTAGGTTTTGGATATGTGGTTATGCTTACTTGGAATGCACCTTTTCACAGACTCTTCAGATCTCGCACCAGCTTTCCTTGAACTCTCTGTCAGTTCCACTATACCTTCTCAGAGCACCCTGTACCCAACTATCTTTGGCAATGCTTAGCTCTAATTTTACATTATTTGCATTATTCTTTGATTAACCCCTGCCTCCCTTAATGGATTGTAAATTTGAGGGCAGGAACAATGCATTTCTGCTCCCTATAGGATCCCCAATGCCTAGCTTGGTGCCTAGAATACAGCCAGTGCTCAAGAGATATTAGGAAAATTAATCAATGATAGCAATTTATAAAGTGTTATGCCCACTGGTTCATATAACCCCCCATAAGTATTCTTCTATCCATGTTGCAGATGAAAAAGCACAGGTTTGGCTAGCCAGTGGGGGGCTCTGATCCCAGGTTCTGTTGTGTTTCCAAATCACTGTTCTCTGTGTGAGAAATCATAAAGTAGTGTAATAGTTTTCGGTACAAAATGTACATATAGCATGGGCAGAGAGCAGTAATCATGCATGGTCATAGTCCCTAAAAGATCACAGCCCCCTTCTTTTGCTCTGTAAACGAGGAAGGATCCAGAACCCCTCAGACCTGCGCGCCACCCTCTGGGAGCTCCCAGTAGTCCTCCTCCCAGTTCCCCTTCGAGGTTGCTACCTGAGGCTCACTCTCAAACGATGTGTCTGGCACCGGGTGACACCTCGCGCCTGGCCTCAGGCGGGAAGTGTGGAGAGAGATCCAGTGGCACTCTTGGCAGGGGGGTAGCAGCAAAACTTGAACTTGGGTGGGGCAGGGCGGTACTGGCTTTGGCCTGGAGACCCAGGAGAGGTGGGGCGAGGCCCCGCTTCGTTAGCGGTTAACCTTCGCCTGGCAACCCCCACGCAGCTGCGCTCTGGCAACGGCGGCTAAGAGGCCCTTGCTACGTCACAGATCCTCTGCCCCGCCCACCCGTTTTGCCCCGCCCCTTCCCGCTCGGCCACAAGGTCCTGCAAGTGTGGTTCCGGCCAGGGCGAGGTTGGGAAAACTGCTGAAAACCGAGAACTGCTTGGGGTGTTGCTTGTGGCGGGAGGACCGGATTGCCTGGCGGTTTAGGGATGGGGCTGTGGGCGTTAGGACACCTGGGGGGGGAATGTGTGGCGTTTCCCAGTGGGCTTTTAGGCGTTACACAGTGGAAATAGAGGAACTTAAAATGATCTTTTGGCTTGTGGAAAGTGGGCAGGTGAGATGCTCTTGGGAATAATAGCAGCAAGCATTTCTTGCAGAACTTTTTCTTTCTTTTTTCTTTTTTCTTGTGCCAGAACGATTGCAACATGACACATATTAACTCAACTGTGATCACCCCTGAGGCAAGTACTATTCGTATCTCCATGTACAGATGAGGAAGCAGCAGAGAGCATCAAGTAACTTGCCTAAGATCACAGGAAATGATAGAGTAGACACAGACAACAGCATGGTGGTTACCAAAGGAAGGGGAGGTAGAAAAGCATAAAGGGGGGTCAAATATATGGTGACAGAAGATTTGACTTTGGGTAGGGAACACACACTGCAATATACAGATGATGTGTTATAGAATTGTACACTTGAAATCTATATAATTTTATTAACCAATGTCACCCCAATATATAGTTAGAATTTGAATCCATGTTGTATGGTCCTAGATTCCTAATTCTTCATCCCTATAATGCTAAGAAAAGGGACAGAGCCAGTGTGGATTGAAACAGAGCTCAAGATGCCCGAGGCAACAGGGAAAGAAGGACAACATTCACCTTGTAGAAGAATGGCATCAAAGTCTCACAGTAACTCTGGATGGAGGTAGGTATTTACATATGTTTAAGAAATAAGAAACGGGCTCAAAACTTTGAGTAACTTGACTGTGGTCAAACAGCTAGCAGTAGGGCCAAATATGACTCTAGGTCTTCTGGTTTCAAGATTTTTCTTTTTTTAATCTCCTAAGGAGGCCAAGAAAAGCCCTACCTTTCTCTGCTACACCCTTTATCACTTCACGCCCATTTTTAAAAAGATGCCCATTGCATCACCCAATCTTTCAATTCATTTATACAATGCTGTGCGCTACTCTAAATCAATGAGTTCATCCAGGACCTTCAGAGGTTTCTCTGGTTGTAAGATGAAAGCCATTGTCTCTCCTTAAAGCAATTTCAAGCACCAATGAACAAGTGGGGGAGCTGGGTTTTTCATTTATGTACGCAGAGGGCTTTTCAAGGGCCTGCTGTTATCCATTTTTAAAGGGCCCAGTGTCAGCAATTGTCAAAGTCTTGCAAGTTCTTGCACACCTGGAAAATTCTGGATGATCTGGGGAAGGCCACTAGCTCACCGGTGATTTGGTGGGTAAAAGAAACCTAATCCCTGGCCATCATCTACCTGCCTTTGTAGGGGGGTCCCCAGGCTTTGGTGTAGGCATCTATCCAGCAGTGTGTGCCTTAGGACTGGAGGGGGAGGCTAGAGGTTTGAGGGGTACAGGTGTCTCTTCCAGGAAGAATAGGCCACTGGGGTCTGCTGTGTGTGTGCATGAGGGAAGGTGTGCTGGTCTCCGCCTGCTTTCCTGCAGAGTAAGTGATACAGACAGGAATGAATAATAATAATCTTCACGTAGAAGAAGGGGTGTTTCTGGCAAAGCAGCGAACCAGCTGGAGATGCAAGATGAAAATAGAATTTTACTGTGGCAGGTTAAATCTAAGAGAGGAATTTCATGATACTGTCTGGCTGAAGTGGTCTAATGTCTGTCTGCAGGAGGCCGGGTTGAGGGGCAGAGGTGAGGTTATTTTTGATCCATCAGTCAATAAATATAATGGGATATAGTAAAGAGAATGACTTTACAATAAAATGATAATCACAAAATTTAGGAAAGTTGCTTTCTTCTGAGGTGGGTGGGGGGCACGGGAAGAGCACATAGATTATTGTGATTGATTCGTGGTGATCTAGCTCTTGGCGTGAATGTTGGTTTTGTGGGTGTTCATTATGTTTCAGAGCTCATATACTCTAAATAAGTCAAACTAATCAAATAAGTCACACTATTTCTCTCAGTTTTCTTGTGCTCATATACTATTTAAATAAGGCAAATTCATCAAATAAGGCACACTATTTCTCTCTGTTTTCTTGTGCAAGAGGGACTGGGGTAGAGAAATTAAAGGTAATGTACTTATTACCTTCAATTTCTCTACCCCAGTCTCTCTTGAATCCACTTGAATCAGGCTTTCATCTTCATCACTCCATTTAAATGACTCTTGTCAAGATCCGAATGACATGGTGTTAAATCAAAGGTTATCTCTTAGCCTCAGCTCAGCCTATCAGTAGCATTTGACTTGTGGATCACTCCTCTCTCATCCTTGAAATGCCTTCCTTGGCTTCCAGGACATAGTGCTCTGTGGGTTTCCCCCTTCCTCACTGGCTCCTCCTTCTCATTTTCTTATTCTGGTTGCTGTGGACTGAATGTTTGTGTCCCCCCCGCCCCCCACCCACAATTCATTTGTTGAAGCCCCAGTCCCCAGTGTGATGGTATTTGGAGGTAGGACTTTTGGGAGGTAATTAGTTTAGATGAAGTCATAAGGGTAGAGTTTCTATGATGGGATTCGTACCCTTATAAAAAGAGACAGAGGCCACAGCTCGCTGTCTCTGACATGTGAGGGTACGGTGAGAAGGCAGCAGTCTGCAAACCTTGATGTGGGCCCTCACGGGAGCCCAATGTGTGTGTACATTGATCTTGGGCTTCCCACCCTCCAGAGCTTTGCAAAATAAATTTCCATTTTGTAAGCCACTGAGCCTATGGTACTTCATTCTATTATGGAAGTCTTGACTAAGACACTGATTCCTCCGCTCTCCCTGATACGTTAATGTTGGAGTGTCCCAGGATTTATCCTTGGATTTCTTCTCTATCCACACTCAGCTCCCCCTGCTTAAAAAAAACAACAACAAAAACTCATCAAATCTTATGTTTTAGGTACCAAATTTATATCTGTAGCCCAAATCCTTCCCTAAACCAACCCCACACTAGAATATCCAAATGTCTACTTGATAGCATCGGTGGATGTCCAAATAGACTTTTCAAACTTAACGTGTCCCAAACTGCACTCCTGGTATTCCTTTCCAAATCAGCTTTTCCAGTCTTCTCCGTATAACCAAATGGCAACTCCGTCCTTGTAGTTGCTCACACTAAAAACCTTGGCATTATCCCTAGCTGCTTTTCCTCTCACACCTTAATCAGAACAGAACCTGTGCACTGCTCTCCACTTCCACCACTGTCACCCTGGTTTAGTAATCCTCATCTCCCACCTGGACCGCTGCAATGCTTCGTAGCCTGTCTCCCTCTTTCCCGCTTGCCCTCCTACAGTCTATTTTCAACACAGTTACCACAGTGATTCTTTGAAAGCCTGACATATCATGTCACTCCTGGTTAGACTCCTCAGTGACTCCCACCTTACTTGGAGTAAAAGACAAAATGATCTACAAGGCCCTTAAATTCCCTGAACTCATCATTTTCTCTCTCTCTCTTTTTTTTTTTTTTTTTTTTTTTTTTTTTTTTTTTTTTTTTTTTTTTTTTTTTTTTGCTTTTTGGTATGTGGGTAGCTCCCTGGCTGGGAATCGAACCCAGGCCACAGCGCTGACAGCACCGAAGACTTAAGCCGCTACACCATCAGGGAACTCCCCATTTTCTCATTTTCTTCTCCTTTACTTCCCTCTAGCCACTCTGACTGACTTGCTATCCATTAGAAAGGCCCTCTCCTGCCTCAGGACCTTTGCATTTCCTTTGCCTGGAACATGATTTCCTCAGATTTCCACATGGTTCACTCCTCAGCTCCTTCAGGTCTATATTCACATGTCAGCTTTTGAGCGAGCCTCCACTGACCCCCCTATTTCAAATTGAATAGCAGCATCTCTTTCAACTCCTCCTTTGCTTTACTATCACAACATACTCTGTGTTATTAAAATTTTGTTTTGTTAATTTGTCTATGTTCTCTCACTGGAGTGCATGGGTTTTGCTTTATTCACTGTGTATTTCTGGGCCCTAGAGCAGGTCTGCACATATAATTGACACCATAAATAAATTCTTCTTTTTTCCCCTCCTCTTTCACCTTTCTTCCTCATCCTTCCTGCTTCCAAGAGGCCCTCCCGAGAAGTGATACCTCAGTGTCCATCCACCTTTGCTAGTTGTATCTTAGGGACTAACATTCTATTTGGCCAAGTAAAGACAAGTCTGGCACCAGGGGTAGAAATCCTGATCAACCTTAGTGCCACCATCTCAGCTCAGAAAGTAAGTTCAACTTATCCTATGACTTATATATCATGGTTCCCTTTCCCAGATCTTAAGCTTGCAATTTCACAGGGCAAAATGTGGTGGGACCCCATCCTCTAGGCCGCTTGGGTCATAATGAAGCTGGAACTGAGGTGTGGTAATAGTTGGGGAGCTGCCCAGGCCCTGCACATTTCTGGGGCTCAACTGCAGGGTATGACTGTCATTCTCTTTATGGAGCTACTCTACTATGTGAATACAGTTTCTCTTCTTATATGCATTAGTTCTTTCTGCTGTGTAACAAATTACCACCAACTTAGCATCTAAATACAGCACAAATTTATGATCTCAGTGTCCACGGGGCAGGATCCTCAGCCAAGGGACTCACTAGGCTAAAATCCAGGTGTGGGCTAGGGCTGCAATCTTGTATGAGGCTCAGGGTCCTTTTCCATAGGATTCAGTGCCTTGCTGGTGTAGGACTGAAGTCCCTGTTGACTTGCTGACTGTTGGCCAGAAATCACTCTCAGCTCCTAGAAGCCACCCTCAGGGCCTAGCTAAGTGGCCATCTCACAGCAGATCACAACATGGCTGTAGCTTTTCTCCCCACCAGCAAAGGGCATCTGTTGTTGCCTTTTGTTTGTTTTAAAGGGTCATCTGATTAGGTCAGGCCCGCCCAGGATAATCTCCCTTGTTAGGAACTCAAAGTTAACCAATTCAGGACCTTAATTATATCTGAAAATTTACTTTCACACGTAATATTAGTCACAAGAGTGATACCCCACCATATTCACATGTTTCACCCACACTCAAAACGATGAGGTTATACAGGGCAAACATGGGTGGTGGGGTTTCTTAGGGCCATTTTATGTGGTTGGAATCTTAGGGCCATCTTAGTATCCTGCCTACTCCAAAATGCATCTTTGTGAGGGAAAAACAAAAAAACAAACAACAAGAAACAAACCAAGAAAACACACTGTCTTGCTTCAGACAGAAGCTTGGAGGCAGAGAAGCACAGCTGTCCTTGTGGTTTTGGATCCCCTCCTCCTCCTGCCACCCTTGCGTGTAACCTTTCCTTCCCATCTCTAGGGGAGCAACCCCTCCTTTAACCATTCACTTATGAAGAACAAACTGTTCATTCCACATAAGGGCAAATGTCCACCTAATCAACGTCTACTTCTTTAAGGACTTTGAGTGATTAAAAAGAAAAAAGAAAAGAAAAGAAAAGAGAAAAGAAAAGAAAAGGGATATTAGCCATTGGGGGGTGGGGTGGTACAGACAGGGCTTCTCCTCCTTGACACTTGTGGCTTCTGTGGTGGTTGTGATTCTCCTTAGGACTGCCCCACCCTGCCTACATGGCACCTTTGTACACATCAGAAAAAGGTGGTCTCTCATGGCAGACGTGAGGCAGGAGCTGGACCTCCGAAAAATGCCTCATTTTCTTGTCTCTGGAGCCTTTTCTTTCCATCCCACATTATTCATCTTCTAAATATGCACACCATTCCCCTCCCACCCACCCTCCCCCACCACCCCCTCAAAGAGAAAACTTCAGTTCTTGTCTTTCTCCACTCTCCCTTTGTGAGAACTTCTATCTACAGGAGGCTAGAAGTTGGTCTTCCTGTGCGGATGACTCAGATTTACACTTCTAGCCTCAACTCAGTCCCTTGTCTAAACGTCCTGGGCTTGCTCCAGACAAGTCCACAAAAGACACGTCATCTTTCCCCACGCCAGCCTCACACATTCCTAGCTCTGTCAGTGGAGACATCATTCTCCCTGTTATCCAAGCTACAAACCTCAAAGTCACCCTCAACTATGCCCTCTTTCTCTGCATGCAGGCTGCCCCCTCCTCGTTTTCAGGATCTATGTCAAATGTCCCTTTCTTGTCAGTCTTACTGCTCCACACTGGTCTAAGCCTTTAGCATCTCCTGTCTGTACTTGTTCAACAAATTTCTACTTATAGTCTCTCTCCTTTCCTCTCCCAGTGGTTCTCAACTGAGGGCAATTTTGTGCCCCCCCGCCCCCGAGGACATTTGGCAATGTCTGAGGACACGTTCCATGATCATAGCTAATGGAATGGGGTGCTACTACATCCAGGGGGTAGAGGCCAGGGATGCTACTAAACATCCTGCAATGCACAGGACAGTCCTCCAAGCAAAGAAGTACTCACCCCCAAATGCCGGCAGTGCTGAAAGTGAGAAACCCTGCTCTCTGTCTATTCCTCCAAGCTTCCCTCATGTTACATTGTCTGCCCTTTCTTAAGAAAATGCACTTTGCACGTATTACCTGGCTGAAAAAAATTATTTCCCATTTCCTACGTATGCATGTCTTCTTCCACCCAACATACCCTTCCTCTTTCACTTCCATGCCAAAACATCTCCCCTTCCTCTTAAAGCCCATTGCAAAGTGTCCAGCCTGTGTGCTGGGCTAGTCTCCATTTGTCCCCCTGTGCCCACTCTCCTCTCTCCCGATCTGTGTCCCCAGACTGCATCTCCTGGCTCTCTTTCCCTCCAGTTTTTGGGGCTATGGAAGGCATCAGCAGGTGACGGTTGGTTGGGTGTTTACTCTCCAACACTGATCCTGACTTCCTGTTCTGTCTCACCTCTACAGCTCTCAGTGGGGCTTCAGTGGCTTCATTCCTTGCCCTGTTTCTTCAGAGTGGTGACGTGGGAACTGCTTCCCGCTGTTGCTAGTCCCTGAATTTGTCACTGCGATTAGTTGGCTTAACTTCACCCACACCTCAGTCAGTATTTTCTTAGTTAAACTCTTGGTTAAATCCTTTGAGTGTGCCATCTGCTTCCTGTGGCTTCTCAGTGACATGCCAGTCACCTAAAGAGTCACCTTTCTCTTGGTTCCATGCAGAACTCATAATAGGGACCCTTCCCATGCCATTCAGCCTGTTACCACTGTGTTCCACTGACAGCTGGTATTCCCCGTGTTTCCCAAACACGTTGTAAACTCCTGCACATCGGGGTGATTGAATACATCCTTTACACCAGCGGTGTCCAGCCTTTGGGCTTCCCTGGGCCACATTAGAAGAAGAATAGTCTTGGGCCACACATAACATACACTCGCACTAACGATAGCTGAGGAGAAAAAAAAAGTCGCAAAATAAATCTCAAAATGTTTTAAGAATCTGTGTTGGGCCACATTCAAAGCCGTCCTGGGCCACAGGTTGGACGTGCCTGCTTTATACCCTCTTGGCGTAGTGCCACGCTCAGTTTACCAATGAAAATTATGAAAAAATTACCTGATTTCAAAAACCAAGTTTTATGAATTTACATTACTTATTTTCTTTTGTACTATGGGCACTTAGGGGTGATTTGAACTCAGTAACTTTCCCATGATATATTTAGAACCAACTGAGGCACGGGCTTTGTGATTGAGCTGGGCTGCTCAGCTGCTTTGGTTTGCTGACTTCCTGGGTCCTGGTGGCGGTCTGTGTATTTGTGGCTGCCGAGTAAGGGAATGAAGTAAAATTGGGGGTTTCTGTACTGACTTTCTCCCTTGAAACCCAAATTCCCCTTTCAAAACTCTTGGCTGTGTTATTCTGTTGCTGGTCTGCAGGGACCAAATGTTCTACTTGCTCCCAAGTCTAAAACTCCATGCTGCATGCATTGTGCCCAAACATGTGCTTTATAAATGCCGTTTGTCCCACAATTCACGTCGAGTTTTTATTAACTATTTAATGATGCAAAAATGGATGTAAGTGCCTCCTTAGGGAATCTTGGGGAGGTACAGGGATATAATCAAATGGTTTGCAAATATTATTTATTTACTCATAACTCTGATTTGAAAAGGAGGACCAGAGTTATTAAAGGGGATGTTCACATTTACAGATATCTTATCCTGAGGAGTCAGGGGTAATCATCCTTAAGAAAAAGAGGAAAACCCAAGTCATTCCCTAGAGTTATTTTGTCTTACCCTTCTGGGTTGTAATGCTTGTTTGTGTGGGCGATTTAAAAAGCTATTCCAACTGCCAACTTCTGCTGTGAGGTCTCAGTTTCAACTCATGCTTCTGGTTATTTTCATGCCCAAAATCCACACCCAAGTTCCATTTTCTTTGTACCAAAAGGATGAATAAAGAGGGGTGGTAGGCATTCTGATCCACAATCCACCTTCATGATTTCATAGAAGAGCCTGGAATAAATGAAGCCGATAGAGGCTAAGCAGGGCCACAGCAAGACTTTCAGGGACCTCAGGCACTTTTGCCTTTGTGGGCCCCCTCCTCCATTGCAAACCTGAAAACTCACATTTTACAACTGCATTGGCACATGGCAAATACATTAATGTTGTACATTAAAATACTTTTGTGGACCGCGAAAGGTCTTTTGGTCCTTAGACACTGTATCTCTGCTTCCTAATGAATAAGTCAGCCCTGTGAAGTGAGCAGTGAGAAAAGGAGGTAGCTGGACTCCTTTTTTTCAGGATACCCGGGTTCCTGAAATCTGTTCTCAATGATGCCTAAGTCGGGAAGTTGTGATCATAAATAAGGTAAATGAACCTTCTTCCTCTGAGAGATTTGGGTGGGGGTGGGTCTGCCAGCTGTGGACTGTGAAGCTCAGACACCTCCCAAATGGGTTGCTTATCTATTTACCCATCCTATACACCTCCCCTGTATGATACAGAAGGTGTTACAGTCTCTGCCCTGGGAGGATCCAGGGTAATCACCCCATTTCACAGGTGGAGAGCCTAACGCACGCTGAGAGGAGCCTGGGTGGCTTGCTCATCTGCAGCTAATTCCCATTCTACTGCCTTGCTGCTTTCTTGGCAGCAGAAAGAAGAAATATTCAAAATAAATTTTCCTGACTATAAAGGTGACATTGGTTTATTATGAAATTTGGAAAATAAAATAAATTCAGAGATACAAAAATAAAAACCTCTTTAAATCTTTACCTCCTAGAGCCAACCACTCACTGCCAGGGCCTCATGAGGTTGTTTGAATGGGTGACCCTCATCATGAGTGCGAAAAACGATTCCTTGGAGCCCACCCAGAAATGTTGCTGCCACTTCTGCCTGATGTCACCTTCAACTGTAAAATGCCTGGATTTTATTAACACCCTCTTTCCGAGGCTTATAAACGACAATGTTAGCTGAAGAAGGCAGATTGCAAAATTTACATGCAGTATGTTCTCAATTGAATAGGAACGTGTATAAAAATTTGAGGAAAGATTTTTGTGAAGATGGTGCCAAAAGTGAAGAAGGAAGCCTCTGCCCTGCCCAAAGCCAAAGCCAAAACAAAGGCTTTGAAGGCAAAAAAAAAAAAAAAAAAAAAAAAAAA